>NW_021011486.1:3187093-3775404 GCF_003987935.1 Bombyx mandarina | reverse complement strand
TCTAATGCAAAGGTTATTGGATCTGATGGATCCGTAAGGACGTGTCTAGGGCGTCGACGGTGACTGGCTCCTGCATGATCAGGATTCGGGGAGTAGTCAGCGGCGGCAACGATAAGGCGATTATCATGACGCATAGCCTTATCGAAGTATCGTTCCGACGCTGACTTCATGTATTTCCGAATTGATTCGAGGCCCAGGTCGTCGTGTAGGTCAACGTTCCTCACGAACCACGGAGCCCCGACAGCTAACCTGCAAAAGCGGGATTGTAGGGATTGGAGGGTGTCTATGTGTGTGCGGGCCGCGTGAGCGAACACCACACTCGCGTAAGTCATGACGGGCCTTATGCAAGTTTTGTAAAGTGTCACCTTGTTCCGAAGGGACATTTTACTCCGCTTACAGATCATGGGGTAGAGTCTACCGAGAATAAACGCGGCACGGTCACGGACTGATTTTATATGCGGGCGGAATGTCATCGATGCATCCAGGGTATCCAACGCCCAGGTACTTGACCTTCCTGGCCCAGGGTATGGATTGACTAAAGAGAGTAATCGGGGGTGTGAGATTCCTCCTCCTAATACGGGAGGAAATCCGTGTGGAGTACAAATAATCTTGCATGAACAATTAGGTGTAAAAAAGTTGTTTTCCCGATGGATACCGCATTCGCTCTCTGAAGAGCGAAAAGCGGCTCGCGTTACTTGGTGCGTCAGAACTCTCGAAATATTCCACGCAGGATCCTCAAATGCTATATACAACATTGTATCAGGTGACGAATCCTGGATATACGCGTACGAACCCGAAACAAAAAACCAGTCACGAGTTTGGGTGTTCGAAAATGAGTTAAAGCCAACAAAAATTGTTCGTTCACGGAGTGTTGCAAAAAAAATTGTGGCCACGTTTGTCTCCAAAACCGGCCACGTTACGACTATTCCTCTTGAGGGACAAAGAACGGTTAATGCAGAATGGTATGCTAGCATTTGTTTGCCACAGGTCCGTAAAGAGAACTGCAACCGCCGCATCATCCTCCATCACGACAATGCGAGTTCTCACACCGCGCACAGAACAAAAGAGTTTTTAGAGCAAGAAAACATAGAATTATTAGACCATCCGCCGTACAGCCCCGACCTAATCCCTAATGATTTCTATACTTTCCCTAAAATAAAGAATAAATTGCGTGGACAGAGATTTTCATCACCTGAAGAAGCTGTGGACGCCTACAAAACGGCTATTTTGGAGACCCCAACTTCCGAATGGAATGGTTGCTTCAATGATTGGTTCCATCGTATGGAAAAATGTGTCAAATTTCGCGGGGAATACTTCGAAAAGCAATAAATACATTTTTAAATAGTAATGTTGTCACTTCGTTAATTCCCGAAATTTTCAGTGCCGCCCTCGTAATTAATAGCAAAATCCCATTTTTTTCGCATTGATTGTCGAGAAAGACGATCAAAAGATAAACTGGATAATGGACAGAAACGTTATTTAAATATATACGAGAACACCTTGGTCATATTAGCTGGTGGTAGGATGTAGGTACTTTTCTCACACAGAAAGGTACAAACGTCATGCCTATTTCTATTGCCAAAGCCATGCATCCCGGTTTAAACGGTGGTTCAGTCGTCATATAATTATGATTTTGATCTCATGTTTTAAGAATAGGCGGTGGCATTTATGTGAGGTTTATTGTTTCTCGTAATTAGTGAAAAAACAGGTGTATAAACAATTTGCAACTAGTATAAACCACGACTATCTAGGCCCAAACTATGGGAACCCGATATACTTATTTATATAAGTTTAAAGAAATACACATATCGATATTGAACATAGACATAAATACTTGTACATCACACGTATTTTTTTATTGCTTATATGAGTGGACGATCTCACATCCCACCTGATGTTAAGTTACTGGAGTCCATAGACATCTACAACGTAAATGCACCACCCACCTCGAGATATAAGTTCTAAGGTCTCAGTATAGTTACAACGGCTGCCCCGCCCTTCAAACCGAAACGCATTACTGCTTCACGGCAGAAATAGCTGGGGTGGTGGTACCTACCCGTGCGGACTCGTAAGAGGTCCTACCACCAGTAGGTATGTTTGTCTGATTTGGGAAACAAATCCACGATCCTTGAAACAGCAGTCTAGAGGCGCAAACTACGGTGCCACCGATCAGTATATTTATAATTTTAACAATGGACTAAAAATCATATATTTACCGCACCAACTTGATCCATTCTCTTTCGCGTCTGTTAAAAAAGAAAGGCATTATCATTTTAAAATATTTCATGAACGAATTCTCAGCGTTTATGAAATCAACATGACTGTCTTTCAAATGTCTTTGAATACTGAAAATTTCTGCGTATTGTCGTATTAATGAGTCCGGTGCATGGACTTTTGCAAAAATTAAGTCTCTATGTCGTTTCATCTGAAATTAAAATAAACGTCTTATTAGTTATATATTTTATGATCGATGTTTAAATTTTTTTGCAAATTACTCAATTGATTAACGGTAAGCAATAGATTTGGGTTTTACCGTTCCATGCTCCATCTCTATTTCGAGACCAAGCTTCAAAGCGTTCAGGAGAAAAGTATTAGTGATGCCCTCAATTTGCGAATTTCCATCATCGCGTAATACCAAAACTAAATCTATACGCCTGACGCCGTCCGCAAAATATCCAGTAAAAACTTTGGGCTGAAAATAATCAATCTCAATAATTAATGCTAAAAATAAAAATCACTCTCTTTCGGGTCTGCTGCACGTTCAGCTTTTGAACCGGACTAGCGCAGGGTCGTACAGCGCGCTCCGAGCTTAATTTTACAACAATTTACATATTTTAAGGGATTATAGGGATGTTTTCCTAGATGACAAAATAAAAACATACTTTAGGTATAGTTGTAATAAGGTCTCTTTATATCAGGTATAAGGTCTATAAATGTTTATTATTATTATTATTATTATTTTACTTTTTTATTAATTCATTTGACGACGCGTTTACAAAAGATATTCGGTTGGATATCGTATATTGGAATCCTTTTTATCAATGTGTATGTACCGCCGATTAGATCCGCAAATAAAGAAATCTTTAGCCGTGAATGTAGGAATTGGGTCGCATTTTTTTAAACCGAGAGTAGGTAGTGAAAACGCGAATGAAGAAAGCCGGATTAGAGTTTTACTATAAAATATGTGAATCGCTGCACTGCTGTTTCTCATGGGATAGTACGAAGCTGAGTCACAATGTGGCTCAAAATATATTTATTTTTAATTAAGTAGTGTTATATATTGTAACCTAGTTTTTAAGTTGTATTAAATCCAATGAGTCCTGCTTACTTGAATAAATAAAAAAGAAAAACAAAGATTTTTTTTTTATTAGCTTTGAAAGAAGCAATTTCTGTAACTTAGTCGATTCCATTTTTTATTGCGTACATAATACAGTCAGCCTTCGTGGTGTAAAGTGGTTACTAGAGTAGTAGTTACCATTGAAAACAAAACGCATTACTACTTTACGACAGAAATAGTCAGGATGGTGGCGTCTACATATGCGGGCTTACGATACGCCCTACTACCAGTAAATGCCGCAGGTGGGGATCGCAGTACCTACACTAGTATAATATTTAGATATAGCTGTCTGTTATTCTCTGGTAAATCTCTCAGCCGCCTTTTATCGGGGAAAGAAGAGGTGGTGCTATTTAAGCCGTCATCACACACCCAAATCTATGTTGCCTATGAATAGTCAATAGAAAATATCTTGTCTTCTTCAGAGCTTTAAATATTTGTCTGGACCTTCATTTCACAATACATAGATACCGAAAATTTGCCTTTGTATTTAATGGGCATCCACTTCTATTTACCTCTGAGACTTTTGATGCCTTTTTCAGATAGCAACGCAACGGCAATCCTAAGGGCCTGTGCACATCACGTTTTTTAATTTTTATCCCACATAATGGTTTCTTGTCGTTTGTATTGATACAAACGTGATGCTAACCTCTGTATCGATTCAAACGTGTATTTGAATTTATACAGGTGTGCAAAGGTCTACAGGCTGCGTCTGACTTGCGTGCGTATCGCGTCTGTATCGCTACGAACGCACGTCGACGGCGCGTTTAAAAAACGTGGTGTGTACAGGCCCTAAGGATTACAATCTGCGCATTTTCGTTGGGAACTGACTATGCGTCCCAATATGAGAGGCGGGAAAGTCATTATTTCAAATTTTGACTTCGATCTCGTGTTTCAAGTCCGAACATGGTACATATTAAAATTATCGTATTGACGGGCTCAGGCTTACGGCAATAAAAAATAACTAAAAACCTCTCTAAATATAATAATTTGCTGTTAATTACCTTGTTTTCCATTTACGATAATTAAAATTTATTTACAATCAATGAGCAGATTGTCATCGATGAAAACAATGACAGCAATACAAAATAATAATTGACAGAAAAACATAGACCTGCAGAAAAACCAGTGGCCGTCTTAATATGAAGGTTATTATACGGCGAATTTGCGCAGACATTTGTTTTTGTTGCATTGACGGGTGAATGATTTCACGATCCAGCTGGTCTAAGTGCTTACCGGAACCCTTGCAGATCATCACGTGAATACCACAACCTACCACGAGACATGAGATCTAAATATATTTTTTTCTTCGATTGGTGGACGAACTCACAGGTCACCTGGTGTTAAGTGGTTTCTGGAGCCCATAGATATCTACAACACATATGCGCCACCCACCTTGAGATATAAGTTATAAGGTCTCAGTATAGTTACAACGGCTGCCCCGCCCTTCAAGTCGAAACGCAATTACTGTTTCGTGGCAGGAATAGGCAGGGTGGTGGTACCTACCTGTGCGGACTCACAAGCGGTCCTACCACAAGTAATTACGCAAATTATAGTTTTGCGGATTTGATTTTTATTACACGGTATTATTAATTCACCGTAGAAGTCAATCGTGAAAATTCGTTAATTATGTATTACTACGTATTAAATCTCAATTGTTTTATTTAGTATAACAGTTGTACAGCCTTCAAAACGATACGCATTTTTGAGATTTTCTTGCAGAAATAAGCAGGGCAGTGGTACCAACCCATCCTCACTCACAAGACGACGCACCCTCAGTATTGTTGACGTATCCTATGATGTACAAGCGAAGTAAATTGTCCCTTCGTAATGAGGTGACACTCTACAAAACTTGCATACGCCCCGCCATGGCCTATGCAAGTGTAGCGTGTCGCTCACGCGGCCCGCACTAACTTGAAACCCCTTCAAGTCATTCAATCCCGTTTTTGCAGGATATCCGTAGGAGCACCATGGTTCTTAAGGAATGTCAGTAAGTATTTACAGTCGGCATCATTGCGCCACTTTGAGGAGGCGGCATAACATGAAAACCCTCTTGTCGTGGCCACCGAAAATTACATACCCGATCCTGTGTACCGAATGGTAAACAGTGGCCGTCGCCCTAAAGACGTAATTACAGATCCTCCCGATCCATTAACGGTGCTTTTAGGTACCTCAAGCACCGGTCACCGTCCTCGCCGAACCCGTCGCTTGCCACGAAGAGCTCGACAAGTAAATTAAACCATAGACACAGCCTACTGAGTTTCTCGCTGGATCTTCTCAGTGGGTCACGTTTCCAATCCAGTGGTTGATTCTGCGAAGCACTGCTCTTGCTAGGGCCAGTGTTAGCAACATTCCTGGTTTGAACCCTGTGAACTTACCTACATGTCAAGGCTATCAGCATAGGTACAAAAAAAAAACGAGTGTGTTATTCTATTCTCAACAAAAATAATAAAAACAAATAGTTGACATTTTTGTAAATAATAAGCCTCTCAATCTCTCATCTTACAGTATAGTAAAATCTATCATAAAGTAGGACCAACCCAGACAAAAAATGATTAATTATTTTCATAAGTCAACAAAGTACATACACATTAACAGGCAGAACTAGTCAAATATAACATACTCATTGCCTACATAATTTTAAAGTTATAATTTACTCTCAATTTGTTTAAATTGCTTTTATTTACTAATATGAAATCTAGAACTCTCAGTATTGAAGTATGTCAGCGTTCTTTTATGTGTTTAATTTAACCATTTTCAGAATTATTGTCACATTTCTGTTTATTTTCATGATATTGTAAACTACTTTAACAACAGTTATTTAGGTTTTGCTGTTTGGCTTGGTTTTGGTACAGCTCATGTGTGCCAGATTAAAACATTAGAAACAAAAGGAAGTCAGTCTCAAAAATACATTACAATTAAAAAAAAACCTAATTTAACTTCAAATTAATTTTTAATTCCTTTCATCAGATTTTGAATTTGAATTTACTTTGTTCTAAACTGAATTTTGGTTAATTAAAAAAGTAATTTGGGTTAATGGATTAAATAAATAAAACAGAGCAAATTCAGTTTCCTGTTTATTGTAAAGATGACTTAATAGTATATTTTAACGGTTGGATTTAGCAACACGCTCCAGCTCGTCCTTCTTTTTGATGGCATAGGAGTTAGATGAACCCTTAGCTGCATTAATTAATTCATCTGCAACACACTCTGCGATTGTTTTAATATTTCTGAATGCAGCCTCACGTGCACCTGTGCACAAAAGCCAGATTGCTTGGTTGACTCGGCGCAAGGGTGAAACATCAACGGCTTGACGACGAACTGTACCCGCACGACCGATCCTAGTCGAATCTTCACGGGGTCCAGAGTTGATAATGGCAGTCACGAGTACTTGCAGAGGGTTTTCTCCAGTTAACAAGTGAATAATTTCAAACGCATGTTTGACAATACGTACGGCCATCAGTTTTTTGCCATTGTTCCGACCGTGCATCATTAGAGAGTTTGTAAGGCGCTCCACGATTGGGCACTGGGCTTTACGGAAACGCTTGTGTGCATACCTGCCAGCTGAATGAGGTAAATATTTTGCGTACTTCTCTTTAACGGAAATGTAGTCCTGCAGAGACATATCAGAGACTTGCACATCGTAGCAACTCCATCTGCCGAAAAGCTTGATTTCAGGAATGTCGGCGGCTTGTGGTAAAGACATGGTTTCCACAACCACGCTGCCTGCCTCGGCTACGTCGTCATTCCAGTTCTCCTCGGCCATGATTGGTACCTAAAAATGTTATTGTATTTATTCACAGTCACTTGACAGAATTTATAGTACCAAGTTGTTATACTTTTAAATTAAACTCACTTTTCTATTACTAAATAGAAATTATAACCTCGCACTGTCAAAAGTACACGCGAAAAAGGAAGTACGAACGACCAATTTTATTCTCATGTTGGCGGGCCAGAATAATGTTGCCAAAAAAATAATTCACCTTTAAATAAAGACAGAAATTCGGAATTTCTTGATCCAAACCTTTTCAAATAAGTTAGAATAATATAATGAATAGGTAAGTCATCACAGCACACAACCAAAATTAAACTGAACAAATCGTGCGTCGTCTGTAGGTTTATGCATCTATCTAAAGTACCACATACTTATTTATTTCAAGGTACTGATCTCTCTTGACTTGCGGCGATATGCTGGGAGAGATTGGATGCGGAAGGCGGAGGATCGTTCATTGTGGCGGACTATGGAAGAGGCCTACATCCAGCAGTGGAGAGATACAGGCTGATGATGATGATGATCTCTCTTGTAACATTCCATACTTTTAGCAACAAATAAACCAGCCCGTGCTTTCTGAGTTCAACATTATGTCTTCAGATCCAAATAGGCCCAGACACTAGATAATCTTAGTGTAGTAAACAATTATATGAATATAATTTTAAATTGTGATAGTAATTCACTTACAGAAAAGAACCCTCCTTATGTGCCTTTTAGATTTTACATTTATTTGATAAGCTTAAACATTTAGTCCTAATAATTTTATAGTAAAAAAGATATTTATCCATATCGAATCTTATTCGGAATCGAAATTTAACTTAACAATAAATGTAAAGATTTGTTTTGTATTGTTTTGAGAAACAAAGGAAAGAAACCTATTTACTTTCTTAAATTAATAAAAAGAAGATGACTATTTACGAAATATGTAGTTTTAAATTAATAATTATGACATGTTAATTTTAATTATGACAATTATGTCCTTAGCCTATACATTAATTTAAATTGCTTTTTTTTTCCTACCTAAGCTGGTAGCCTGGAGCGGCTATTCCAGCGTAACCGTAACTAGTAGGTGAGCTCACGGGGCTCAAACCTGACGACGATGCTAACACGAACTCTAGCAAGAGTCGTGCTTCGCAGAATCTACCACCGGATCGGAAACGCGACCCACTGAGAAGATCCGGCGAGAAACTCAGTGGGCTGTGTCTGAGAGTTAATTTACTCGTCAAGCCCTTCGTCGCAAGCGACGGGTTCGACGAGAACGGTGACCTTTTAAGTCGCAGTAAGCTCGCTCGATGCTTAAAATGACAACTATTTACTTTTATTCCTATTTACAGAGGAAGTGCTTTTTTCCTTCATAATTAATATATTTAAATTAGCTTTTTAAATCTTTCCACTTGCTATTATGGCGCCATCTTAGTTCGCTCCCTTTCACCGGATATTTTTTAATAACAGGTTGCCGAAAAAGTTTCCTCGCATTTTTTAAGAAAATTCACAACATTTTTTTAATATAGTTTATTTACAATTAACTAAAGTATGTAGGTACCATTTTGTTCGATAACTTTTTGCCTTCTTGTAGGTAGGGACATGATCCTATTGCTATAGAAATTTTGAAGCTTCTGATCAAAATACCGCGACAATTGGTTTTGGCAGTCCTCTCGTGATGATAACCCGAGACTGCCTAAAGAGACCGAAACAGGTGGAAATCTGAAGATGCAAGGTCAGGACTATACGGTGGATGCATTAAAACCTCCCAGCCAAGCTCTCTTAATTTTTGCTGAGTGGCTAAAGATGTGTGAGGTCTAGTGTTATCAAAGTTTTTTTACTTTATATGAGGCGTCCTCGTTTTTTACGAGCCTATATATAGTGAAAACCAATATTTTATGAAGACTATATGGTTTTATAATTTGTCCAAATTTACCAAAACGCTGCCTGCGGTATCGCCTTTTTTTCTGAGCTGATTTTTATTTAATCCTTTGACAACATTATTTCATACCACTTCACGTCGTGTTGGCCTAAAGGTCTAGATACCAGGCCATAAATTCCAAATAAATAAAAAAACTTCATGTCGAAAAAAATACCGCCGGATAGAGTAAAATCTGCTTCATTATAAAATTTTATTGTATGTATTTAATGGTAGGCAGCGGGTTGGCTCTGCCCCGGCATTGCTGACGTCCATGAGCGATGGTAACCACTTACTATCAGGAGGGCCGTAACTCGTCTGTCTGCAAAGGTATAACAAAATTAAAAAATAATTATATCCCTTTGCCTGTTCAATAGACGAATCAAACAAAAAAACATAACTTGTTTTACGTGGTGAAGTAAAATAACTCGTCTCGTAGAGGTTATGAAATAGACTTATTTAAGATAAAAGTACATAATATTAAAGTTCGTTAACGCGAGTGATTTTTCAATTTATCCAATAAAATTTAGTGGAATTTTCCCTGCGCTCCGCAGATTGCAGTTTTTGCAATGAAAATTGTCTAAATTTAGTTCAGTAAGGTGAGTTTTAGTCTTTTAAACTGTGACCAAAGTTCAAATTATATTTTCCTAGCTTGTAATATATTTGCACCGACCATTAGATTCAATAATCAATTAAATTGCGAACCACATCTTTTACAGACTGCCTGTTTCGTGGTTAAGATTCAGTTAAAATTAAATTATGGCCGCTTTTAAGAATTTAAAAAGTTTTAAACTCATAAACCTTGCTTCGTCCACATATTGTCCACGAGTAATTTCAACAAGACACCTAAATCTTCAAGAGCATCATAGCAAAGATCTTCTGAGAAAATATCAGGTTTCCATTCAGGACTTCAGAATTATTGATTCCAAACTAGATACGAATGCCTTATCTGGTTTTAAAGCTGATGAATATGTAGTCAAGGCTCAGATACTTGCTGGAGGACGAGGAAAAGGTCACTTTGACAATGGGTTTAAAGGGGGAGTTCATCTTACAAAAAACCGGGACAAGATTGTTGACTTAGCTAAAAATATGATAGGAAACAAACTTATTACTAAACAAACTCCCAAAGAAGGTATTTTAGTAAATAAAGTTATGGTCGCAGAAAGTGTGAATATCAAAAGAGAGACATACTTTAGTATTGTAATGGAGAGAAGTTTTAATGGTGCAGCCATTGTAGCTTCTCCAGCTGGAGGTATGGATATAGAGGCAGTGGCTGAAAAAACCCCACATTTAGTGAAAACAGTTCCAGTAGATATTTTTGAAGGGATTAGTGACAAAGTTGCAAATGAAATAGCTGACTTTTTAGAATTCAAAGGACCACTAAAAAGCAAATGTGCTGAAGAAGTAAAAAAGCTATGGCAGTTGTTTTTGAAGGTATAATTGAATAACAAAAAACAGAAGTTTTAAAGTTAGATAACATTAATCTGTTAATTTTATTGATATATCTAAACAGGCAATGAACTAGCCGCACTGGACATCAATTGGAGAGGTCTATGTTCAGCACTGGACAGATGATAATGATGATGATGATGATCTAAACATATTTTCATATTGATTTGCCTTTAGGATCCTTTTAAAATATCTTAGACACTAATGTATAAAAAGAATACATAGTTATTTTTAAAAATCTATTTAAGGTGGATGCTACACAGCTTGAAATTAACCCTCTGGTTGAAACAGATGATGGACGTGTCATTTCAGTTGATGCCAAGATTAATTTTGATGACAATGCTAAGTTTAGACAAAAGGAGATCTTTGCACTTGATGATGTTTCCGAGACTGACCCACGTGAGGTAAGTACAAAATATTGGCTGTAAATTATTTCAATTCATTTATAAAATACCAATATATGGCAACAGATATGCAGTCTGATGCAGGGTAACTTATTATTTAAGAATTATAAACATTATTCAAATAACATAAAAAACATGCCACTGCATACATGTTTTTTGATGTGGTCAACTGTTACTTTTTGTTTTTTTTTATTATATTGTTTTTTTTTTAAATAATGTCTTGGGTATCATAAAATAACATCAGTACCCAAGATAGGATAAAGTGAAAAAACAGTGTGTACTTGACATTATCAGTTTATTTTACATAACTCAGTTTATCTTAGTTCTGATAAATACGTCATTTGTCTTTGTTTTAAATGCAACTATGGCTATCTTTATATAATTTTTGGTTATCTGAATGTTGTGAACTTATTTATTGAACTCATTTTTTTACTGTTTTTGTTTGTGCTAGAACTATTTTTATGAAAATGGTAGATGTCACTCAACATTTACATCATAATTTTGTGTAAAAAAGCCGAATGCAATTTTCTTTAATCATCAATCTTTTAATGATCAAAACATTACACAAATTTACAAAGAAAGTAGAAATAGGTAATGGTTGAGTGTTATTTGAAAAACTCTCGCCTTCAACAATATTAGGTCTCAGTAGGGTTTTATAAAAAAGAATTTTGATGTTTAGTGACAGAATCTTGAAACAGAAATATTTAAGCAGGCCGAAGTAGCATGATGATATAATATAGTATATAACTAACAAGTACAGTTTCATTAATATTGAAACACATCATTAGGTTTTATAATTTCAATTGCAATTTTTGTGTATGTTTTAGATGGCTTGGTATTCTACGGAGGTCACTACTGGCCATCACTAAGTAGTATCACCAACTGACTCATTACAGTCATAAGTGGACCTTAGTCTGATCCAGTAAATCTCTCCAGCCCAATTTATTTGTGGCTTATTCTCAAACATCACTCCTAAGGCAATATGTTTAGATAAATTTTATTTGTTTTCGGACTTATAGAGAGAAGCAAATTCCCTCAATTTGGTGTACATTGAAATGGATGGAAGTATTGGCTGCATGGTTAATGGTGCAGGACTTGCCATGGCCACTATGGATATCATCACGCTGAATGGTGGCAAACCTGCCAACTTCCTAGACCTTGGAGGTGGGGTTGGACAATCACAAGTTTCTGCAGCTTTGAAGATTTTAGAGTCTGATCCCAAAGTGAAGACGATTTTCGTCAATGTTTTTGGAGGTAACTACAACTACTTAAGTCAATAATAATATTGTTGATAACAATAACTACAACTACTTCAGTCTTTGCCATATAATGTAGAAATTTATGACAAATTGTAACTATGTACACTATTATAAATTGACTAAATAACGCATTTCATGATACTCCATGTTTTTTAAGGGTTTTTTTTTATAATTTCTTATAATATTACATTACAATAGTCATCAATAATTTAAATATTGTTATGAATGACATTTTTCTTTTTGTATTATTTATTCATTGTCTGTCCACCATAAAGCCAATGATTGTCTCATCAGCATTGATCTACTGCTATACGTTTGACCTGCGATCGAAGTGGTCACACTGCTTATTTTTTATAGGACCAGTCTAGTTTGGACTTTTAGCTTTGCCAAAATGCGATTCTCCTCAGGTTCAGTTTTTATATAATTAACAATTTTTCAGGTATTGTTAACTGTGCAACCATTGCAAATGGTATAGTTTCAGCATGCAGAGAGAATCCACCAAAACACCCCCTAGTCATTAGACTTGAAGGAACCAACTCTGGTGAAGCACGGAAAATCCTTGAGCAATCTGGTTTACCAGTTAAAATAATAAATGATGCCGACGAAGCTGCTAAAGCTGCTGTGAAGTTAGCACAGTGACAGTACTGTCATTGCTACCTTAGTAGATTTGATTTACTTAAGATTATCAGATACAACTTACCAAAGGGATTTTCCTCAAGACTTTCTACAATTACCATGGGGTATTTTAATGAAGTAATGACATTTAAGCCCAAGATCGTTGACTAATATACTAACCTTTTTCTAAGACTGAATTGTGTATCCTAACACTTTGGTCATAACAAATTTTTTTGGAAATCAAATGTCTTGCCATTGCTTTTGTAATTGTTAATAGTTTTCTTTCTACCCATCCTGGTAAACCTTGAGGGATTATACCAGCTTTATCAAGCGAGGTGAGCTCACGGGGCTCCAACCTGACGTGTTAATAGAATAAGTGTTCTGTATATATACTATGAATAAACTTAAAATATCTATGAAATTTTAGATTTTATTTATCATCCCTATAAATTAAAACATGTAATAGGACATACACGTTTTTATTTTTAACAAGCATACTAGGTAATTACTTTTAGTGAAAATAACCGATTCTACAAGTTTTGGATGAATTAGGCGCGGAAAAGATTGAGCCTTCGTCCTTGCGGTGGAGCATCCCTTTTGTTCAGAGACATATTTGATTGTATTTCATCGAATGTGGGAAGATGTGCAAGTTTTCCGCGACCGGCTACCGCGGGTCTGCCGCTCAGCATTCGTTGTGCGACTCTGACAATGTCGTCAGCTGTGATTTTGTCTAGAAACAAGTATTTAAATTTATGCATTGCGTTATTAAAATTGAGGACCGTATAGATTACTGCTGTGTACAACAGTGAAGTAGGATATTTTTCTATGTATGGATGCATGCGATAATCGCTAGAACAGGCATTATCAAGGAGGCCACAAACACCAGGGTCCCGGGCGCCATTAAGCAGGCCGAATGCAGGCAACATTGGAGGAAGCTGGTGCAAAAACTGGACCAAGGTGGTCACGACCCTCAGTAATGAGGAAACAACAAAGAAGAGAGAGAACAGGCAGTCCCCGTAGTCGAATAAATATCTACGCTTTTCAAACAAAATAAATATTATCATCAATCAAAACTAACACAATATTGTACAGGAACTAAGCACCCACTTTGCTTAATTTAAAAATATGTAAGTAATAAAATATCCAAGTTACCAATTTCATTGATGAAAAATGAGGGAGGTTTCCTTTTTCCAGTAGCCAAAACTTGTCTTCCAACATCTTCGAATACAACCGGTCGGGCCTCTAAGTTCATGAGTAACATCGACTGAAGTTGTGTTTTGGCTCTCTGAAATCAAATCACATAAATTGATTTCATATGCAACATGTAGATTTTTTAATACGCTTTTATTAGCTTCAGACGTATGTATGTTAGTATGTAATGGAATCTTTGAACATGATTTTGAACCCCTTCAAAAAGCTGGATTAACTCGAAATTTGGTATACTTATGGACCGACACATGACAATTCAATATTAAAAAAAAAATTGAATAAATCGAAATTCAACTAAAAAATGAAAAATAAATAATAGTTTAAAAAAATTCAAAAAATACTCTAATAGAAAATCCCACTAAAAATAGAAAATAAATCTTAATAAATTTGAATTAAAAATAGTGTAAGAAAAAATGATTTTATTTAAAAAAAAAAGCGTGGGGTGCTTTTCGGGATATTATCAAAATAATCCTTTTACTCATATCTGTTGATATATTTTTAATTCAAATTTATTAAGATTTTTTTTCTATTTTTTAGTGGGATTTTATATAAAAACGTGTTTTTTTAGAGTTTTTAAACTATTATTTATTTTAAAGGAAATTGAAAAGTATTTGTTCAGTTTGTTATTACTCTACATGTATTGTTACTTACTCTGAGTTCAATTTCGCCAACTTTACCGGCCATGTTTGCTAGTTCCCGCGCTATCACGAGCGTGGTGTCATATATGCGATTAGGAGGCGAAGCGGCATGTACACAAAACAAGCCTGTATCGCCGTAGGCGTGGTTGTAGGCTGTCGCGTTGAACATCCAGTGGTATCTAGAATTTTAGATGATTTTTAAACATAAATCTTAAATAAAATTTAGAATAATAGACCAATACAATACATATTTATAAATATGTGTAACTAGCAGACCCGGCAGACTTCGTAGTGCCTCAATCGATAAATAAAAGACCTAAACTTTTGTATAAAATAAACTTAAAACAAACAAAAGGAATCTGTCCGAGGGGGGGGGGGTCACATCAAAGGAAAAACAAAATTGTTATTTTTATTTAATTCCGAGCATTTTCATACTTATCTACCTTTTAAACCTTCTTCTAAACTTCCACAAATAATTCAAGACCAAAATTAGCCAAATCGGTCCAGCCGTTCTCGAGTTTTAGCGAGACTAACAAATAGCAATTCATTTTTATATATATAGATTACTCGCGATGGAATTAACGTAAGCCAAAAAAAACAAAGTTTCAGCCTATTTCGGTCGTCATGCAGTCATACATTCCGGGTGAAATGTTGGGACTAATAAAACTATGACTTCAGCCTTAGTCTCAAGGTTCATGTTCTTATATCTATGGGCTCCAATAAACATTTAAGGGGGCTTGTATCGCGAAGTTGTTCGGCTTGCAAAATTAAATTAATAAGGAACGTGAACATAAACCTTTTTGTATCTTCGGTATATGAATATGACTGTAATAATGATATTGTTCTAAAAATATTCACCTATTCAAGACATTCGTGTAGAGTCGTGTGTACATTCCTTTACCAGGTCCACCAGCCGAGAATGATCCACCACCACCCATCATCATATTCAAAACGCATGTTGCAACGAAATCTGGGTCACCATGAGAACAACCTGGAAATATTCGTTTTTCAAATGAACGCTAATTTTTTTTCTGCGCTCGACACAATAGGTCTGCCTATGTAAATGTGACCACAAATATTTGTTGGTAGCTGTTAAAGATGATATCAAAGGTAGAGTGAAACAGAGTTAACGCGTCACAGCGCTCGTCAGACAAGGATGGGGATTGCGAGATGTTGTTGTTGTTGTAGTCTTTAAGAGTACCCCGCTGGCACATAGGGCCCTCACAAGTTGTCTCCACTTGACCCAGGTGTTCTCCGGCCAAGCGGTTGCCATTGAAACGCGAATGATGCTGCGTTGACTCCGCTGCGCCGTAGTGTGTCCTATCCAACGACATTTCCGATAGGCAATGTCTTGCAAGACGTACCTACGAGTTTTAAAGCTTTTTATTGCGCATGCGCCTAAGAATAAATGCTTTTTATGTTATTTTAGGTTTTCTATGTTATTTTGAATACGGTTAAACAAAAATTTATGAATTATAGTATGTTTTTTTTGGAGTATTTATTTATTCGTTTAAAAGTTGGTTTGCACCGTTGATAGTACACACTGGCATTAGGCGGATAAATTTGCTGTATTTTAAATGTTTAACACATACTCAATATACATGTTTATATGTCGTGATTGAATACTATATTGTTTGTTTATTAATTGTTTAATAACTTACTTTCTAATCCAATTACAATGTGTGATAGTTCTGGTAAATCAGATCCTGGGTACAAAGGTATTTCGCACTCTTCCTGCGAAATTACAAAATTGTTAATTAAAGACCAGCTATTCAATAGATTGTCATATTTTTCTCATTGATCGAGATGGTACAAATGTGTGCCTGCTTTAGAGTATGTATGCGAGTTTTATTATAACAACAGCGGACACGACTTGAGCGGGGAGAGAAGTATACAAAATCAGTCCATACTTTTTGTTGAATTCCACAGTGATCCCCAGGTTAGAGCCCCGTGAGCTCACCTACTCGCTCGGTGAATCTAGTATGACCCATCGAGGAGATTAGAATAGGTAACAAAAAAAATATCTCTATGCTTCAAGCTTTCCTTAGTTTGCCGCTAGGGGCGCTGTTCTAACTCCAGCGTTTTTTTCTTTCGTACACATTAAATAAGACCGTCGCGATAACAGTTTATATTTTATAGATTAAATAAAATTCTATAGCGACAGGGGGTACGTTCACCTGTGCCCATAGATGTGCATGGGCGGCGTTAACCACATACCATAGGTTGGGCCTACAGAACATTTGCTTTATGCAAATAACATAATAGTGTATCGCGTTTATCTGACTTGCGTCAGATGTCAACAAATATTGTTTATATTGTTACCTACCTGCTCAATTCCACCGGTGTATTGCGAAATAGATTTGTCAACTTTTGGAACGAACGATTCGTCTCCGTCTGTATACCAAGTAGGTTTGATATCAACAAAATATTTCTGTACGTATTCGACAAAGGGCTCGTGATCCACCTGCGAAATTAAAAATATAATGTATAGAATCACACTGTGTCATTGTAATAGAAATGAATTAAATGCAATTGGAGTTTTACGACTCTTCTGCATTTTCGTTTTAGACCGCAAACGACTGACTGATGTTAGGTGCCTCGACTTGCAATTTTTACTGCATCAATATATTAAAAAATCTTTATTCGCGGGGTAGGTACATGCTCCGTAAATATGCCGCGAATACAACAACCGTGTTTATGGAATGGTAATTTACATAGTTTATGGGATTATAACGTTCCTAGGCGATATCATTTAGCAACACACCTTAAGCATAGTTGTAATAAGATCTATTTCACTTTTTTATTAGTCCATTTGACGACGCGCTTACAAAGGATATTCGGTTGGATACCTACATATTGGAATCATTTTTATCAATGTGTATGTACCGCGAATAAAAATTTCTTTAGCCGCAAATATGGGAATTTGATCGCATTTTTTTAAATCCGCGAAATGTGGTAATGCGAATAATGAGTTCTTACTGCATATGCACATTATTCTGACAAGTTCAGCTTTGGATCGCAGTTTGTGGAATTTTGCGAGATAATCTCATAATCTCTTTTTTACATCATGCCACGTGTCAGTTGTGGACTACTGATGTCCACGAGCGACGAATTAAAATTATGTAGACTGCATTCTCCACTACAAAACAGTCAAAAAGTTGTCGGTGTATGCGTAATGTGACCATACGTCTCGCTTTGGGCGGTATTGTCCCGCTTTCAGGCTGTACGTCCTGCTGTCCCCAACGAGAACAAAAATGTCCCGCTTTCATTTATTGTTACTTATCCCAAATCCATATTGTATTACAAAATACATACTAAAGTAACTCTAATTTTGCTTTAGAAAAGCAGTTTTTTGTTGCGAAATTATTTATAAATATTATTTTAAGGCCAAATTGGTGTAAGAATTAAGATGTCAGTGAGGTTAAGATACCATAATAAATTTTTTCAAGTCATTTTTAAACCGTATTTTTTATTTTGCACTTAAATAGTACATCTTACCCCGACGTACTCTATATATGTATTTATTTATATACGAAATTCCGTAGGTGTCCCGCTTTGACACGAAAAAAAAAAGGTCACGTTATGTATACGACACTTCAACTAGTCACTTTGATTTTGTTTGCTTATTACATGATAATTATAGGTACTTAATAAAAAATTACTGACCCCAACAGCAGCTACAACCATTCTGTCTGGAGTGTAGTGATTCTTTAAATAGTTCAATATAATTCCTTTGTCAATTTTGTTCACGTTTTCTTGTGGACATATCTTTGGTAGACCTAAAGTGTTCCCTTTATATGCAGCCTGAAATGAAAAACATAAATATAGATTTATCTACCCTCAGGATTCAAACATAGAATTCAATTTTAACGGCCGTCTGGTGTAGTGGTAAGTGACATGGTCACTACACAAGGGGGTCACGGGTTCGAATCCGCCAAGGGATATTTGTATGATAAATATAAATGTCTTTTCCAGGGTCATGGATGTATATTAAATATATGTATGTGTATAATAAAAATCTTACATTTATATCCGTTATCTGGTACCCGTAACACAAGTTCTTGACGAACTTATCACGGGACCAGTTAACGTGGCGTGATTGTTAGTAAATATTTATTTATTATTTGTCAAGCAAAGAAATATCTTACCGAATGAATCATATCCATAAGAATAGTTTCTTGTTCGGGTCTCATTGAGAGAGTCTCCAACTCAAACGCAACTGCCTGCCTAGCTGCTTCAATCTCATCAGCTGATAATATTGGTCTTAATGTTACTTCTGCTAAAACCTAAAACAACACAGTATTTTTTTAATTTAAAACAAGAGTACATCACTGCTTCACTGCAGAAGTAAACATTTTAATCCAATTTGATTGGATACTAGGTGAAATTGTTAAACTAAACAGTTTCAAGCATTATCAAATACCTATTGTAAAAGCTACTTACTGCTACTTTAAATGTTCCGTCTTCCAGAAAGTTTCTCAAAAGCTTAATATTACCTGAGTAACAGCTTCCAATCCTCTTGAATCTGCACTAGTAGCATACACTGTTGTGTCACGTGAGCCTTGGCAATCACATATACCACCGTGACGCTCCAATTCACGAAGCATTACATCGCGTGTTGCAAATTTATGGGTTGCCTGTACAATTATAATAACATATTATATGTATACAATATTTACTGTCTCTTAGTTTATTCTTGAATAGTTTCTTAAGATGCTAAATTACACAATACTGCTATAATGTATTATTAAAATGGATAATAAATAAGCGTGCATCAAACAATTTTAATCTTTTATTTTTCACAAAATTTAGAGGTAAACTAGTTGTATCAGATGAATGGGTGGTAAAAATAAAACTGTCACATATGCCATTAACAGCCCTATACTAATTAGTGAATAGCTGATCATAGTATTAAGAAGTGAACACACTTGTATTTTTACTTAAAACTACTTTTAGGTTTAGTCCTACATTTTTTATATATTACATTATTTCTTGTTGATCAAGAAACACATTTAAGTTACATATTACACTTCATATAAATTTAGAAAACCATAGGCATACTGGTACATTGTTATGCTGAGTGACTCAATGCATTGAATGAGCTTCGGGTTCGGCCACTTAACTTCATTATTTGGTGATAAATATTTTTTATTTATTTATTGCCATTTTATTATTAAGGTTTGAACAAATTATTTTATACAATTTATGATAAAATCACAATCATAATTCTTGCTACTAACAATTTGAATTGTGTAGTTTTTTTTAAAACTTACCCCAAAGCTTAGTTTCTCGAGAAAATGACAAATTCCATTGGGATAAGCCACTTCATATCTAGGGCCAGAGTCAATAACAACTGAAAATAAAGTACAATATATCAAATATATTTTAAGATTTTGATGAGTTATATATAGATAAGAATTAAATATGATTAATAACATTTTATGAATTGATCTTGTGTTTATCCTATCTGCTATGAATACAACTACTACCTGTTAAAGGTTCTTACCACCATTTTTGTTCTAATGAATTCTTAACATACATTTACATTTATTTATTTTACACTGTGAATTTCTTTTTTTGACAGCTATAGAAAATTAACAAACGGTCAAGAAAAAAGAGAGTTGGTAGTATTTTAATATGAGGGTCCTTTTTTAATGGTAAATATCTAATTCTATTCAAGGTCTGGCAGGGCAGGCAGGGCTTCTTTTTACTGCCAAACCTCAATGTAGATCATTGTTAGATTATTACATGTGAAAAGAAATAAAAGTCAATTAAGCTATACATATTTTATAAATTGTACGTTTGGATGTTTGTTACTCATCATGAAGTTTTTTCACAAAGGTAGTTTGTTATTTGGATATGAGATACTTTTATCATGTAAATGATATGAACTGGGAGACGTTACGTATAACTACTATATCTATAGGACAATATATCTGTTGGTTTGTGATTTAACGTAAATATACCCCTAAATAAATGCAATAGAATGGCTCGTAACATATGGATGGGGAGACCCTAAGACTAGGCCCAGTGGTGTGGATTGCGAGAAGCCTATGTCCAGTAATGGACAACTGTGTGAGTTGATATTGACGATGATGATATGGCCAAAAGTTGAGTGGTAGTTTATGACTAGTCAATGATACAAGCAACACTTAACAATACCAAATATAATTCATTTTTTCTGAATTATAAATACCAGGTGCGTGATGAGCTTATTGACGAATGTTTATGCAGTAATATACACTAGTCCACACAATAAAACTACTAAAACCAAGAAACAGGTTAGTGTTATTCAAAATTATTTTGAGGCATTACCCTCACTGTCTCTATCTCGGTTGCATTCTGACCTGTGCCAAACTATTCATATCGACGCTTGAAAGGCACATGTGACTAAGCCACAATAACTGCTAGGCTACATAAATGATAGGCAATAACCATATTAAGTAGATGTGCAAAAAAATATATATTTCTAGGTCTATTAAAATCATTTCCATCTTACAGCTAGATTGATTAAAATATATTTTTTTCAGTTATTTCAACTTTAAATTGAGTCGTCTATTATCAAAGGTGGCAATCTGTACATTTGGACAAAAAAATTTTATTGATATGTCAATACAGATTGATTTGAATATAATCGTCTCCTTCAAAGAATACAGTTCAAAACCGGCATTAAATAAAGGTTAATAGTTAACCTGTTATTTATCTAAGATGTCGTTCCGAAGAGTTTTGTGACTGCCAATGGAATACAAAGTCAATAATTCGTTTTTCTGGTTTACCAATAATTGTCCAACAGTCAGATTGCCGGCTTTGATAATAGTCGACTCAATTAGTCTACTGTAAAGTTCACGCATTGTCTCTTAGTCACGTTTGTCTTTCAAGCGTCGATATTATTATTGTTACATGAAAGTAACAAACACACAAAAACCAAGAAAACAAATATAAACAGAAAATTACTACAATTTAAGCTTACCGCCAGCAGTACAGAACTGTCCAAATTTTTTCTCTGAAGCAACTCTTAAGCCATTACTAAGAGTTGTGACTTCAGTGATGGTCTCTTCAGATTTAGCTACAGAATATGTGACCGGAGGTAGATTAAGCATAGCTTCTGAGAGTGGAGGTAATGGTGTAACACTGCCCTTAATCTGTGATAACTTATCTCCATCTTGACTGAATTTTCTAATGTTCCACTTTGGTGCTTGGAAGCTGTAATGTATTATTAATAATCATTCTCTACAATTATCAGATCATATGGTCTTATTACTACTAGTTGGTCCTGGCTGTGATATATATTGTAAATAGATATTTATTGTATTTTCTGCAGCCAGTCATCCCTTAAAGTTTATTGATGATTATGATTATTTAATATATTTAATAATTTTAATAATCATATTAACTATCATCTATTGAGATTAATAATAATAGTACTTAAAGGATGGTGCAGCTTAATTTTAATTCTAGAATGACAGTACACAGTTTACAGTAGTTTATATTTTGAAATTTCTACAGTGAAGCTATCAAGGGATATTTTGTAGGACAAGCTTTGCATGAACTTAATCAATGTTTTATGTCACCGTAGTTGGATCGTTCAAAGTATGGTAATTATCTACTTCAGCAATCATCATAATATTGTAAAAAGATGTATAAATGCATAACTACATTTTATTATGGAAATTTTACTAACATTTTGTTGTTACCCTGTTAAAAGTTTAGTTAAACAGGTAGCAAGGATAGATTCATTTCATTTCAGTTACTGTAGGTGAATCAATATTGTAATTTTTTTTGTTATATATTATCGTCTTTGAAAGTGTTTTTATTAGTAACGCTAAACCAAACATACATACTGCTAAACTTCAGTTTTTATATTTAATTAGTTTGCTAATTGTTTTGTGAATGGTGGATTAATTCTATTAGTAAATGTTGCAATACATCTTACAATAAGTCGGAACAAATATTTACTCGCACTGTATTACGTATACACAATTATTTTCAAAATTTACTCACCTATTTTTCAATGAAAATAACCTAGTAACAAGAAATTTCACATCGGTTACATGTGACATATTACTACCAAAAACAAACAATGGACGAATCAAAACGTAATCAGTTAAAGTATTATATATGATAACTAATTTTAAATTTTTATGTTTTCCTAAATTTTTTGATCTCTCTTATTTTGTGACTTTTGAAAATTTCAGTTCTAAGTTCCTATTGTTTTTACGTTTGTTACATTTGACAGCCTGCATATGTCATGTCTTTCTTTGCTTGTTTTTAATAATGGAGTCGTGGAGCGGGGAGTAGAGATTAGAAAGACTATCTTTCTATGTTAAAATGTATCACTAAAAGTAAAAAGTTCTTTGTTGTACAGTTGTACCTAAATATCGTTTTTATGTCCGCTTTTTAAGAGGAAATTTTTGGAATGGTCCGGTTGACTTTCATGTTCATTTGGGTTAGTTTCGGCAGGAATCCAAGAGCTGAAGATACATGAATTTTATTTTGTTCTTTCCTCAGATTGAAACGTGTAATAATGGTGGCAAATTAAACATTTAAGGTCTATGAAAACACGCACACAAATGTGGGAAAATGAAGAAAATCACGGGAACTGACTTTTTCGTTGATAAAGGGCTATTGCAGTTTTAATACATTTCCAACATATTATCAAACCTTTGCTATAAAAGATTTGATGGCGAGTTTTCCTTCCCTTTGTTAGTTCAAAACATGAATAAAAAAATGGAAATTATCAACAACAAAAAAGGTCAAATCCCAAAAATAATACCTACCGGTAAAATGGGGCGATTAGGGACAAATTCCAACTTTATGACCAATTTTATGGTAGTTTTTGATGTTTATAATGCTATATCAGGATCAAAATGATTGAGTCTTGGGGGCATCTTTGTTATCCAATTTAAAACTATGCAACTAGCATTCCAGTTTAAGTAAAAAAAGCAAAAATAGGTGTAATCCCTATTTACCCGGAAATTGCGGTTAATTGGGACGAAATGAGAAATTTGCTAGGGTTGGCACTACTTGGTTTTAACTTATTTATTTATTTAGTTGCACCAACAAAGTGATAATATATATGTAATTAAAACTTGATTACATTTATTTACTTACGGTTAATTTATATTTACTTGGGAAATGATCCGCGACAGATTTTTCCTGTAAGTTGTGAGACAATTAAAAAAAACATCTATTTCATCACTTAAAATTAGTTCAGCGCAATCGGACAACTCCGAATGAACATTGACGGAGACCACGCTACCGTGGACATTATTGTTGTCCCAAATGATTCTGTATATGGGAGAGTAAGCACCTAAATTCGAACGATTGGGCTTATCTAAAAATAGAAAACAATACGTAACTGATAATATAAATATTTACCAAACAATAAAATAACACATTGATTAATTTTAAATAAAAGTTCTAGACGAAAACATCATGAATAAGCCAAATTTTTACCAACAAATTTAAAAAATATTTTTATAACTACATAGACAACCCTACAAACCTGTACCTATTTGTACTTAGGTCGTTTCCATTTCACGTATTCTCATCCCAATTGACCCCTTTTTCGTTGTTATTTGTACCTAAGACGTCCCTAATATCCCCCAAAACAACAGATTTTTACATGTATTTTTATTTTATCAAATACATTAAAACCAATAACAACTGAGACTTACCTTTAATATATATGATGGTTCAAACACTAAATAACGTTTATAAATCCCAGTCGTCTTCTATTATTATCAAATAAATAAAAGAGAGCAAAGTTTCTAGTACTAAAATAATTACCACCACAGAAAGTTAATTTGAAACGCGATTTTTTATAAGTTAGCAGCTATTATCATGCATATTCAGAGTTGTTTTGTGAACTTTCAACATTCTACTATTAAACTACAAAAAATGGAAGATTTTGCAACGAATATAAAACTAATATTGAGCGTCGAAAGATTTTCCCGGTTTTTTCCCGATTCGCCTCTCAATCCCTAAACGCCCCATTTTACGGTACTAATTTAATAATCTGTGATCCGAATTCCGAAATCTCTAATTAATCCAAAGAGTAAAGGAAAATTAGCCTCTGACTCTGGTACCTACAAAATAGCACATTTAAAATGTTTACAAACATAAATTGTTTTCGTTAAATATAGTATTTAAAAACAGGACAGAGTCTAAATAAAACAGTTATTTTACTCTAACTCATCACTAAGTATCAATACGTGTTCATTCGCCTAATTTACAAGTATAATTTTCTAAGTTAGAAATTCAAACTAAGCTTGGGGTTAAAGTGTTCCTGGTTTTCAATGATTCTGATAAAATTTAAAACAAGATGACTTTCGGAAGTTTAAAAACTTTGAACAGATTTTATTCAGCAACAAGTTACACAAAAATTCCTCGAGTATGTATTGTTGGAGCTGGTCCTGCGGGCTTTTATGCCGCCATGCATCTTACGAAAAACATACAATGCAAAATTGATTTAATAGAAAAACTTCCGGTACCCTTCGGATTAATTAGGTAAGGTACAAAATGTTAAGACTAATAATGTTTTACGGGGCTATTGAAATAGTTTGAAATTTAAATCCTAGTGAAATTTGAAAAAAATAAAATAAGTAGATAAATGAAATACATAATTTATTTAGGATAAAATGTTAAGTACTTTTTAATAACATTTATAAAATTATTGCAATAAGTACTACTACTTTTACAAATAACAACCAATTATTATAAATACCAATAAATAATATTTGTAACATTTGATGACACTTCATTCTTTTTAGAACAATTTTTTTTTTTTTTTACGTTTTTATTTTGCTTGCTGTTTTTTTTTGGTTTTGAACTATAATTTATATATGTTATTATTTATTTATAACAGTAAGAACTTGTTACATTGAAAAATAAAAATAAAACTTTAAATTGATCAGTGAATTCTAAGTCTCTAACTTGTAAAATTAAAATTATCATAAATTGTGGTTGGCCTCTGATACATCTACAGATCTCAAGAGAATTAAATCTTTAACTTGTTACAATTTTTATTACCATAGTGATTACGCTCAGTATATTTAATTTATTGTGTATTTTTTTCTTCATAAGTTGCAGATAATATCAAGTTAATTGGACGTCTAGAACTTGTGAAATTTACATTGAAATATTCACTATAGACATACATACAGCTTAAGCTAATAAAGTGTGTTAAAAAATCTGTAACATGTCATTCATACTTTTAATAATTATTGTCCCTTTATAAATTATCCTTTTGTTTTGATGTTTTGAAATAAAGTAATCTTTTGAATTTCCTTCAGTTTTTATGAGCACATAATACATTACATAGACACAATTATAGCTACTTTTACAGTTTGATCTCATGACTTTTATTTACGTTATATTATTTGCTATGTTCAATCTGTAATAGTATAAGGGTAGTAATCCAGGATCATGAAAACTGTCAAGTATACCAAATTTCAGAAATAATATATTGATAATAAAACAAATTGCAAAACTAGTTTTAATTAAGATATACTTTTTTAAGGTTTACCATTATATAATGATAAATCTGTTTTAGATATGGTGTAGCTCCAGATCACCCTGAAGTAAAAAATGTGATAAATCAATTTACCAAAG
Organism: Bombyx mandarina; assembly: GCF_003987935.1. The sequence goes on along the minus strand of NW_021011486.1, from coordinate 3,749,211 downwards.
TGGCTCAACGACCAGAGGTCAATTTTTATGGAAATGTTACTCTAGGAAAAGATATCACTTTAAATCAACTAAGACAGCATTATGATGCAGTATTATTGGTAGTGTATCTGGAGTATCTAGTGCAATAGTAGTTATAATCTCACTAGTTCTATTATCTCTCAGTTATCACTAATTTGTAACTGTTCCAGACATATGGTGCTGAAAAAGATAAAACTCTTGGTATAGAAAACGAAAACGCCAAGAATGTTATTGGAGCCAGACATTTTGTTGGATGGTATAATGGGCTACCTAGTAATAAAGACCTGGAGGTATACTTAAACAAAATTAGTAATGTTCTCTTTGAAGGAAAGATTAATTATGCAAATTACTTTAACTTTTGCAGATTGATCTATCTTGTGACATGGCTGCTATTCTTGGTCAAGGCAATGTAGCTCTAGATGTTGCAAGAATACTTTTAAGTCCTATTGATGAACTTAGAAAAACTGATATTACAGAACATGCATTAAATATTCTAGCAGGATCAAAAATCAAACAGTTGTATTTGATTGGTCGAAGAGGTCCACTTCAAGTGGCATTCACTATTAAAGAACTTAGAGAGCAATTGAAATTAAGAGATTGTAAGACTGTATGGAGGCCAGAAGATTTTCAAAATGTCATCAATGAACTTCCTAATTTACCACGCCCTAGAAAAAGAATAACTGAACTCATGCTGAAGTCTTTGAACGAAAATGAAACATGTAGCATCTCTAATAATACAAAAATGTTTAAGCCGATTTTTTTCAGAAGCCCAAAAAAATTCCTAATTAATGATAAAAATAATGTAACGGGTATAGAGTTGATTTGTAATAAACTTGAAGGTGAAAATTGGGAGAGTCAAAAGTGTATTCCGACTGATGAAATTGAAGTGGTGAATTGTGGTTTAGTTTTCAGAAGTATCGGATACAAAAGTATCAAAGCAGATGAAGATGTGCCATTTAGTAATGGGCTAGTTTTAAATGAAAGAGGTTGTGTTATTGACGAAGCTAATGAGCTAGGAAAACTGTACGTAGCAGGATGGCTTGGTACTGGACCAGTGGGTGTTATTCTGCACACCATGGGAAATGCATTTCAAGTAGCAAAAACGATTTGTGATGATCTGAAAAACAAAGCTGATTATAGTAAAAGTGGCTTTGCTGAATTCAAAGATATAGTAAAAGACAAGACTGATATAGTTGATTGGGAGGGTTGGCAGAAGATAGATAAGTTTGAAATTGAAGAAGGTAAAAAACGTGGAAAACCACGAGAAAAGATTTGTAGTGTAGAAAAAATGATAGAAATAGCTAAATCAGAATTTAAAATTGTTAAGGATAATAGTTAACACAAGGAGAATAAAATGAAGAATATAATTTTATAAATTAAGTCTATGGTTGTATTGGAATGTTTATTAGACATAAAAATTAAGAATAAGACAATGGTTTGTGGATGTAAATTGTTACATTAACTTTATATATTGTTTTTGCTACATATTTTTATTTTAAAATATTTTATATTCTACATTAAATGAACGAAAAATGTTAATTTGTCAAAAACCACTGGAGTTTTAATATTGGTCCTTCTTTTTTAATGTACAGAGCTTAATGCTCAGTGCCTCTTATTGCATGGTCTTGATTGCTTCGATTTTCAAACTTTAAAGCCTGACAAAGGCATTCTTAAATGGTTTTTCGTAGAATTGCAATATACACAGTCTTCTGGTTGGGAACATACACCTAGTCCGTCGGCTGCCGATCGGTGGAGGTGTGCTGCACGTCGTCTGGCGTACGCCAAGTGAATGGAGCGTTGCTGAAGGGGTTCGGCTGAACTTCGGCGATCCGTCAGCGCACGCTCGATGCCCTAGTGCCAATACTGGAGGCCTGGTCGGATAGGCGATACGGCGTGCTCTCCTTGAGTCTCACCCAGGTCCTTTCGGGCCACGGCTGCTTCGGAAAGTACCTGTGGAGAGTCTGTGGAAGAGAGTCACATCAGAATATATCACCAGCCCACCCGGACGATGACGCTTAGCACGCAGTCGAAGCGAACGTTGGGAGCATCTACGGCGAAACCTAATCGCGATGCTGGGATAAGATCTCTCGTTTGTTCCTTTGGTAAACAGAGTAGAACATAGACGACAGAATGAATTATAGTTTTATGAAATTAGTGCCATGAATGTATTCTAATTAGTAATACAATGATCTGTACAATTACTGTGTAAACAGTCAATTTGTTTAAAGTTTATAAATTTTGATATTATTTTGTTTGACATGCTGATATGTTAACGACTATCAGGCTTTGAATCTGAAACTTTTGTTGAATCTAATTTAATTTGTGGCTTTATTTTATAAATTGTATGTTAAGTAACCCAACCTATGCACTGTCTGACTTCGTTTCCAGTGGATTCATATTATGTAATAACTGTTTCATATAGAAATGTCTAAACAAATTGTGAAGAATCCTGAGCAGTAGGCAGCGGCTTGTCTGAGCGTCATTAATTTCTACAAGCGACGATGATCACTCACCGCTAGGTGAGCCGTATGTTCGTGTTATTAAGGTGGCAATATAACTAAGGTATAAGTTTATTAAGTCTATGGTAAGGTATTAATGGCCTGATGTCAATGCTAGGTACGGAACAAAAAAAACTGTCCTGTCAAGCTGCCTCAATATCTGTCAGTTGTCATCACTTGACACCAGTCACCAAATGTGAATCTCATAGGTCTATGGAATCTCACCAAATGCAAGAGTTTTGTTTCTCTAAGTAGCTAAATTAAAACATTTAAATTGACTGCTAAAAATTGAACTTAAGAATCTGTCGAAAACATGATACACAGTTTATTTATAATAAATCCTTCGGGGTTTGTACACATTTTTTGTATTCACTCCTTTACAAGGATATATTAATGCTTAGAAAGTTATAAAATTTGTTTGGAATGTTTTCAGCGACGTGTTTTTAGAGAAGCATTGGAGAAGTGTGATTCCTCGTTCAGTATGTGATTACTATTTGGAAGCACAGAGAGCATCACCTAATGTTAGTATTTCGCCATCCCGTTTGTATTTTTCGTACTTATAATAATTCAGACTAGATGTTTAGCTAAGTTAAAAATGATTTCAAATTGCTTTGCATTCATGAAGATATTTAATGTGGGGAATTAGTGAAAATGTAGTAAAACAATTTATGAGATAAACTGACTTTTTAATAGTGTTAAGAAACTGTTTTATGGTCTTATCATTTTATTGTCTTGAATATTTAAAATTCCAGGATGTACCACCGGTGTTGGCTGCTCCACATCATTACCTCATATCAATTCATAGAGGAGGAGTTGCACTTGTTGCTGTCTGTAAGCAGGAAGTTGCCCCACTATTTGTTATAGAGTTCTTGCATAGAGTTGTTGATACTTTTCAGGTAAAGGGTTTGTTGAATAATGATTATTAGTAAATTAATGGAATCAGTGTTCATACTATCAAATTTAAATTCCAAGAAATAGAAGTCTATGGATAGTATTTGATATAAATGATTGAATAACTTGATGGTGTAAATTTCTTTTTATTTCAGGACTACTTTTCAGATTGCACTGAGACAATAATTAAAGAAAATTATGTGGTTGTGTATGAGGTAAATATTTGAGATATATTGCTTTGTCATAATAATTTTTATAGTAAATATTTTATTAACTAAGTCTAAATTTTCAGTTATTGGATGAAATGTTAGATAATGGCTTCCCACTGGCCACGGAAAGTAATATATTGAAAGAATTGATTAAACCACCAAATATTTTAAGAACAATTGCCAATACTGTTACAGGAAAATCAAAGTAAGTTGCATCAACTTTTAAGTTTTGTTCTAAAACAAATTACACATAAAAACTCCAAAACGCTATTAAATTGATAGTTTATGAGTTCTTGATAATATAATGTAATGTAATCATGTACTCCCACTCACAGTAAAATATCTGAGTTGATTGCTATTTATTTATTACTTATGGGCGGGGTGGTGGTACCCACCTGTGCAGACTCACAAGAAGTCCAACCACCAGTAATTACACAAATTATAATTTTGCGAGTTTTGCTTTTTATTACACGATGTTATTCCTTTACCGTGGAAGTAAATAGTGAGCATTTGTTGAGTACGTATTTCATTAGGAAAATTTGTACCTGCCAACGGGAGTCGAACACCGGTGCATTGCTTGATACGAATGCACCGGACGTCTTATTCTTTAGGCCACGACGACTTGAAATCTTTTCAATGCTTGCTTTCACATGAACTGTTTTACATTTATTTCTATTTATATAGATTTCATCAAAAATATATAAAAATAAATTATAATTTTAGTGTATCCTCTACACTTCCATCTGGACAGCTGTCAAATGTACCTTGGAGAAGGTCAGGTGTAAAGTATGCTAACAATGAAGCTTACTTTGATGTAGTTGAAGAAGTTGATGCAATTATTGACAAAAGTGGAGCTACTGTAAATGCAGAAATACAAGGCTATGTATGTTTAAAACTAACTTATGTAATGTAGTCAACATAGCTTAACTTAACGGCCGTCTGGTGTAGTGGTAAGTGACATGGTCACTACATACGGGGGTCGCGGGTTCGAATCCCGCCAAGGGAAGATATTTGTATGATAAATGTAAATGTATTTTCCAGGGTTATGAATGTATATTAAATATATGTATGTATGTGTATAATAAAAATCTTACATTTATTTCCGTTATCTTCTTGTAACACAAGTTCGTTACGAACTTATCACGGGACAGGTTGACGTGGCGTGATTGTTAGTAAATATTTATTTATATATTTATTTATTTATTTAATTGATGTAGATGAGCAAATTTTCTCAGATATCAGGAACAACTAATCACAGATAAAACTGGACAACTTTTTCAATTTTTTTTTTTTGTGTCTAACATTGAAATATATTTATTAGAATAAATAAGTTAGGGTTGCATTTAAGCAACAGACAACAAGAGTAAAAAAATATCTTTACAATATTTTTATTTTACAGATTGATTGCTGTATTAAACTCAGCGGAATGCCAGATCTTACTCTCACTTTTGTAAATCCAAGATTATTTGATGATGTTTCATTTCATCCGTGTGTGCGGTTTAAGCGTTGGGAGGTGAGTGTTTTCATCACTAAACTGATTATAAGAGATTTCGTCAATAAAGTCGATTTTTAGTTCATTTAACAAGAAATATTAAATATATGATTTAAAATTAAGCTTTGGCGAAAAGTATAGTTCCGTTTAGAAATGAGTAACTATAAATTTAAATAATTAAATTTTGGAGTTGAAGATAAATCTTTTGACAGAGATACATAATGTTATTTTCTTGACATCACTGTTATTATAGTGGGAGCTTGCGAGACATCATTAATTATAACAGTACTATAACAAATAATATAGCTGAAGTTTTAAAAAAAAATTACCATCAAATATATGTAATATTGCTACTATTATGTACACACTATAGTATAAATTGTTTTAATTTAATATAAATTGTATACGTGTTTGTTTGTCAAAAGCGCTCACACGTCTTTTGAGTTGAAACTTTTTGCAGTTGTTGGCACTTTAAATAAGGTTTTTGTCGTATTACAATAAACTTATGATAGATGACGTACAAGTTATTAAGCAAGCATTTTAATATGTGGATGTTATTTTATTTACTTATTTACCGATATCTATAGATATTATACTTTGATTCAAGTATCTGACAAAGTCTTAAGTATCTGGCAAAAATTGCTCAACCTCTAAAGAGTAAAACTGAAATTGAACAGATAGATTATGAGAGATTCATAAAACGTTTATTTTATAAACATTTAAATTTAAATTCTTGAACTAATGCAATCTGTTCTCAGGCGGAACGTATTTTATCGTTCATACCGCCCGATGGTAACTTCCGGTTGATGTCGTACCATATAGGATCACAGAGCGTTGTGGCTATACCTATATACGTACGTCATAGCTTGACATTGAGGTCGAATGGGGATCAGGGACGATTAGACCTCACTGTTGGACCAAAGCAGACCATGGGGAGGACATTAGAAAGTAAGTTGTTCACTTTAAATTATAATGTTAATTAGTATAATTCATCATACCTACTTTATATTTTTTGTTGCTTAGATGGGTGGACAATATTACGACTTATCTTTTGTAAAGTGGTTACTGGAGCCCATTGACATAAACAACGTAATTACTGCCACCGATCTTGAGATATGACATCTAAGTCTCAGTTTCATAGTACAATGGCAACCCTATCCTTAAAATTGAAACATATTGCTACTTCGCGACAGAAATAAGCAGCGTGGTGGTACCTATCAGTGCAGTCTCGCAAGGTGCTCTACTAAAGATTAGATTTTTTTGGACAAGCTTAAATCAACTGTCGGGGAACTTTTTTAATTATTACCCCAAAATATTTTTGTTTAAGTTGATATTACCCCATGGCGAAGAACAAAAAAAAACGAAATCGCTTCTTTTTAGCATCTTTCATATTATAGCTCCCATGATAATTTTGAAAAAAAAAAACATATTTTTTCGTTTCGTTTCATTTCGTTTCATCGAGTTTGAAATCACAACGATTCTAAAGAAGTTATACTTCATTATATACTTTTTACTCACAAAAGTTTCATTTTTATCCCCAAAAATTTCATTTTACCCCATTTGGGGTAATTAACCCCGGTTCCCCGACCGATGGTTTAAATGGTGTTTAAATGAAGTAAATGACAATTTGAATTTAATCTTGTCAAACTAGATGTAAGTAAAATAAGTTTAAATTGAATTTACTGTAAAGTACACAGACAGCCATCATGATGTGGAAATGTGGATTTGTGATCACATGGTATCATTAAAAAAAACAAGTAAAAAAGAAATGAACATAAATGAATAACGGTGATTAGAAAAAAGATAAGTCCGCTGAATTTGTTTTGCCGGGGCTTTATAGGACTGTCTTTTTTTGGGACCGGTGTTAAAATTGTTAACAATATCCAAACATCGAAGTGATGGAAAGTTCCCGTTGACTATACTGTGTGGCGCTAGCGATTACGACAAGGGCGCCCTCTTTGTTTTTTATATCTCAAACATTTTTATTTTAGATGTTGCATTGGAGATTTGCATGCCGAAGTGTGTTCTAAACTGCTGCCTAACAGCGAATCAAGGGAAATATTCCTATGACCCGGTTAGCAAGATGCTGCTTTGGGATATAGGACGTATAGAACTACCCAAACTGCCTAATATTAAAGGAAGCGTAAGTTAATTTTGTTATGTATGATTTCAATTTAGTAAGATAATTAATTAAAAAAATCGATTATTTTATACTTTTAAGACGTGTTACATCAATAAAATGAATATAGTTTAAAATCGATTTTAACACGATTCAATAAATTAGTCGAATTTAAAAGTAATTTTTTTTCTTGGCGGTCGAAGATTACTTTGAAATACGATACGAATATATTGAATACGATATAATAGAAGGACTTTGTAGGCAGGAAAAGACATTACATTCCCGATTTACTGGCAGCGTCTTGTGAGTCCGTACGGGTAGGTACCACCAGCCTGCCTATTTCTGCCGCGTAGTAGCAATGCATTCCGGTTTGAAGAGTGGGGTAGCCGTTAATAACAAATTGGGTGGCGGCCTTTACAATGTTGATGTCTATGGGCTCTATGGGCCTCTATGGCTCTATGGGTCTATGTTGCGATATATTGAAATTGAAATAGTAAAAGTGTTTGTAACGTTGCTGTTTCGATTGACCCATTTATATAACGGTACTAGGTGTCGGTGGTATCGGGAGCTGATACGACGGGCGCCAGTCCGAGCATCAACGTTCATTTCACGATTCCGCAACTGGCGGTCAGCGGTCTCAGAGTGAGCCGTCTGGACATGTACGGCGCCAAATACAAGCCATTCAAAGGCGTCAAGTACGTCACGAAAGCGGGCAAGTTCCACGTCAGGATGTGATCCGAGGTCAGAGGTCGCGAACCGTGGACACAATGGTTCGTTAACTTGTAAACAAAAAAAAAAATCGAACGGTTAACGTGTTGGCTGTACTCCAATGGTAATTAAAGATGAACACCCCCCCCAAACAAAAAAAAAAACAAAAATATTATAAATATATCGACTATTGTGCGTTAATAAACATCTTAAATCTCTTATCAGTAGTTTAAGTGTTTGTTGAAATTTAATATGATGTAAACTTTATTTTTCTCGTGTTTATATTGAATTTTCGTTAGTTGATATCGAGCGTTAAGGTTGCTTCCAGAAACAATAATAAAGACAAATGCATTTGAAAGAAAGAAATTTATTCGATGCGGTTTAATATACTTAGTACGGTTGAAATGTAATGTAATTAATTTTCAATCGACGCATTTAAACAAGAAACAAGTATATTTTTAGAATGTATCTGTCCAAAATAAATTCAAAGTCTCACTGAACCAAGCCACGCCGACAGCAGGGTACAGCGGTTTTGTTTAATTTTCCCACATTTGTGCACCTTCACAGATGCTAAACAGTTGATAAATCATCATAATTACACTTTAAACCCTCAAGAAACGTTAAATTAACAAAATAAAATAATTTATCGGACTTCGTTCCTCATCTCAGCCAAAAAGTTCGAATGTTCTATACTTTTTGTACATGTAGGAAAAAAATATTATTATCTGTGCAATATTGATTGATCGATAGAGTAGATTAAAGTTTACGTTTCAACAAAATAGACAAAAAAACATAATGGCTCTCTTATCTCTCTATTGTTTTCGATCGAATTGATTTAGTTAGGTAAAAAAAACATGAGAATATAATGCAATAAAGGTTAAATTTTAAACAAGAACACATTAAAATATTACATTAATCTATGTTCCTTATTTTTGTGAAAAAAGTCAATTACCGAGATTAATAGCTTCAGTTACATATGTATTCAGAATTGAATATCGTTTTGAAATGCATTTACAATGTAAATATTGAATTAGATTTAAGCATGCACCTAAGTGATTACTATAAATATTCCGTGCAAAATAGAAACAATATAAATTCAAAATTTAAACAAAATTCAATTTCAATTCTATCAAAAGGGTCCAATGAACTTATTTTTCATAGTATTCGTGGCAAATGCGATCACTTGAATAATTTTCATCGCGCACATATTGTTGAAACTCATTATTCGTTTACTTAGGTTAGTTTTAAGTTTTATTGTAAATAAAATCCAGTTATGCTATATTCAATAAATTGTATTCATGTTAAAAATACCTATTGTTTTTTATTTAAAGTCCTAAATTAATAATGAGCTGAATTTTTAAGCTTTTAAAATTCGAATTGCTTGTTTTTATAATATACTGAAATGAAATCAATTCAATCAATCTTCATCCACACTTTTTGTGAGTAAATTCGCTAAAATCCATATCAATATTATAGATGCAAACCTGAATTTGTTTGTTTCACATCTTAACTATACCCATAGTCAAGAGATTTTGGCATGCGTCATGGTTACAAAAAAGGATTACAATAACTGCCAACAATAAGATGTATTTTCTCGAAATTTGCAAGCGAGCTGACTCTAGTGTTTTATAATAGGCAAAGTAAATTTTTGTTGATTCCCCCATTCTTCGAACCGGAACGCATGATTTGCAAAAGTGCTTTGGATATAGCTATCTATCTACTTGCATATGCAAAGTCTGCCGGCCGTAATTTTTCTATTTCTCTAGAAAATTTCACGGACCTTCGTTAGTGATTTTATTGGCTTAGTTTAATTATTAGGGAAAGACTGATAGACTAATTAATCTACGTGATTTTCTTGGTTGTGAATGTAGAAAACATTATGCATTTATAAATAACGACGGTAATTTCATTCCCATTGTTATTCCAGGCCGAACCTTGGCTTCTGATTTTTGGTGATGCATTAGAGATCATCTAATTTTCTCTGTACATTGTGTAAAGTAGAGCAAAATACGAATACGACCTTGTGAGAATCTGAAAAAAAAAAGCAGCAAACGGTTAATACTTATTAGGTATCAATGTAACGAAATGTTCACGACCGGAAGATGTTACATGATTATTGTCTGTTTCTGTCTCTTTCAAACTATTAACCAGAACGTACGGATATGTGAGCTTAGTCACGTCGATATCAATCGCCATTTTATTTTCTTACTTGATCCTCTTTATTCCCACAATTTTGGGGTATTTCTCTTTTAATAATCCGATCGAATTAAATATATCTCAATACATAAATACATATTTGAGTTTCTGTTTAATGAAGGTACCCGTTATTCTATAGCAACAAAGGCTTCGATCTCGTGTTTCAAAGTGTACGGTTGTCTTTACGTAGCGGACTGAATGGAGCGGTCACCATTTAATACCACCTGGTTTTAACCAGGCATAATATGTGTGTTCTGTGGATACTCATCAACGCAAGCAGGATGTGGATCCTGACGTCGTTTTGCCGCGATACTGCGGACTGCGATAAAATTAGGTTTTGAAGTCTCAGTAAATTGAATATCAAATCTTTTATTATTTACAATACTCTGCGTAGACTGTGTTATTCTGTATATAGAAAAGATTAGCTCGACTCACCGCGGAATAAGTGGCAAGCGATATATTAGTGAAGTTCATAGCAGTAAATGCTATCGGTTTTTGAGCTCTGAAAAAAAAAATTGAAAACTTTCTAGATTTTTCATGCTATAGTTGAGTTCAAACTTGTTCGGAATTGAACTCAACTCGCATGTAACATTCGTCCATAAAAATTATTTGCACGGAGTGGAAATTCTAATCTAGGTCAATTTATACTGTCAAATGACAAAATGAATTTTTGTTAATTTATTGTTTTCCACTCGTTTAACGGTATGCAGAGACTTGACTGCCCCTGGCAATGCCTTCAGACTGACTATGAGGAACACTCATAGAAAGGTGCCTTTGTCGCGGCATACGATAATGTTCGTAAATATTATCGTACCAGTTTGTCATTTAAGTTGTTCCTCGAAATAATATCACATACTACGCTATCACTAAATCACCAAAAAAAACCGAAATGTTGAGTTAGTGTCGTACCGCCGTATAAGAAACAATAGGGACCGTCGACACTTAGGGCTGGTTCTGTACCAACCGCTGTTGTAGGCAGCAGTAGCTACGTCACCGTTCTGTAAATTTTATTATCAAGAATTAATATAAAAGTATTGCTGTCTCTTTCTCTCTTTCAGACTATGTTGTGCCTCATTTAATGATGGGGTTTGGCTTTCGTACTTTTCTGTTTCATTTCGCTCTTTTCTTATCTTGCTTCATCGTTAAAAACCTCTTTTATGTAATATATAACATTTTTCCACATCGTTAGATGGTCACCGTGAATGGTTAATTTTAATTAAAATAGAAATATTATTTGAATGATAATATGGTAAGTAACCAATTTTTAAGGATCTTAAACGTTTAAGCCACAAGGCAGATTTAAATATATATTAGTAGTTATTTGTTAGAAAAATTGAGAACCAAATCTTTTTGAGACGTAGGGCTGTTAGGAGCAAGTTTTAATATTTCATTTTTTTTTTATATTTGATGCCTAAACACATTTATTCACTGATGCCACAAGTACACGAGTTACATATTATTAATGCGCATACGAAACTAATAATACCAACCGCATGAAAAATATCATCTGCGTACCAACACAGCATTCCTATTTGTATTAAAGCGGACACTAAGAACAGTTTGCTGCTCAAAGCTGGCAACGGTTCCAATAACTGAAAATAAGTTTTTTTGCATTGAATATTATGATACATAATAATATGCGTTTAAAAAGTGTATTTTACAGTACTAATGTCTTCTAATCTTTAGTTCTAATCAAGCAAATACCTACCGTATTTAAGTTAATGCATTTTCAACCTTTACGTGTATTGTTATGCTCGGTTCGCGGCACCATTCTACGAGTATGTTCTAAGTACTCTTTTAATCAATCTATGTATCTGTACTCCCTAAGGTAATTTGTATTAGGTATAACGCTCGAGAAGTACAACGCCATCTATTGTTAGATAGTGGAAACAAAATACTCGAGATGTGTGGAATATTCTCGATAATTCTTGGGATGTGGTATCGGCTATAAAAGCGTTGCAGACATGGCACACAGTCAGTTAGTAATTTAATTTATATTATACGAACCATAATGACGAAAACCACACAGCAGATGTTCATAGAACTTAGTACGACGTTTACAAGATTCGAAAAAGAAAATACGCCTTCTAAGTCATTGCAATACCTACGAAATTAAATGTGTATTAATATTAGTATGCGGCGAAGCGTCTACCGAATTATTTCATTGTGAGACAAACCTGATAAGACGTTGGTGGAGCTTAATTATCGCAATTATTTCTTGATAGTTTACGTCATCAGTTTGTGGTGTAGTTCCAAAACATTGCAAACGACGTTGAAGTAACTTTAATAACATACTGATGTGACTGGCCATACCGGAGAATAAAAGGTCCGTTGAAACCATTATCCAGACGCAAGTTTGACCTTCAATCATGCAAATGATCAAGAACAACTAATATTGAATGACTCGGTGGTGTAGTGGTTAGCGCTCCTGACTGTGGCGCCGAGGGTCGTGGGTTCGATTCCCATAACGGGCAAACATTTTTGTGATGAACAGGTTTTTTTGCTCTTTGTTTGGGTATTTATAATCTAGATATATATATTTATTTAAACGTACATATATAAGTATGTATGTCGGTCTCTGTTACCCATAATACAGGGAATTCTAATTTAGGGCCGAATGACCGTGTGTGATTTGTACCCAGCTATTATATTATATTATGTTGTTCTTATTCAAAAAAAAGAAAAAAATCTACATTCAACTGTCCTAAGTTAGGATTTTCTCCGGTGTTACAAATGTCATTCCAGACTGCAAAAATTAATTTTGTGTTACAACAGTAGTCCGAGTCACCAACCATTCGAAAGAACGGGGTGATCAAAGAATGAAGAAGTAAAGACTGATCGAATAGATTAGGACCTGATAGATTGGAGAGAAAATGTCATTAATATTTAAAACTTTTTTTTTAACTCTTTAGATCTCCACAACTTGTTTATATTGTACATTTACGAAACATAAATTTCGTTGGTATTAGAAACACTGACATTCAGTTCTACCGGTTTTTTAAGTACTAAAATATTAATTTATTTAAATAAGTGATAGAAATAAACAAGTATAAAAAAGATCTAGAATGATTTCACACGAAACTAATAACTATTCTTTAGTGAAACAATCTGATAAACGGGATGGATAAACTTTCAATTATTATTGAGTTATCGCCACCGCCTGATATGTGTACTGACCGATATAAAAAACTTAAAAACATATTCGTTGGTAGGATAAATCTAAAAAGGTTTTGGAATTTCCCCGATCCACACGAATCACCTACATAGATTTTTAATTCATATTCGTATCTATATATAAAAATGAATTGCTGTTCGTTAGTCTCGCTAAAACTCGAGAACGGCTGGACCGATTTGGCAAATTTTGGTCTGGAATTATTTGTGGAAGTCCAGAGAAGGTTTAAAAGGCAGATAAATATGAAAATGCTTGGAACTAAATAAAAATAAAAATTTTGTTTTCCCTTTGATGTGTCCCCCGTCGGACGGATTCATTTTGTTTGTTTTAAGTTTATTTTATACAAAAGTTTAGGTATTTTATTTATCGATTGAAGCACTACGAAGTCTGCCGGGTCAGCTAGTTCGTAATAAAGACATCAACAATAGCATATTGTTAAATTGCTGTTATTATCTGGAATCGGAGCCGCCGAAAGTCGGAGTAAAAGTGTTTGCTTTTCAGTTCATCATGCGATTGCAATTATATTATTTGTTCGTGATGCTTTACAGTAGATTATGAAGTGTATAATCTAATATTAAAGTGGACTAATTGCTATACGCACTTAAGCTGTTCGATCTGAATGCGATAATAACGCAATCCATTTGATTGCACGTTACTAAGGCTTTCTCCAGTCTTCTTTGGGACTTGAAATAAACAGAGTAGTTTTACGAGACACTTTTGTTTTAATGAAGAAATCTTAACAGAGAATATATTCTCAAATTGAATTATGCAAGACTCATTCGGAACGACGCAGCCTAAATATTTACATGCAAAGAAATACGAATCGTATAATTTATGATTAATAAAATGCTCTTTACGTTAATAATGCAGTTCTGTGTTTCCTTCAATTATTAATTAACCATCGTCGTAAAGACAGTCCTATAAAATTGTAGCATTAATCTATCTGTTTGGTAAGCTGTGTCTGTCTGCATTAGCGGATATTATGCATTTTTATTTGAAGGCTGATTTTTTTATCTACATATATATGGTTACATAAGATTTAGTTGTTTGAAAGTCTCTGTCACGTCATGGTCATGACATGATTGTTTCGTGGCAAAGGATTTACTATGCTCTTGGTATTACCGCTGGTTTTGACTTACAGAAACCGTATATCAAACCGTATATCGAAAAAAAAATTGGTTAAGCGAGTTGGGTCACAATACGCCCTTCAATAAAATGTTAATGGAATATTGTATTTTTATATGTGGAAAATTGAAATCTATATCTATACTAATATTATAAAGAGGAAAGATTTGTTTGTTTGTTTGTTTCGAATAGGCTCCGAAACTACTGGACCGATTTGAAAAATTATTTTTCCATTAGAAGCAGACATTGTCCCTGATGAACATAGGCTACTTTTTTTTATTTTGTTTTTTTGGTTTCATGTGTCTTGTAATGTTTCCGAAGCGAAGCGAGGGCGGGTCGCTAGTTATAAATAAAAAATAAAAGTACATATATTTGTATAATGTATTATAATATAAAGTAAGTATACTGCGTATGTATATATATATGTGTGTGTGTGTGTGTGTGTGTGTGTGCGTGCGTGTGTGTGCGTGTGTGTGCGTGTGTGTGTGCGTGTGCGTGTGCGTGTGTGCGTGTGCGTGTGTGGGCGCGTGTGTGCGTGTGCGTTTGCGTGTGCGTGTGCGTGTGTTTATATGTATGTATATATATTGTTTTGTATCTTGTAATATGTATATATTATTATATGTAATGTTTACTGTATGCACTAGTTTGTGTTCCTAATTCTTCTTTTCTTTTGCGGGCCGGGCCTACTGGAAGAGATTTCAACATGAAATAAATAGTGCCCTTGAACTCTGTATCCTTATTGTCGTGTTTTTTCTAACAGCTGTGTGTACAAAATATATAAAATAAATTAACTAAAAAAAAACTTGTATACGTATATAACTCTTTTTCACATAGCACACAAACCTGCGAAAATTTCAAAGATGTAAACAGCGATGTGAGCTACAGTTCCGTTCTTATCAAACGGATACCAGGAAACCCAGACAAAGCCTATTTGTCCATCGCCTTCTTTGAGCCAACGATACATATACTTAACAATTGGAGTTACATTATAAAACCATACTCCAAGGACATTGGTAGCGAAGTACCCTGGAAAAGAGAACTTCAAAATTTGCGTTGCACTTAATTATATTTGTACATATGTAGAAATTTGCTAAGCTGGCACGATGCGGCACTGTGCGCCTGTACAACAAAATCCCACAAGATGTTCAGAACCTACATATACATAGGTTTAAGAAAACTATTAATGAACATCTGTGCAATAAAGCTTACTTACTATAAAGTCAATGATTGTCTAGAAGATAGCACAAAGTCGGAATGAGTTGCTCGCTCCGGGCATTTCAATATTGTAATAATTGTTACGT
Source organism: Bombyx mandarina (assembly GCF_003987935.1). Next base: position 3,733,482 of record NW_021011486.1, on the reverse strand, counting down.
TATAATACTCATTGTAAAAATGAATATTTAAAAAAAAAAATTTTTTTTTTTATGTAATATTAAAAAAAAAAGACATGCCCGCTGAGTTTCTTGCCAATTCTTCTCAGGACGGAGGCTAGTTTTTGTGAATTGGCGGTAGTTCTTTTGACGTTCAACAAGTAGGTATGTACTTTCATTTATGTTGAATTTTTTTTTTTGATTTGATGATAACTATATCGTCGTTGTCAAACCAAAATCTACTATGTGCACTTTTTGAGATTTTTACTTTTTGACCTTTTCGTATAAGTAGTTCACAGCCCTATCTACCGTACAAAGAAAACTGTTATGTGTCTATAGCTTTAATATTTGTCTACAGTTTTCATTTGATATAGTTCTTAAAAATTCACTTTCATATAAAATTTTATACGAATATGTTTTTACTCGTTAATTCAAAATATATATATTAGAGTTTTTGCACATACCAAATTTTGGTTTGACAGCGACGACATACAAAACTTACATCATTATATGAAAGTGCAGCTTAAATTATTTTGAATTTATTTGTGTGTTGAATGTGAATCAGTCACGTATTTAAATAAGCATTATAATTAAAATTAATGTAATTTAATATAAACTCACATCTTTGTGTCATATGTAAAGCACTCAAGCTTCTAGTTTTGATGGATTGGGCATCTTCGTCAAGCGGAGTCGTAGGCCATATCTCGCTTAGTTCTTTAAGAAGTTGACTGAATATATCTTTTTTGTACCACAAAGACAGCACCTTAGCAATACCTGTACATGTGTGATGAGTTCTATCTAATTATAGTGAGCTAGTATCGAGTTGCTTTAATCTAGAATCCATTCACATTCAAGTTTTTTTTTTTTTTTTTCGATTCTTCACTGTAAATATCTTAGGAGTTAAAATTACTAAGAAATACTTAACTACATATCAATAATAGTTATCGTGTGTCAGATAAACGCAGGTCTGTTTGAATGGTAGGTAATCACTATATAGTATAAAACAAAGTCGCTTTCTCTGTCCCTATATCCCTATGTATGCTTAAATCTTTAAAACTACGCAACGGATTTTGATGCGGTTTTTTTTAATAGATAGTGATTGAAGAGGAAGGTTTATATTTATAATAACATCCATTAAATAGTGGAGAAATCAATAATAAATTATAGTTTCCGAAGCGAAGCGAGGGCGGGTCGCTAGTTGTAATATAAACGAACGACATTTTGTACACTCACTTAGAGCGCCATAGCCGAAGGTATGGAAAAGTGGCACGACATCTTCGACTCGTGGCGAATTGGTCAATGTGAGACCAATGTACACGATTTCACTGAATACATGATAGCAAATACCACAAAACGATAATAAGAACATAATTTTTTGACGGAGTAACGATGAAAAGTCTTTTGGACTTTCGAAAGATAGACCGATACGTTTCATGCAGAATGAGCTAAGCACCAGAGATCCATCAATTTCACTTTTAGCTTGCTCCATTGTTATTTCGGTCGACTAATTGACCTTTATGTCCGCATAAACGAAAACGGTTTTGATCAGAAAATTTGATGTTATTGAAATTTATAGTGTTGTATGCGCATTAATTATTTATTGTTTCAAACCAATAGGGAGGAGACTTGGGAGTTTGGTTGTCAGCGTTTGATAGGTAAACTGTACTTTGTGAGTTTGAAAGTTGTTAATGGGGATCTGTAAATTATATGTTGGATATTGCTTCGTAATTATACGGAGACGTTTTCACTATTAAATTTTATTAAAAAAACATGAACGGTCAATATTGTGATTTTATTAAAAACAATGAAATATTTAAAATACGAAAAGACACAGTATAATAATAATAATAATAATGTTTTTATTGCAAGTAACCATGACTCATATAAATTGTTAATAAGACTTAGACCTATGTTAGTAGTTATATTTACATCACAATGAATTACTGTCGTAGCATCCCATGGGAGATGACACCACAGCGACCCATGTATACACAGTCCAGCCTGCTTGCGATCATGCTCAGGGAGCTGGCCCTCACTCTGCTTACCAGAGATGCACACCTCTTACGCATGGTAGCGTAAAAATAATATATGTGCGCGTCTGCAAACATCCCTGATGCGCTACAAAAGCGGGGCAGCACCACCAGCACCCTAAACGCGTTATTATTATATTGAACACGGAGAGCGTTGTACGATCTTTGAGTATATCCAGCCCACAAGCTACACGTGTAAAAGTTAGTACAGTAGGCCCTAAAGAGGGTGACCTTGACTTTAAGTGAACACTGTGCAAACCTGCGAGCTATCATGTTTGCTCTAACCGACAACGCTCTCCGCTCTCGTTCAATATCTTCATCATCTTTGAGATCAGGGGTCAACACATGGCCGAGATATTTAAATTTATAAACTCTTGTCAATGGCTTTCCGTTGAGTACTACGTGAGGTATTTTATCATGCGTCCCACCCCTGGTCTCAAAGACCATGATCTCCGACTTTTTACAGTTGTTCACCAAATCCCTCACACAAAGAAACAAGTTGCCTTAGGCCACAGATAGATTATCAAAATAGTATGTGCGCCAAGGGAAAAAAGTAGTACATCTCATCCCGCGTGTTTGCCACCCTCGCCTTCGGCTTGGATAAAAAACACAATTTAGCTGTTTTTTAATTTTTAAATAAACTACTACTAATTGAATAAGAACTGTCTGATGAACTCATCTTTGTTTAATACTTTACTATAAAATTTTATTGCCTTTTGTTTATTTCATTTTTACTTTAAACACAATAAATATTGCAAATTACCCGAGCACAACAACGGCCGAGAATTTTAGGTGCGTGAGAGCAGACGTAGACACTAACGCGCATGCGCACTTGTCAGTACCCAGGGAGAAAAAGTTACACTTTCTTCCCTGTACAGCGGAAGGAAAACCGAACTTTCGGCGTAGGTAGGAAAAAAAAAAATTTCTACAAAAAACAAATCTCTCTAAATGGGCAGACAAAAACTTCGGCTCAGCCAGCGTTAATCCACAACGTGGATACAGCTAACCAACGTGGGACATGCAATCGAATCTTACATTGCATTGGATATACCTAAAGGTTGTTTGTTTGTAATTTAAAATAATCGCAACACTTCGACTCTTTATATTATTTAACTATATATCTCTAAAAGAATGACGTGATGTTTTCACTCGATTGACTTGATTGTAATTAGGTAAGAGCTAGTCTGTAGCTATGTATTTCGGTTCAGTGCACTTCAACTGCGTTAGTACATCCAGTGAGTCAAGATAGGAAATTGCGGATGCACAAACCACACAGTACACTGTAATTACCTATCCCTAGTCGGTCTACATTTAAAGTTTATTTTAAGACTGGTCTTCGAATCTAGGACCTAGATCTATATACATTGAAGCGTTCTTCTAGATTATTTTCCTACTATGTAGCAAATATGCATTCTAAAATATTGTCTTTTCGCATTAAAAGTGTACAATTTCCAAAAGTATTTTTCTCATAAATACTGTCAAAAGAGCGCAGTTTAGTTTTAGTTTTTTTTTTAGTTTACCTACATTTTGACCACTATTAACAAAATTAATACATAATTTTATCTTACTTTAAAAGACAGATAATGTAACTGGCAAAAAATGAAAATAAATGTTGCAAAGATGATTAATATTAAAAATATCACATGTTAAACCTTTAAAAAACTCTTCTGTAAAATTAGTAAGTTTTGAGTTTATATAGTTTTGATGCGAGAAGACGATATGTTTCATTAGTTGGGGTTGTTAAATTAGCTTAAGATAGTAATGTGATGCCTATCTGTTGTCTACTAAAGGTTGATTATAGTGCTGAACTTATTTTGCATTAAGCTCATTTTACATTCCCAATCATTTTAGAAATTGTACTAGTTTCACAAAAATATACTCTGCTTAGTTACATTAACCAACTTTGTATAACGCTGCATTTATATTTCCAATTTGAAATTTAATTTACCAACTTACTTTTAAAATAGATTTATCGATTTATATATGTATGTATCTATGGTTAGAATTTATGTTTTCGGTAGAAATTAAATTTTCAAAATGATATCGATATTATTTAACATGGAAATACAGGGTGTAAATACCATGTCGAACTTATTGTGGTTACAGATAGAAATCTGTTTCGTCTAACGAGTAATTATGAAAAGTGTTAAATTAAAAAACACATGACTGATTTTGACTTTCTTTGTTTTAGAAAGAGTAGTAGTAGTCTTTTACTTGAATTTACAATGAATTTGAATTGTTACTGTGTGTTGTTATTGTGTCGCGGGACTTCCTTACAAAAGATTTGTGCAACCTAACTCATGCATTAGCCCGCTGAGTTTCTCGCTGGATCTTCTCACTGGGTCGCGATTCCGATTCAGTAGTAGATTCATTCGCGAAGCAATTGCTCTTGAGTTGTTAGGTCTCCTTCGGAGGCGCTCGGGCAGTTGTTAGCAAATTCCATCCCTCCTGGCTGAGCCTTTGCTCGCCCACCTGCCTTGGTGAAACTGGAAAGGCCTCCGGGCCACCAGTAATGTTTCAATAAAAAAAAACCCAAAAGATTTGATTTTAAATGAGTTCTGACTATAGTTTCTTGTTCGGTTTTCACGAGTCTTAGACATAATTAAAAATGTTTTACGGTTTAATCTCACGTTTTTATTGTCATTACATTATTGGCTATGTTTCGAGTTTTCGTGGTCACGAACGTCTATGGTTATTAAGGTTTAAACGTAAAATTAGTTTTAAATGACTCCTAACTAGTTTCCGCCAGGATCTGTGGTAAAGTTATACGAATGAATATTATAGAATTTAGATTAACTATTTTGTGCAAGTCAACGGTACAAGCCAGAAGTTAATTTGCATACTTGAAGTAGCGTAATGGTTCGGTTCGTAAAAGACCATATTTTATTCATTGGAAATTGCGAATTTAATCTTTTTGTGGACAATGGGCATACTTTGTTTATGATAACCAATGTCAATTCTAGATTGGGTAATACCGGATTGGCTTAGTCGTCGAATAAAAATAACATAATTTATAATGTTAAATACGTGTGTCAATTACTTTTTTCTAGGTAGTTTTTTTAAAGGTATATACTAAAAGTACTTAATAACGATATTTCTAGCCTTTACTTCGTAACGTGGACGCAGTTTTAAGGTCGGAAGGTACGTGGCAAAAATTATATCTGCATAGGCTTTGGATGAACACAGTCTTTCTATAAAACAAGAATGTGGGCTGCTCCGGTCCGGTGGCGCGAAAGTAAAAACAGATCTTCAGCAGAACATACCGCGCAAACGGATTATTAGGGAAACTTTCTTATAGATCCACAATCGAATCAACGACTACATGAAAATGGCAGATTTAGTTAAGTATACACAACTTCAATTGATTCGATGTCGATTGATTAAAAAAATTATGAAATTCAATACTGTGGTCCAAGCGAAATGTCTAAAGATACATTAAAAACTCATTCGTTGTGGCGGGTAGCCATCATACAACGCAAGATATTTGATAGATGCCTGAATCTCACTTACGACATTTTCAAGATAAGCTTGCATATATACAAGTTCCGAACAACTACAAAAGGACCGTCGGTCTACCGAGCAAATATCAGTCGCTCGGTGGAAGAGCTTCCCTTCGTCGTTTAAGTTACTCGTTATTTTAAGACTACCTCGAAAATTACGGAGTTTCGTTTTTCCAATTTAATAGAAAAAATATTCTCAAAGGTCAATATTTATTCTAAATAACTTTTTTTTTTAAAGTTATCCCAGAAATTAGTAAATTTCAATTTATTAAAGACAAGTTACTCACGAGGCTCGTGTCCCTGTGGTTGTGTCAAAGCTCAGTGAATACAACCTTCAAAATTAAGCTATTGATAATTAATATGAACTATGTACTGATTAGGGTAGAAATTTGAAACGTCACGATCGGATTTGATAATATGAACTATGTATTGATTCGGGTAGAAATATTTCAAAACGTCACGATCGGATTCGCAACGTCTATAATTATTTGTGTTAATCTAGACAATTGATCTAGTGCACTTCTTCGCAAATCATGCGTCATCAGTCTTCAGTGATCCACGTTTCTGATTCATCTTGATTAAAGATATAGAAGATCAATGTTAGGTATACGAAGTAAATAGTCGCATGGGTAATCGGTTTGTTGAACGGTACATGCCAGTGTTTAAGATGCGATATCGCTTTTCTAGCTGCAAATGGTCCAATTACGTGTTCCGTAGAAACGGGCTTGAACACGATCTGCATATTCGACTTATTGAACGGGATGCCGGGAATCATTGACCGATTTTACGACACCGTATAAGTAATTTCGTAATCAGTTTTTCCTAGTTAATAAAACGTCTTTAAAATGTAACGGTATTATTGGTGAATGGAGATATTGATATGAAAATTTGTACTTATATTTATATTATATATATTATAAATTTTTATTATGTTTATATTTCTACTAGTGGAAGGACGTCTTGTGAGTCCGCACGGGTAGGTACCACCACCTTGTCTATTTCTGCCGCGAAGCAGTCATGCGTTTCGGTTTGAACGGTGTGGCAGCCTTTGTAACTGTACTTGAGACCTTAGAACTTATATTTCAAGGTGGGTGGCGCATTTACGTCGTAGATGTCTATGGGCTCCAGTAACCACTTAAGACCAGGTGGGATGTGAGCTCGTCCACCCAACTAAGCGATAAAAAAAAACTGTAAATGTAAAATACCTTAAGATTCTGCCTATGGTCAGCTATCGCACCTGCACACCGTTGCCGCGATATCGACCATCGTACGTGATTCGTTCCACACAATTAGTTGATGTAACAATCTATCGGTAAGCCTGTATTAGCGACGATATTATCGGTAACGTATCGGTCAGTATAAAAACGTCCGAGGCTTACAATTTACCATCGTTTGTTTATCTTAGCTATAATATTAAATATAAGAGTCAGATATTGGTAAAACATTATAGATTATTATTACTGTATTATGTTATTTATTAATTTATAAAATATACGAATTTGTGGGCGTTGGGTGTAAAAGTTAAAAAAATCGCGTTTCTAATGCTTTTTGTCTCAGTTATTTTTTTAAAATAGCCCTTATAGGCAGATGAGTTTACGATTTTTTCTGATGGTGAGTGGCTACCGTTGCTCATGGATGCCAGCAATGCCAGGGGCAGAACCAAGCCATTGCCTGCCTACCGTTAAAGCTATTTTAGTTGTTGAGACACCACAAAATTAGTAAATGCAAAATAGAAATGTTTTATTTAATAAGCGTTTTATTACTGTTATCTCGCATACTTTGTGAAACAGTGGCACCAATTTCTACATTTGAGCAAGAGAAATTCTGTCAAGTTAGTAAAAGTTCGAGGAGAAATATTTAAATTAAATTTTCAGATGTCGTGTTTCTCTTAAAACATGAAATGCGACTACTAAAAGTATGTGCAACTACAAATTGTACTCAACCAACTATTTGTTTGTATTAATTAATTAATTCATAATTGAAGTATACTATATCAAGTATCAGCTAAAATAATGTATCTGTTTTTACTAACAAATCTGAAGAAATAATTTTACGTTATTTTATGTTTTTATTTATTTAAAGTGTGAGTTTTGTAAATGAATAGGCATTTCAATATTGTATGTAAGTTATTTTTTGTGATTTCGGTCTTTTTTTTACTGCTTTGATGGGCGAACGATCTCACAGCCCACCTTGTTTTAAGTGATTACCGGAGCCCATAGACATCTACAACGTAAATGCGCCACACACCTTGAAATAGAAATTCCAAGGTTTCAAGTGTAGTTACAACGGCTGCTCCATCCACCCTTCAAACCGAAACGCATTACTGCTTCTAGGCAGAAATAGGCAGGGTGGTGGTACCTACCCGTGCGGACTCACAAGAGGTCCTACCACCAGTAATTATGCAAATTATAATTTTGCGGGTTTGATTTTTATTACACGATGTTATTCCTTCACCGTGGAAGTCGTGAATATTTGTTAAGTACGTATTTCATTAGAAAAATTGGTACCCGCCTACGGGATTCGAAAACCGTTGCATCTCTTGATATGAATGCACCGGACGTCTTATCCTTTAGGCCACGGCGACTTCATCGATCTCTAGGTATCTATCTGGTCTATAGGTTCGAGTGAATGCGTAACACCAGGAGAGTTAGTCGGCCCATTTAAGGGTTGCTTTAGCTATATTTTTTAACCTCAACCTTAGGCTTATCTGTGATTTTGCTTCTTTGTTGATGATTCTATGAGTTTTATCGTAAAGACTTTGTGCGTGCAAAAGTTTTATAAAAGGGTTTTAACAAGTTTTTTTAATATAAGCCGTTGCGAGAAATGTTAAAACAAACATCGGGAAAGAGTCATTTATGCAACACCATTATTAACACATTAAAAATTATATCATTGCTCCCTAAGGAAAGACAGGCTAGTAGGGCAAAACAAAAACTGTATTGACTTTGAAGATTAATCATAAATACTCATAGTTTTTGTAAATATATCCCGTGATCTCGTAATTGCGAAGGCAGATCGCAGCCACTCCCCGTGTTCAATTGATTATAAATTATCAATTATTATCAATTGCCTTGTTTTTTTTTGGGATATGGTGCCTGGTATCACCATCACTGCCTTACTGTCGGTCATTTACAATTGTATGTAGTAGTTTTTATTCTAAAATATTACCTCTAATCAATAGCGATTATCACGATAGTTTAACGGAAAAAATATAATACAATCATTGAAATACTATTCGATTGGCAATAAAATTTGGAGTATTAAATACTTTTTACTCATTACGAAAATTCATTTGAATGGCCATTCCAATTGTATGAAGCTCCATTTGGACTGGACTACATAAAACATATTATGAAGAAGTAATAAATAAGAATACAATACAAACGCTATAACACGTTATTTTTTTTTATTACCGAACATTATTGTAGAATGTTTTAGAGTTTCGGAAGACAATTCGACACGCTTCATGTAGAATGTACTAAATTTTGAGGATTCATCAATTTCACTTTTGGCTTGCTCCATTGTTGGTTCGGATGTAAATGGGCCTTTGTATTCATTTAATCGAATATAATTGGGTCAAAGCTACATACACGTTTGAGAAAAATATGACGTGTGAAGCGATTGAATTATTTATTATTTCAGTCAAAGGCCGATGATGTTAAAAGTTTTTTAATACATTAAACTTTCTTTACCTGATATCCCATACCATTTGATAGTTGAAATTATAGTTAATACACATATAAACTTGATGTGTATAAACTTGAAAATGATTATTAATCATTTAGAAATTTGAAAAGTCCTCATATTCAAAGTACTTTTTTCATTTTCCCTTTATTGATGCACAAAGTAAATTACAACCATAGAAATTATAAGTTTAAATATTTAATATAACAATCTGGACTGTAATTCAAAACAGATGCTTACAGAAAAATTAAAACAACTGAACAGTGCCTAAATACCTTGTGTATATATACATACATACACGCATACGCTCTCACACACACACACTTTAATGACATTTTTTTTTAAAACTGGTCTGTTTATTTTTTATAAAAATGTTCTGTTTAAATGTGTATATTCTTCTTGAAAATTTTCTGTTAATCAGCATATTATTTACATTACGTATTACATATATTACATAATTTTGTCGGTCACTTTACATTAATATTTTGGAAGGGTTTAAATACGAAGGGAAGATCTTCCACCGAGCGGGTGATATTGCTTGATAGGCCGACAGAATCTTGTTGTTCGGAACTTGTATACATGCAAGCTTCTCTTGAAAATGTCTTTAGCGATATTCAGGCGTCTGTCAAATATCTTTTGAATCATACAACACAAGATATTTTAGTTGTCAAGCTAGCGTTACTGCTACGCGCACGACCATGATATTTAAAAAAAAAGACAAAATTTAACATGTTAAATAAAAAATAAAAAATAAAACATAAATAAATAAATAATAAATATATAACAGCCTCCTGGCCGCAATAGGGAGTCCCTATTGCTGCCCTATACTGAGGCACTGGAATGAAGTCCATGTTGGCTCAAGACCAGCAATGGTTAATGTAAAATAAATAAAATGAACTGGTTTTTTTAAGAAAGATTTTGTATTACTAACACTTAAAGTTTTTGTATTACTAACACTTCATATGGAATTTAATTCTGAAATAAAAATTTATTATTATTATTATTATTATAAAACAGTTTAGTTTTTTATTTTAGATTTTCCGACAACAAAACTACTATCTAAGTGATTCGTTGTCAAGAACACTTAGTTAGTAAAATCCGGTAGCTTTAACAAATGACAACTTCGCTGCCTCAATTTACCGTGATATTTGCAAAATAAAACATACCGTATTAATTTGAAAACCCATGGGTTATAAAGTGGCGGGTTATAAAGTATGGTGGAGTTAACAAAATTGTTTACGGCGAATGACAACCACATAAATATATTCATATTATAGTACTAGCTTTAGGCACCCATGTTCGCTCGCGTAAATTACAGTGTTTTGTGTTGTCCAGCTGGAGCACTGGGTATGAATACTCCAGAGGGTCCCACAAACAAGTTCGAAAAGGAATGGTAGCGAGCGAGGTGCGGACGTATTCTCGTGTGTATGCTTCGGTGGTTGCGGGTGAACTCGGCGCCAGTAAAGGCGCACGCGCGGCTTGCCAAAAGGAAAGCCCCTCGGTCGCTACTCTTTGAATCGCGCCGGGAACCGACAACGAGAGTCACCGATTGGTCGCGGCGCGCGATCAGACGCGGCTGCCGACGCGGCAGGCCTTAGGGTTGCTCTTCGATCAACAGTTACTATTGTTGATCGAAGGGGTTGCTATAAGTGTATATTTAGCATTTCGTCAAAATCGGTGCTTTGGACGTGAAAGCGCAACTGACAGAGTTATTTTCGCAATGGTGTTATTTGCTATGTGCTATTTGTGTGCGGGGAGTAAGGGAGATTGGAATACTACCTTCACCGGCCCTATTGTCAACCCCACCTGAACGCGCCGGATGGCGGCGGCGACCAACAGGTTGCCGTGGTGCTCCCTGCTAGAAAACCAACGGGGCAATGGCGACCGAGCAATGGCGGTACAACCATACACACCCGTCAGGACAACTTGTACGGAAGAGGCGTCAGAAACCTTGGGGATCAAATACCCCCTAAAATGCTGGTGCTGAAGGCAACGGGAAACCACTGCACTAATTTCCCACGAGAGTCATGAGCAGGTCGTATCCGACTGATGCATGACCACGACCACTCTGTCAAGAGTGTACGAATAGGAAGAAGAAGAACTTGTGTGCTAACATTTTCTGTAAGAGTATAAAAGTAAATTCTTAAAACCTTTAATTGACGATAATTTTTTCGCAATATCCAATTTAAATGAAATAAAGCGTTTAGTCTTCTCGAAATTTCCGTCTAACCGTGAAATGAAATTGCAGGTTTATGTTTTATTATAAAACTTTCCTTTAGTCACTCCACTGTCTACTTTTATTACTTTTCTTCAATGTACCGACATCGGATCCAACTGTTCTATTATATGAATATAATACATGATGACAACACAACCATAAAATTCGTATAAAAAAGACTGAAGTCTTATGAAATTGTTAAGAGTCACGAATCCGAAGAGATTTTAGATTATTCCCGCTACGTCGCTGTGTTTCGGCAAATTTAGCACGCGGCCCGCGATCCGTGGCGAGCTGTACAGTTCGCCACCGTTACGCGACGATTAGGGCGCATGCACACTTAAACTAAAGTCATCGACTTGTTATAGAACGTTATGTTGATTGTGATTAAACACAGATTGGCGTGTCTAGTTTACACGAGCTGCTCTCTTGAAACTCGAATAGAATTCATAAACCAATCTAATGTAATTCATTGGTTTGGAAATTGGACATACATTGGAAATAATCCAGATTCTAAGCATTTTTTGACTCATATCCAGCAATACAATTATTATTATTGCTTTCAAATGACGTCATTTGGAGCTACAAAAGCTATTCAAGAAAATTTTATGCCAACTTTCAAGGTTAGTATATTGAAAAACAATGAATTTTTATCAACACCTGTCTGTTGCAAAATACCTTGGCAGGCTTCAATTGAAATGGTGTATCAATTGAAAAGGCGTAAAGTACATTTGTATGTCTACGAATTGCCAGAAGCATCCAGAAGTGACTAGGCAATAGATAGGGGGATAGGGGAATGGCAGTGCTGACAAATTATTTTGAGAGTCACGTGGTAGAACCTAATGGTGGTACTACATACAATCCGCTATACAATATCCTATATTACATCATTTTCTCAGGTTCAGATTTGTATAAAAGAAAATTCAATAAAATCAATAATAAATGATAGTCCTCGAAGCAAAGTGAGGGCGGGTCACTAGTGGAATATAAATTATTCTTGTGTGTCTTAAATAAAATCTTGATAATGTACTTAAACTCAAGCGGAATACAGTATGTAGTTACGGTGATCAATATAAATACTTTTTTATTAGTAACTTCGGTTTGCACTTGATGATTGATTCTTTGCGCTATTGCCTAGGTTGTGTGCAGTGCAATTAACGATTAGGAAAACAAATTTCATTGGGTTTTTCATATGACAACAAGGACGAAATCAAATAGTGTTATAGCTTCTTCTATATGAAAAGTTCAACAATTGTGATTGATGGTGCCTTTTTTATTTTCATTGCATGAATCAGTTAATGCGTTCAAAACCCACCGGGTATTAAGTGGTTTCCGGAACACATTGATATAACGAACCGAATGCCCTCAATTAGAGATATAGTAAGTCGTCACATATTTACCTATTTAACACATGTTCACGAATTACTTCCGTGATAACACTGTCTCACAAAAATCGAACTTGCAAAAATTATAATTTACCTAATTACTGGTGGTAGTGTCTTGCGAGCCCACATGGATAGATGCGACGCCGCCTATTTCTGCCGCGAAACAAATGGAGGAGGAGCCGATGTAATATAGAACTGTAATAGAGAACAGCGCTCCCAGCGGCAAACGTAGACGTTCCAACTCCATTCAAATTTGAGTTAACTTTTGCGTTATCGAGAAAGTTAAAAACCTTGCACTAAGCACACTGAAACTTAGAACTCGCATGTCAAAGTGAATGCCGGCGTTTAAGTTGTTGATGTCTATGGTCTCTGGCAACCGTTAAACACCAGGCGGGCCGTGAGCTTACTTATCTGACTAAGCAATAAAGAAAGATCAAAGTTTTATTCTTTCTTGTAAAACCGTCATCTGCCACCTTACAATTCGACTACGTGAATAGTTTTTTTATTTTTTTTTATTGCTTAGATGGGCGGACGAGCTCACAGCCCACCTGATGTTAAGTGGTTACTGGAACCCATAGACATCTACAACGTAAATGCGCCACCCACCTTGAGATATAAGTTCTAAGGTCTCAGTATAGTTACAATGGCTGCCCCACTCTTCAAACCGAAACGCATTACTGCTTCACGGCAGAAATAGTCAGGGTGGTGATACCTACCCGCGCGGACTCACAAGAGGTCCTACCACCAGTAATTACGCAAATTATAATTTTGCGGGTTTCATTTTTATTACACGATGTTATTCCTTCACCGTGGAAGTCAATCGTTAACATTTGTTGAGTACGTATTTCATTAGAAAAATTGGTACCCGCCTGCGGGATTCGAACACCGGTGCATCGCTTCATACGAATGGACCGGACGTCTTATCCTTTAGGCCACGACGACTCTACCATCATTTTATGTCTGTTTTCCTACACTCGATTTTCACGCTCGTCTATTTTATAGAAGATAGCTTTTGCCCGCGACTTTGTCCGAGTGGAATAGTTACTTTGGCATAACGCTAAATTTTATCCGCCTCTTCATTTAAATAGAAAGTGAAAATATTTTTGAATAATAGAATGTTAAGGAGTTATTTAAGGTACCAAAATCACGCTTTTTAACCGACTTGCATTGGTCTTAGCGTGATGTTATATAACCTATAGCCTTCCTCGATAAATGGGCTATCTAACACAAGAAAGAATTTTTCAAATCTGACCATTAGTTCCAGAGATTAGCGCGTTCAAACAAACAAACTCTTCAGCTTCATAATGTTAAGTATAGATATTATAGATTCAACCAATATTTATACTCATACATACGAAGGCACGTTCTCGATTGCGTGTAAAAAGTGACGATATAAAACGAATATTTGTCGAACATTCTACGAAGTAAAAGTGCTTCGTTTTATCAGAGCTTCGACGAACGACCCAGTTCTTATTGATGAGGCTGATCGCGCAAAAACGTCTAACTCCAAATAAAAGGTGCGAAGATAAAGTGAAATACAACAGCCACTTCGTAATGTTATTCCCGAATAGAACACGCAAGATTGAAATCTGAATAATTTTAAAAGTTTATGTAGTCATTTCTTGCTAGAACTTTGGAGGATATAATTAGCGATTTGATGAATTTTTTGTTTACTTTATATTTCGTTGTCAAGTTCCAAATGTATTACATTCTTTGGTAATTTTCATAATAGAACAATCACTTCGTAATGTTATTCCCGAATAGAACACGTAAGTTTGAAATCTGAATAAAGTTTTAAACGTTTATCTATTTCGTTTCTTGCTTAGAGCTTTGGAGGATATAATTAGCGATTTGATGAATTTTTTGCTTACTTTATATTTCGTTGTCAAATTCCAAATGTATTACATTCTTTGGTAATTTTCATAATAGAACAACCACTTCGTAATGTTATTCCCGAATAGAACACGTAAGTTTGAAATCTGAATAAAGTTTTAAACGTTTATCTATTTCGTTTCTTGCTTAGAGCTTTGGAGGATATAATTAGCGATTTGATGAATTTTTTGCTTACTTTATATTTCGTTGTCAAATTCCAAATGTATTACATTCTTTGGTAATTTTCATAATAGAACAACCATTTCGTAATGTTATTTCCGAATAGAACACGCAAGATTGAAATAAAGTTTTAAACATTTATGTATTTTGTTTCTTGCTAGAGCTTTGGAGGATATAATTAGCGATTTGATGAATTTTTTGTTTACTTTATATTTCGTTGTCAAGTTCCAAATGTATTACATTCTTTGGTAATTTTCATAATAGAACAATCACTTCGTAATGTTATTCCCGAATAGAACACGTAAGTTTGAAATCTGAATAAAGTTTTAAACGTTTATCTATTTCGTTTCTTGCTTAGAGCTTTGGAGGATATAATTAGCGATTTGATGAATTTTTTGCTTACTTTATATTTCGTTGTCAAATTCCAAATGTATTACATTCTTTGGTAATTTTCATAATAGAACAACCATTTCGTAATGTTATTTCCGAATAGAACACGCAAGATTGAAATAAAGTTTTAAACATTTATGTATTTTGTTTCTTGCTAGAGCTTTGGAGGATATAATTAGCGATTTGATGAATTTTTTGTTTACTTTATATTTCGTTGTCAAGTTCCAAATGTATTACATTCTTTGGTAATTTTCATAATAGAACAATCACTTCGTAATGTTATTCCCGAATAGAACACGTAAGTTTGAAATCTGAATAAAGTTTTAAACGTTTATCTATTTCGTTTCTTGCTTAGAGCTTTGGAGGATATAATTAGCGATTTGATGAATTTTTTGCTTACTTTATATTTCGTTGTCAAATTCCAAATGTATTACATTCTTTGGTAATTTTCATAATAGAACAACCACTTCGTAATGTTATTCCCGAATAGAACACGTAAGTTTGAAATCTGAATAAAGTTTTGAACGTTTATGTATTTCGTTTCTTACTTAGAGCTTTGGAGGATATAATTAGCGATTTGATAAATTCTTTGTTTACTTTATATGTCATTGTCAAGTTCCAAATGTATTACATTCTTTGGTAATTTTCATAATAGAACAACCACTTCATAATGTTATTCCCGAATAGAACACGTAAGTTTGAAATCTGAATAAAGTTTTAAACGTTTATGTATTTCGTTTCTTACTTAGAGCTTTGGAGGATATAATTAGCGATTTGATAAATTCTTTGTTTACTTTATATGTCATTGTCAAGTTCCAAATGTATTACATTCTTTGGTAATTTTCATAACAGAGCAACCACTTCGTTATGTTATTCCCGAATAGAACACGTAAGTTTAAAATCTGAATAAAGTTTTAAACGCTTATGTATTTCGTTTCTTGCTAGAACTTTGGGGGATATAATTAGCGAATTGATGAATTTTCTGTTTACTTTATAAGTCGTTGTCAAGTTCCAAATGTATTACATTCTTTGGTAATTTTCATTTCATAGTGTCGCTGAAGTTAGCGAGTGTCCTTTTATTTAGCAATCTTTATATCCACGTCTCAACGTATCCGTACGATAATATGTATAGTAATGGATTAAGTGCCCGCAACATTAACACAATAACCCACATCGAGTGCATTAAAATCATTCGGGAAATTGCTTTCAACAAACGAACGAAAAAAGCGATACCATGTTAAAAACTAACCGCTTTGTCGGTTTGTGGCAAACGTGCAAATAATGTTATTAGTACACCGATAATGTTCACTGATCATCAGCTTATGTGACGGTATATGTATTAGTATGTATGTATGTACGTAAAATATTTATTCATAAAAAGTTACACTTTCATTTAAACCATGCCCCGCAAAACTGCTTACGCAGTTTGACTGCAGGTAACTCGCTTTATATAAACATAGCTTATAAATTATTAAATTAGGTTATATTAATACAATGAATTTACGTAAATGGTTACAACGTATTTATTTATTTAGTGTATTTATTTCCACGTGCCTACTGAATATATTCAACATTTTAATTCAAAATAAAGAATAGCTAACTTTCGCCGCAGTGCATCCAGCTTGGCAATAACCCGAATCGCGTTACAAAGCGATGATGGTCTACTAATCCATCTATCTCTATTGTCTAAAATGTAGGTGGAAAGACTTCCATTTAAATATATGTTCGGTTAATTGTTGTACTCGTTCGTCAGAGCAGTAATTGTTTTCTTCGAGTCATAGAACTGACGCTCATTACGGTAGTAAATACAAGTTGTTATTTTCTGGCCGCCGCCGTTGGCGTTGTACATCATTAGGAACCAAAGTAATTGAATCTTGCACAAATAAAAACAGATCTAGCCGCACCGTGTGCAGTGTAATTTGAGATTTTCATCGCGTAGTTAATGAGTGAGCCAATGCGAATCAACATTAACTTTCACTGATGTACCGGCTCCGTAGATCTATCGACTTTTTGTTTATGAGAAACCGCAGGAAGTTGGATTAGAAGCCGCTTAATTTTTTTTTAATTTACGTTTATTTTTAGTTTAGAGCACTGGTTTTGCAATAAATAAATTGCTTAATCAATCTACTAAGGTATTTACGAGTATTGCATTAATTATGCTGTTGGAATTAAATTGTGAGTGAACAGATCTGAATATCTTCAAACAAAACTACTTTTTGTTTGTGAACTTCGTTTTTGAAATGTAAGCAACCCGAAAATAAATAAATAAAGTGGATTAGGCATTCCACTGGATTTAATGGAAGCGCTTTTCTTTAATTTTTTGTATTTTTTACAAATCGGATCTTACTCAGATATGTACATATTAGAAGGTTGTCGGGTGACCCGAACCGGAGCAATTTGAAGCCTTCGTACTTACACCGAAAACGCCTGATCCACGTGGACTAGCGCATCTCCCTACTTTCACAGTTCAACACAAGCCATCAATAGCAGTAGTCGAAATCTTAATCTTAACAGATCCACTTTAGCGTACTCACTGCCCTTCTTGCTTTTACCGCATGCACCCACCCTGTCTCATTATGTCGCTATATGTGACCCACGACTGAATCTTCAACACTTCTAATGGTGGTAGGACCTCTTGTGACTGGTGATAGGACCTCTTGTTACTGGTGGTAGGACCTCTTGTGAGTCCGCACGGGTAGGTACCACCACCCCGCCTATTTCCGCCGTGAAGCAGTAATGCGTTTCGGTTTGAAGGGTGGGTCAGCAGTTTTTAACTATACTGAGACCTTAGAACTTATATCTCAAGGTGAGTGGCGCATTTACGTTGTAGATGTCTATGGGCTCCAGTAACCAGGTGGGCTGTCTCTGCACTGTTCGGATTACTCGAAGCAGCATTTAAGCTTCCAAACGACTCACCACCGACTTCGAGTGCACTGGCACTTGTAAGCTCATTTCAGTGCAGAAAAAGCTACCTTACTAGCACGGCCTCCGCCCTTGGAGGGACAAAAATTATATTGTTACTATAAAAGACTGAAAAACCTGAATTGCCCTAACAGCATTTACATATGCACGTAAACATATAAGATAAACATGCCTATATTCTATATTCCGAACTATAATATTGTCAACATCGATCTATCGAGCAATATAACCTGCTCGTATTTAGATTTTCTTTTTTTCGTTTCTTTAAACATATATTTTTTTTCCTTTTCAACTACATACGAAAATGGTTATTATTTTAGGTAACGTATGCTTGTGCGCGCTTTTGGTTGGTAGCTATAAACCCCGCAGTGTTATAAAACTGATTATAAAACTTATAACACGATTAGTTCAGCGCGTATGTCAATTGTTCATTTATCTCATGATGAGAATGAAAAGGAATTTATAAGAAAATTAAAATGGGTTGTACATGAATTTGAGTCAAAAATACAAACAGTAAATGATACTTACCTGTGATTTTAATATTTTGTTGTTTTTTACAACAATTAAAAATATAATTTTTTTACGATGTTAGATCGTCGATTAGAAGCAGGGGCTCACAAGCACTGCACTAGAAAATTACTGCGTTCGGCTTGGGGCGCTTTATTGAAAATTCGATCTATCTCCTATCGAGAAGGGAGGATGGTATAGTCTGATTATGGTGCTTGCGCCTGCGCAGTAAGGTCGATGTTTGTTTATCGTGATCATGTGCAGGAGTCCGTTATCCGGCGTCAGGTTACAGCCACGTCTATATAAGACCGTGGCGTCTTCTTCACAATTTCATTCGGTTTGAGACGCTCGGCTGGTTGCGTGGTCCCATGTCACGCGGCTCAGTGTCAGTAGCGAACGTTCGTGCCGGCTAAGCGAGCATCCGTAATTCATTTCCCCTCTAGTTCGTTCCTAGTGCCCGCTGTTAAGTTCTCGGGGACTTGATTCAGTTACTAGTGAAACTCTGAACATTTTCTCGTGCGGTAGTTGCAGACGTAAGGTGGTTGAACTCAGGTGAGTCTTCCTGCTTATTAACTCGAACAAATTATCTAAATAATACTTATTTAGCGTCTTTTATGTATATACCTATACGTATACCTATACATATTATTTGGTTGTATGTTACCTTGACCTAAGCTTTATTAGTTTCAAATAAATGACTAATTATTTTAAATGAAAGCAAAAGCATATAATTTTATAAAGGTAACGTTATTATAAGGTTCTTGTTCTGGGTACGTCAAATTTCCCATCTTGGCTACCTTTTGAGGATCTACTGGAGGAGATTCAATCGAAATTGAAATAGGCTGCAGTTTATTTAATTGACATTTTATGACACTTATTTTTTAGATGATTTATAAATAAAGTTTTTTTTTATTGGCCTTGTAGGCAGACGATCATATGGTCCACCTAATAGTGAGTGGTTACCGCCGCCCATGGACTTCAGCAATGCCAGGGGCAGAGCCAAGCCGCTGCGGTAGGCAGCGGCTTGGCGGCAGTTTACTTGTCCAATAATTAATTGTTGTTAAGATTAGTACAATTTCATAACAAAAACACAGGTTTTGATTGAAGCAAATATTTTTTGGCAAAAACGGTTTGTAATTGTGACTTAAATGAAAGAGTGTAATCTAATTTTGCTTTGCAGTCGGATAATGCGACCCGATAGAGAAAAATGTTCACAGCTATTTTTCTCACCAGTTAACGGTTTAATTTGACTGTTCAAAACTTACACAGAAGCTTAAATTGGTTATTAGTGTAAATCGTTTCAAGTTCTCGAAAACCCCTCGAATTATTGTTGAGATATAAAATTAGCGTGTCACGTTTTCTATCAAGATTAAACTCCACGAGGGGTACGTAATAAGCGTAATGACGAAATTACTGGGACGCTGTCGTTCGACTTTTATTCGCTCTATGTTCAGACCAACCCTAGGTAAACTGAGGTATTGGAGAGATTACTGTCATTACCGAGGAATAGATGAAGGTCCCGTTCAAAGGTATAACCTGCAATTGCGTGAGAAAGTTTTGTTTTATTTAAATTTTTAATCCAAATAAAACGTATTGAGTTCTGTTCTTATTTATTTGATATTAAAGTTACATGCAATAATATTGTTTGAGTAAAAATAGCGTGTCGCAGAATAAAACAAACATTTATGTTATTCCCAGTATGGAAATAATGCGATGCCATTCATGATTTAACAGAACATGAATTGTCTCATTCTTTGTTATAGTTAACGACTCTGACTACGGAGCCCGGAGACTTGGGTTCGAATTCACATCTAATAAGTTGATGTTCTTTGTGTTGGTGGTTTAATATTTATATATTTCAATGTATAAAAGTATTAATCAGTAAAGCAAATAGCAAAAGTAAGAATCAGTATCTGGTTCTCACAGTACAGAGTCCTAATTTACCTTATTCCTGATTTTTCATTATTTATTTATACGTCACTATTATAAGTCTCGTATTATATCACTAATTAAAATCCTCTGTACCCGGGAATAGCACTAACATTGTGTTCTAACGTATGTCTAAAAGAACAGTATAAAATAATTTGGGTCATTTGTTTTTTTTTTTTAAATGGTGTTACAAATTGTCCATGCCGGTATTCAATCAATGGGATCAAAAACAAAAGACAATGGTAAAAAATATTCAAATAGATGAGAGTTTAACAAACTATTAAAAAACTCTCTCCTTTCTAAGTTGAAGTTTTATTCAAATTAATCGAAGTATTGGAAAATTTGGATTGAATCTATAATAGAGATTTTAGTATAAAATTAAAAGTAACGATAGTAAAATTTAAATGATATTTTATTCCGCATTTTGCTAATTTCCCCACATTTAAATACCATAATTTTTTGGTTGAATCTACTTTCAGCTATAGACAATTTATTCTGATATGTGTTCCGATTTCCATTTTGTCTTTTGTTTAAGGAGGTCTCAATGCGTTTAATTCACTAAATTAAATATATATATGAGATTAATTAAATATTACAAAATATGTACTTCCTTTTTAAAAAGTTGAAGCCTTTGACTGGACTTTATGCCTCTAATGATGAGGTCTCTAATCTAAGCAATAAAAAAAAATGTTGAGAATCTTGTAATCATGTTGGAGTGTCGTGATGAATTTTTTGGTAAATTTCTCCAATTTTATTTTTCGAGCTTTCATTTCTTCATTTGAAATTATTTGCAAGAGAGAACAATTTATCTTCGTTCCGCAGCAATCACGTATTAGATAAACAGTTTGAAAACAAACAATCAGTAGTGAGTTCGAAATGATTGATGCATCATAAATCAAAAGTTCGTACCGCCTCGGGCCAAGTTTGATGGTCACTTGTTAATGTTCGGACTCGAACTTTTAAGTGTAGCAGTTATCATTTTGAACTTTGAATTTCATTTAAAATTAGAATAAGTTTCATCGAGTGAATTTGTTGTGATGTTTGAAGTTTCAAAGTTTGTTTTTGAAAGTTACTTTACAGATTCACAATTTAAATTGTCTGCTGTCTCTACTGTAAAGTTTTTTTAATTAAAACGTCTTTTACGGTTTAATTTCGGGTTTGTGATTTTAATTTTATAATTTTATAGTTTACGAAGTTTATAAAACTGTACAGTTCTCGTGGTCACGGACGACGTAAAGTAACTAAATGATGTATACATTTTATAATATTGTGGTTAGTCGTAAATAGAAAGAACCATAGTATTTTGAGGTGCCTGATCTTGTTATCGGGTAATTTCATCTTCTCGATATGATTCCTGGTGTTTTATTAATGCAGTTATTAAAGTCACAGATCGAACAGCATAAAAATTCTGACAACTATCGAGTTATATGTTGGTTTTAATTGAGAAATTTTAAGATTTTAGCTGTTCACCAAGAGTTGTTTTCCAAACACACTAATTGAAGGTTTCACTTAAATGAAGTACCATTTTATGATTATATTTCGTATCGACAAAAAAAAATTTACGACAATTTTTATCGTTTTCAAAAATCGTTTCTATGATATTGTTATTGTTGATTCTATCTTTTAACTATGGTCGTAAGGGTTTTTAAAACTTTAATGTTTTAGTTTCATTACTCTTTAATAGCACTGTCTGCAGGTATAACGATTATGTGGAACAGCTTAAATCTCAAATTTTATGGTAAGAGTTTGCGTGCAGAATAATAAAGAAAATAATTATAAAGATTTTATGTCCGGACGGACTTATTCTCTAATTTCTATAGTATAATAAAAGAAGAACCTTTAAAAATCTTAACTATTAGGGGCACATTGAATTTGAAATACGTACTAGACAAATGTTCGCGAATGACTTCCACGGTAAAGGAATAATATCGTGTTATATCTTTTTAAATCAAACCCGCAAATTTTTTATTTGCATTTTTTTTTTTATTGCGTAATTACTGTTGGTGGGGTCTTCCG
Organism: Bombyx mandarina; assembly: GCF_003987935.1. The sequence continues at coordinate 3,710,855 of NW_021011486.1, read as the reverse complement.
AGTCCGCACGGGTAGTGGTACCTACCTATTTTTGCGGTGAAGCAATAATGCGCTTCTGTTTGGAGGGTGGGGCAACCGTTGTACTTTAGAAAACTGGGACTTGGAACTCATGTCTCAAGATGGGCGGCGGAGTTTACGTGGTCACTGTCTATGGTCTCCGACGACCACTCAGCACCAGGTGAGCCGTGAGCTCGTTCAACCATCTAAGCCATATTTTTTTTTTAAAAAGCATGCCAAATAAATAAAAATAATGGCATATTTATTACCTAATTAAAATAAGTTGAACAAATAATGCAAATCCATAAAGCTATAATTGGCCCGTACAATCACCCGGTGTGTTGTAAGGCGTTACAGAGACCCAAATGATAACCACTCGCGTGGGCATAACCAGTTGGCAAGTTTTTTGCGCTCAAGTGCAAGTGACCTTGACCGTCGGCCCGCCCAATTCATTGGTCGGCCCACATATTCATCATGTGTTTTAATAATATGTAATATTGATATCGTTGTACAATATTTATTTATTATAGGATCTAAAGCAGGGGCTCCCAAACTTATTTTGTTTACCTTTCCGTATATATTATTTTTAGTGCCCCCATTTTTAAAAACTACTATAGCGAGAGCTCAGTCGGTGTCTAAGAGAAGAGTGCTCTTAGATGAAATTACAAATCGCCTCCCTAGTCTCTACCCAACGCCCCCATTTTTTTTCTGAATCTCTTACCGCCCCCCTTTAGGCCTGCAGCGCCCACAAGGGGGCGTTATCACCCACTTTGGGAAAAGCTGATCTAAAGGTAAGTGGAAAGAAGCGAGACAAACACATTCGGGTCATTGTCCCTTGGTGAGCGCATATCTAAATTAGACGCCCCAAAATGTTTGTTTTTCATTTATTTCCATCATAGGTAGACCTCCTGATTTTGCTAGTATTGTTTTTTTTTTGCAAATCATTAAATCTGTTTGTGATTGCTAATTTTCGGGGAACGTGATGTTTCATTTAATTAATTAATTAATAATAAATTTGATCACAGATAAGAACCAAAGTCGTGGATTTCCATTTGTTCCACATTATAGACTCACTGATGAATATTCGTGGAATATGCATTTACATCAATAGATTTTACCAACAACCAGACAAATCTAGCTCGAAGCTCTGTCTAAACCGAAACAGTGAGACAAGTTAAGAAAAGTCGGAGTGAAAGTTTTATTTATTTAGAAGTGATACCAAATATAGACAGGTATTATCTCCTATATACAAATAAATAAGATGTCTCAATCTATTCACATTTCTATATACTGTCGAATCCAACAACATTTGTGATGCATATTGGTAATATAATTGCGGAGGCATGCGCGATGCAGGAACGCGCCGCCAGTACTTTCCCCCGACCCAGTGCCCTCGTCGACTCGACCCACAATCTCACAATTCCGTAATGTCTCACATTTTATTTGAGATTTGCCGAGGCTCATTACACGTACAATTTTACAGTTACATCTAATCACTCGCATGACCATCATAACACGTCAGCTACTGAATGACCCGCGCTACGTGACTGGCAAAAAAAAAGCACAATAGTGCGATCGATGTGGAAGTAACATTTAACATTTTCCATTGAACTTGAATCCGTTTGAACTTCCTATAAAAAAATCGTCACGTTTTTAGTACGTATTGACAAAGGTGAATCAAACGAATTAGCTCACTCGGTATCTAGTCAACTTTTATGGTTTTTTTTTTTGTATACACAAAATAGAAATCTATGGAAAAGCTATTGAACTTTGTTTAGATCGCGAGACTGTAAGAAATTATTGTGACACGTAAAAAATAGAAAAGATTACGTGTCACGAGTATTTTTCATTACGTTTTAATAATAACAATTGCTAATAAAATCTGCAAAACTAATCCAATTTATTGTTCCTCCTGCACTAATGTCTGTATGGCTGATCGCTGGAAATTACATTATTCTAGTTTCATTATTCGATTGTAATGTTCGTCGTAGCGAAATAGATTATAAATAAGATAGACGTAATAGACCTCGGGGAGGGCCAACACGACGTCTCACGTGCGAGGCGCATCTCAGCCGAATGTGCTTCTTCGCTCTAATAGCCGGGTAATTCAATCGTACGAAAAATAAAATGGTTTCTTTTGCGGCAAATAAATGGACGCCGGTGATTGCGTCCAATAGGATAGCATGACCTCGGGTATTACCGTAAGTCAAATTGGTTTTGTCTTTTAGCAGTATGAATCCCGAGTGTAATTGCATTTTGCCGTGATTTAGTCGACTGTAAAGTATATGCTTTATAACCGCACTGGATAACAGAAGTACAGTTTTCTATACTAATACTAATACTAATAATATTATAAAGAGGAAAGATTTGTTTGTTTGTTTGTTTCGAATAGGCTCCGAAACTACTGGACCGATTTGAAAAATTCTTTTTCCATTAGAAGCCGACATTGTCTCTGATGAACATAGGCTACTTTTTTAATTATTTTTTTTTGGTTTCAATTGTGTTTTAATGTTTCCGAAGCGAAGCGAGGGCGGGTCGCTAGTATTATTATAAAGAAATTAATGACTTCCTTTTTATCAGATATTTATATTATTATAAAATGCACTTTAGTTGTTACATTATCGGATTCAGTTATTATTAGTCAGATTATTTTTAGTGGTGGTAGGACCTCTTGTGAGTCCGTGCGGGTAGGTACTACCACCCTGCCTATTTCTGCCGTGAAGCAGTAATGCGTTTCGGTTTGAAGGGTGGGGCAGCCGTTGTAATAAAAGTAGCCCTTAGATGTATTAGTAAATGCTTCGCTCAAACAAAAGCACTAAATCTTCGATCATTTAACTTTAGTTGTGCTTAATTGGACTAAATCGAAACCTGAGTACATCAATTCTCATAGACTTGTACAAAAATTTCTTTAACATTCAAAATCGCGTACAAAATTTATGTCAACCTTTGTTCTCGCGGCACACCCACGTCGCCGGTTAGTGCTCGTTGCGTTTACGAATAGAACGGAATGTGAAAAATTTTGTCTAACTGTAGTTACTGAGTTGGTCGTCAAAATAAGATGACCACGATAATGCTCTCGACGCCTCTGCGAGCGATTATATCAGTCACAGAAATAAATGCACGCCGAACTCGCACTCCGGGTTAATCGCTCATTATCGGGCAATCTCGCATTTCAAGTTCTATAATCGAGTTTTTCGATGCTTAATATAAACTTTTATCACGCAGAGCTAATGTTTGATCAAATGGTGCAAGTTCTCACACGCATGCTTAGAGCTAATAAGAAAGAAAAAAAGAAAAAGAAAAAATGTCGTTATTTATAGCATGGTCAATCACTTTAATGAAGTGCACTGAAACTTGTGGTTTTATTTAAAAAAAAACTTTAGCTTAGAAACTTTATTTATTTATTTATTGCTTAGATGGGTGGATGAGCTCACAGCCCACCTGGTGTTAAGTGGTTACTGGAGCCCATAGACATCTACAATGAAATGCGCCACCCACCTTGAGATATAAGTTCTAAGGTCTCAAGTATAGTTACTTGAGTCAAAGTATTAGGAATGTAACGGGTTTTCTTTGAAAAGAGCTGTACGAGCCACGAATGTTACTTTCACTGACAGCTCGGAACGCGTAGTCAGAGGAACATGGTGCATTATGAGCAGCAATGAATTCGGCATGCAGTGTCCCCGGCGAAGCGCATGCGTGGTCTTCGCACGTTTCCGTTTTGACCTACTCACGTGATAAATGAGTGAGAAAGTGCATAAGACGGAGCTTTAGCTCGGTTATTGTGTATGTATGTATGCGCGCATATTGTAAAGTTTGCATGCCCGTAGTGAAAGTGATATTTCCTTTTTTGTGACTAAGCGCAAAAGCTGCGGTGTCCGATCTTGAGATTTCAGGGGGATTCTCAATTATATTGTGTGACGGATGTGTCACCAACCAAAATAAAACGCTTGACTGATTCGCGACAGAACCGTGCAAGATGGCCCATCGATGGAAACTCACAAAATGACGAGTAATTCCAAAAATTGATTAATTTAGTTTGAGTATCATTGTGGGAGTCACACCTGGAAAAATTGGTATCGACAGTAGGACTTGATACCCGTCGTCACATTTTTGTTCTTCGCTGTTGCGTTTATGATAGAGCAGTTGAGAGCATCATGAACTAGTGTTGTTGGAAACTTCTTTTCATCTCACTTCACCTTTCCTCGATACGAATACATTGAGCGGCTTTATAGCTTTATAGATCTTATGATCAGAAATGAAAATGAGGTTGGTAAGAAAATGTTAACTATGAATGTGGAAGGATATAGGAGGAAGAGGTGGACCTAAGAAGAAATGGATGGATTGCGTGAAAGACGATATGGGTAAGAGGGGAGTGAGCGAAGAAATGGTATATGATAGAGGGTATGGAAGGAGAAAACATGTTGCGCCGACCCCACGTAGCTGGGAGAAGGGCAGGATAATGATGATCAGAAATGATCCCTGTCTATTATAGTAAAAAAAAAACTTGTTCAACTCTTGGATTGTTGATCGAATTCCTACCGAAAAAATTGCTTTTTGAATTAAATCGAAATAATGGCTTTACAAATACGTCAGAGAGAGATGAAGATATATTTCATTGCTTAGAGCGAACGCTCTTTAAGTCGTTATTAATGATGTGCTGATCATGTGTCTATTGAGTCGGCTTGGATGTCATTGCTGGTTTGTTTTCAAAAGTTTCTCCTAGAGTGGAGTAGTGTGACGCTCACACGACGTTAGACGAGAATCACTCGGGCGTGGCGCTTGGGAATCGTGCCGACATTGCCTTCCTATAATTGAGACAGTGGTATTTCATTCAAAAACTTCCGTATTACAAGTTATTAAGGTTGAATTCTCTGTTGGCTATCAGCAAAATATTATTAGTGTAGTGTTGAAGCGTAACCATCAGACGCTTAGTGATCGATCAAGATATGTAGGCTACTGGGAATAGAATAATGAATGATGAACGTTTTTCGTATTTTGATAGATGCTAAATGTTGTTAAAATACACAGAAGAAAAGTTATACCGGTTCTGTTTGTATTTTTTGAGTGAATCATCTATCTATCTATATATATAAAAATGAATTGCTTTTCGTTAGTCTCGCTAAATTTCGAGAACGGCTGGACCGATTTAGCTAATTTTGGTCTTGAATTATTTGTGGAAGTCCAGAGAAGGTTTAAAAGGTAGATAAATATGAAAATTCGGAATTAAAAAATTATAATATTGTTTTTCCTTTGATGTGTCCCCCGTCGGACGTATTACTTGTTTGTTTTAAGTTTATTTTATACAGAAGTTTAGGTATTTTATTTATTGATTAAGGCACTACGAAGTCTGCCGGGTCAGCTAGTTAGTAATAATTTTGTTCTTAAGGTTATTCGCATTCTTTTTTTACGGAAACGTAAGTAGTAACAGTAGTAGCTAAATAGTAGCAGTCGAAAAAACGATGGAAATTCTAAGGTGAAGATAACTTGATGCACTTTGTTTGCTAAAAATTAAAAAAAACATAACGTATTTTATTACGTAACATACGAATCTTCAATGTTCCTTTTCCTAAAACTCAGAGACAATAATCGCATTTTATCTTTTTCGATTCTATTGTTAATTGACTAGGGATATAGCGCGGAAAGTCCTTTCCTAAGTTCCGTCAAGTTTACGAACATTTAGGTTGAAAGAAGTAAGCAAATAAAGTTTCTTGAACATGGCGAAAATATTAGGAAAAAATATTTTTTGGGTTTGGTATTTTTTGGGTCAAAAAAATTTATGTGTGCATTAATCATCACGTGAACAGTTTAGGGCAATTAGCGTACGAAGTTCAAATAAATTGTACTATACAGTTGAGATTAACACCTCATGTCTTAAGGTGGACGGCATTCACATTGTGTTGTGTCTTTACACTGGTAACCACTTAATACTGGCAAGAAAATAAATGCTTTTTTTATTGCTTAGCTGGACGAGCTCACAGCCCACCTGGTGTTAAGTGGTAGCTGGAGCCCATAGACATCTACAACGTAAATGCGCCACCCACCTTGAGATATAAGTTCTAAGGTCTCAGTATAGTTACAACGGCTGCCCCACCCTTCAAACCGAAACGCATTACTGCTTCAGAGCAGAAATAGGTAGAGCGGTGGTACCTACCCGTGCGGACTCACAAGAGGTCCTACCACCAGTAATTACGCAAATTATAATTTTGCGGGTTTGATTTTCATAACACGATGTTGTTCCTTCATCGTGAAAATCAATCGTAAACATTTGTGAAGTACGTATTTCATTAGAAAAATCGGTACCCGCCTGCGGGATTCGAACACCGGTGCATCGCTCTATAAAAATGCACAGGACGTCTTATTCTTTAGGCCAAGACGACAAAACTTAATACTGGCAAGAAAATAAATGCTTTCTCAACATAATTGTTTACTATATCCTTACACTCGTCCGTGCTGTTGATTCTTTCTTGTGTGAATCAGGCTTTAGATTTATAAATCGCGAGTCTATGCCCCGGTGCAAGCCGCGGAGATTTCTATCAATGTTCCTTGTCTCGGCGTGCGGTCTGATTCGATACTTCGCTTATTTATTACATAATAATTGCGGAGACTTCGTGCGCTCAGGTCGCCGAACCCACCGCTCTCGACCGTACCTTAGGCTTAGGGTTAGATAAAACGATTTTATAGAAAACAAATTGTTGACTTAAGTTCAGGACACGATGTAGAACAAAATATACGACCGGGTGTTTTTGTTTTTAAAGAAAGAATGCTTGTTTTGTTTCAAGGATAGAATCGACGGTAGTACCTATATAATTGAGCTGGTTTCCAATAACCATAGTTGACTTGAACATTGCAGTAGCTTTAAAACACAATAGGGCTAGATTGGATGAGACGACAATATTCACGCTGTCAACGACCGGGCCAATGCCGCGTGGTGCGATCGTTGATTGTTTGAAAACAATTGAACCACGGGTATTATTACCCCTATCCTAGAAACCATATGAAATGACATTGCTTATTTTTTTTTATCTCATACCTATTTCACAATGAAAATTTTGCTGTTCAACTAAATAGGAAAATCCGGAAAATTTGTATTTTTAAGACTATTATAAACCTGTCTGTTCATTTTATTTATTTATTCGCGCACAGCTCTGTAATTACTGAACGAATTGTTATGATGCATTCACAGGTAGACAGAGATTATAGTATTATTATATATCTGTATTATATCATCCAGTATTATATATCTAAGCCCGCCGCACCAATATCTCTATTCTCAAGCTGTTAAAAATAGAAAAGACTCAACGTCTATCGACAACCTGCCTACAAAGAATATTGTGGTATTTTGGTCATGTTGCACGCAGGGATAGCAGTAATGTAGAACACCTTGTGGTGATCGGTAAAATCGGGGTAAAAAGGCCTAGGGGTAGAGGTCCCAAATGATGGTCGGATCAAATAGCAGAGGAAGCAAAAATACCTGCCAGTGACGCACTCCCCCAAGCTACAGAACGGGATCGATGGAGACAGCTAGTTGACGGAATCAAACGGAGTCACGATCTTCAGCAATGAGGGACCGATTAAAGAGAGAGAATCTAAGCTAATCTAAGATTTACATTTTTGCGAAAATCTTACGTTACGGACGTTTTTTGCCGGTTAGGGCACCCCTCCGCATCGTCCTATAAGGAACTTCGTTCCAAAAATTAAGTTATTATAAAAACATAATCACGCAATTTAATAATCATGTACGTACATGCGCTACGCAATTTGCTACGAACAAGCCATTTTTATCGGTATTAAAGACATCAACGTGCGCATTCGATGAACATTACAGCCGTTTATGCTAACAGTATTCATAATTCAGCAATTTACGCTCACTACATAATAATAACATTAATACTATTATGGAAATAATATATTAGTGTCGTCTCAGCGTAGTTATTGTCGTATAGACTAGCATTTACTGGTGTTTAGAGCGTAAGAATACCTGCAGGAGTGTTTGCTACGATTCTACCGCAAATAAATTATGCGTTCCGACTTGAAGGACCGTACAGACCTCACGTTTCAAACTGTGAGGTTTATGGTCTCCGGTAACCATTTACTTCCAGGTCGGCCGTAAGTTTATCAATTCATTTACGCTATGAATAATATAATTATCAGGATTGCTAATGTTTGCTATTGAAGAATATAAGTTTTGCTCTGTAAATGTTTCAGTTTTTTTTCCCAATTCCTGTGAAAATTACATAAACATAAAAGTTGATATTTTTAGCGGTACTCATCTCTGTATATGTATATAAAAAAATTAAATGAACTAATTTTACGGTATTGATTATATCTACGACTCTTGAAGAAAATACAAAGTTACAAAACTCAACAATTAAAAACATTATATGTATAATGTATTATGTTTATTTTTCATCGTTCTTAAAAAACAAAGTTTCAAAAGTTTTTCGTTAAATACGTCACAGAAATTTGCTAACCCAATATAAAGCATTTTTGGATATCTGTGTAAAATGTAATTAAAAGATTCACATTCAGTATAATGGCGTATTGGAGATCCTTTTTTGTTTGGAGAAATGATAACGGGCCTGCTCCCATGTGAGGTTGAATAGAATCTGAGATTATGTCGAGCAATCTACATGATCATTATCGTAAATTATTATTTCGATAATACACTGTCATTTTTCTGCCATTTTAGTTGATACAATCCATAGTGATGTGGCAGTGTGAGTTAATAAAATGATTTCCTCTAATACTAAAAAGAAAGATGCAATTGAATTCGTATGTTTAAAATTAGAAAATTTCTGAGCTGATTAATGATTGCACAAGATGGCCTCTAGATTAATTGAAGTCCTTAATTGTGTTTTTTTCGGGTAGAGGATATTTTTATTGTAACCGTCCAAATTGAAGCTAAAATGTTTATTGTTTATGGATTCTCTTAAATTAATTTATAATAGGAGTTTCCCAAATAATTTTTAAGGCTAAATTCATCGATATCGAGTAAGATTCTTCAAAGCATTCACATAGCACATAGCGTTGCTATTGTATTATTCTTAAATTAACAATAAAGTTACTTCAGCTTTCTTTTTAACCAATGCTTAATTTCTATTTAAGAATACATTATACGTTAATATTATTTAATTTGGACTATATTTTAATTTAAATGTATAGGCAAAAGCTAATTTTTATTTTACAAATAACTTTATTTACTTTTAAAAGCTAAATCGAAAAAATATTATGTAAGTAAGTTCACATACAATAGCACGATAGTGAGATGTATAATAGAACAGAGCAACTGATATTTACACGGCTAACTATAGTGTACCTACTCTATTTGCGATAAAAGAATTGAAACCTCAACATTTTTTCTATCGGATTGTTCGTAATTGCGCTGCTACCTCTGTACACGGGCACGCTCGGTTCTAAAACATTCCCACAGATTAGCATAAGCCATAGAAACGAATGTATGTAACTGCATTAATAGGCGCGGGAACTCGATACAGTTAGCGGACACAATCACAGCGGCTTTTAATTACCGGAGGAAATTACGTCAAGATCGTGAAGTAACGGTAGACTATTAATATTTTATGTTTTTGTTGGTTTTAGGGCAAACGTTGGGCGTGAGACATTCACTATGAATGATAACCTATTGGATGTTGCAATTGAGGCGTCCATTTTGTGTTATAGCTTGGCCTGCGGATATCTGCCACGAAGAATTTTGGATGGAGGGGTGCGTTGTGATGTCCTTTCGAGAAAAGCCTTTAACACCAGATGAGCCGAGACTTAATCTATTCGTGTACAGAAAAAGTGTTAAGCAAAAATTTTTTTTAAACTTTAGAATAGGTGTTTGCCGTTACGACTTCAAACTTTACTACATTATTCCCGATAGAAAAACAAATCTAACAATTATATGTGACTCGTAATCTACGTAACATGGACCGGTTCTTCTTCGTATTTTTTAAACCGTCATCACTTTTACGTGTTAAGAAGGAAAGATGGCTTATGTAGGTATATGTCTTGCTTGCGGTTGCGATGACTCACTTTTCTGTATTTATTATCGAGATGTAGAAGCGTGACCTAAAAAAGCATTTCATAAAACGACAGTAGAACGATTAGTATTACACTTTCGGTCGCACCTATTTATTTGGTGATAGTTGCTGTGAAGATGCAAATTGGATAGATTCACAATTTTGTTTAATGTGGGCTATTTAGTGACCATAGATAAGCTATTATTTTAATGCTATTCAGTTAAAAGTCATGTTTCTAGGCAGGCACTAACATTGGTGGTGTCTTTGGTCTTTCATAGTCACGTAACGCCATATAAGCTGTGCGCTCTATTATCTATGTTAAATTAAAAATAAAATAAAAAAGTCAAACGAACTATATTTAATAACATCAGACGCGTAAACTTGTTCTACACAAATAATTTGTCTCCTAAACTAATCGGAGATTATTAATTTTCTTTTTTCACCCGAAATACAGTAATTAGTAAAAAAAATTAATACGCGCTTATGTTTCTAAAAGGAAACAATATATCAGAGGGGCAGGTGTTCGCGTCATTCGATTCTGTTGAAAAAATACGATGTCTATTATGTTCTTATCGATCGTGTTAGTGCATTAATTTTTATGGTTGATGGGATTCTGCTGTCTCCATAAAGATAAAGTCCCATTAAAGTATTGAAAACACTATACACGCTGGTGTGTTTCGCGAACAATTCACCAATGTCCATATACGTCGTGTTTCGTATTTATTACTTATTGAATTCATCATTGCATTCAATTTTTAATGAATACCAAATGCTTTCTAATACGCCCTATTGAGGTTGCTTAATTTATGTCTTTCAATACGAATGAACTGTGTATACTATTATATTAATATTCCGTTTACAAGTGTACCCTATTTATAGTCTCCGGTGCTGTGTTTATAATCATTTTCTAGTTTTAATAATTAGGAGGCCGCTGCTGCTAATAGAAAAAAACGAATGTAGACAAGTAGGCATTTTAGCAGTTATAAAACTAACTTTTTTCAGGATAAGTTTGAAATAATTAATTGTTTATTTCTGTAGATTTTCAGAGAATAGTGTTTATTTTAACTTTCTAATACAATTTCGAACTGCCGAGTAAGGAAAATGAAAATAGGACAATAAAGAAACATTACTAAGTCTGCCTTTTATAGATTTGAATGTGAACGCGAAACGCAGAAGGTACGAACTCATTATGTGTGTTTATGTTCCGGTTTGTGGATATTTTGTCCATCGGCGTGGGCTTAATACCGATTTTGAGTCACTCCGAACGGTTTTTATGAGGTCGGCTCGTGGTTTTCCGACTATTTACCTCGGGAACCGTTATTTGCCGATTAGGTGCTGATTCACCGTGACTCCTTTACCTTAGTATAGCATTGTGAAGCCAATTAAATTGTTGCCTAAGTACGACAATTGCTTAAATTCGTTTTTAGTTAAAGACTTAGTGTAGATTAAGTACTTTTCGATTTCAATTCGTTCATATTTATTTAAAAATTGATCAAACTATTCGATACCTAGTTTCTATGCCATAGTTTGGTATTGATACGGCACGTAACAGCCAATAGTTTCCTTGTTTGTTCAGCCTGTTGGTTCCGTACGTGTCTTCCATGTCTTCTCAAAGGTTATTAACCTACTTCCCTTAATGCACTATTGTACGCAAACACTTTAATATAAGTTTACATCAAACATTGCACTCATGGACTCTGAATACGTACACTTTGAGCAATTACATTCCAAGCACAAATAACACGTGTATTCTAGTGATGTTTTATTAGAGAATGAGACAGGCATTATTTATTATAATAGTTCTGTTCATTCTGAACTATGTCAGACATATTTGTTGATATTTGTGTAATGGGTAGTTAAACTGAGCGGAGACGTCGTGTCGGGAGAGCCTGGATAGCCGCGGGAGTCTTCGAAAGAGCGGGAGGAATGCAGACGCAAGGTCATTGCGCCCAGCGCGGTCAAGCGCTTGCACCCCCGCCCCCACTAGCACCCCCCTCCCTCCCCGGTACCATCTGCACCCACATTGTCTAGTGCGATCAGCTGCGCGGATAAAGGGGAACCGACAGAACCGAAGCGATAGAAACAATTTCAGTGCGATTTTTTTTTCTCTCACGCATTTGCTGCGCACGATCGCCAACGGCGATGTTATTCCCAGTTCTCTGTTTATTAAGATCTGTACAAAGAGCGAAGATTCTGATGTCGTGTTGTGATTTATTCTGAACTCTAGCTGGTTAGTGCGTATTCGAGTCTCGTCTCCTGCTTTGTCTTGTTTATAAAGGCATGAAACAAGTTTGACGTAAAATGCATATTAAATAAACGGAAATTATTCGTTGTTGAATGAAAGCATTTAGTGTTTTGAAAAGTATAGAATATACACCGAAATAATTGAAACGAAATTGAGCATAGGACCCTAGTAGTCACGAATTGTATTAATTAATGTTCCGTTATAAGCGTTTGGCTTAGTATTAGTATTGTGTCGCATCAAAATATTTAGGAAATGCTAAATCAAATTTTACGATGCCATAAATTAGCAAAGTACATTACACGAATTTGATTATACAAAAGTCGATTGACTCTTTTAAATATGGAAACCTGTTTAAATACTTATCACGTATTTTAAATACTCATAAAGCCGACAACCGTTTCTTTGCAATAAAACAGCCATGTTACGTATTAGTAACAATTAGGTGAATGATGAATAATAACAACACTAATATTTGAATTCATTAACACCGATTCTTGATCGAGTTTTTAATACGAATAAAAAAAGCAAATATTGAATTCATTAACTCGTTTTCACTAAAGCGTAATTAATGGAGCGTTAAATTTTGCGTGTCGTTCTCAACCAGCCTCCGGTTGTCGTATGTGAAGATGAATACGAGCTAATATCGCATGGTGATGCGAATACGGTGCCTGTTTAAGGTGACGATCGGTTTTTGCATCAGATTAATGACTGCACATTATCCGGTAGATTCGACACGAGTACGGACAGTTCGCGTCATCTATATATTAATACGTGAAGCAAAAACTTTGTACCCCTTTTTACGAATATTGCGCGGACGGAGGAGTACGAAATATCTCACACTTATAGAGAATATAGAGAAGGAGTGCACAGTGCTAATATTTTTTTTAAAATAATGCATAAAGTATACTTAAAATCAATAAAGAAAATATTACACACACTACCATGTATTTGACACAACACATACATAAAAATTAACTCTTTGTTTACTGTCAATCGGAAAACTTTTGTTATTGTTTACAGTCTGTGGTCGAATTGAAAATAGATTAATATTGTTTGTCTTTAATATTATTGATCTATAGTGCAGTTTTGGCGAATACTGTGATTATATTATTATCGAATTATAATAGTGTTTGACAATAGAACCATAATAATGTTTAAGCTTATAATTGTCGAATTTACTGAGACCTTAGAACTATATTTCAAGGTGTGTGGCGCATTTACGTTGTAGATTTCTATGGACTCCAGTAACCACTTAACACCAGGTGGGCTGTGAGCTCGTCCACAAATCTAAGCAATAAAAAAAAAAAAAAAAAAATCGATTGCTGCGGGGCCACTAGTGAATATTAATGTACTAATACGTATGTTTACGGACGATTTGTTAATCTCCATATTCAGCATGATACGCATTCCGATTTGACAGCTCAATTTAGATCAAAGAAAGTGGTGTCGCTTTTAACACTTACGTCGTGTTGTCGAACGTTTTACGTTACATACATATACATCTATATATTAATACGTGAAGCAAAAACTTTGTATCCCTTTTTACGAAAATTGCGCGGACGGAGGAGTATGAAGTTTTCCACACTTATAGAGAATATAGAGAAGAAGTGCACAATGCTAATATTTTTTTTAAATAATGCATATAAGATACATTAAATCAATAAAGAAAACATTACAAACACTACATACCATGTATTTGACGCACACACGCATGCATACCATTTATTGTCAAACTTTTGTTCTTGAGGTCTGTTGTCAAATTGAGATTAAATATTGTTTATTTTTGTTAATATTTTTATAGTGTAGTCTTGGTGAAATTTGTGATTATAGAAGTATAAAATACAATCATAATAGTGTACAAACTTACAATTCCAATTAATTATAGTCGAATTTCGACTACTGCGGGACCTCTAGTTTATTATTTACACATAACGGTTCGTATTACATTTTTTGACAATTCATTGACTTGTCACTTTCCTCTTGTACCTAATCATTACTACAGCTGTCGAGACGAATTCTATGCACAAATTTCAGTGTCGTGATGTTAATTTTTTTCTTTTCCTTTGTTGCAGGGTTTTGGTTCCTGAGTGACTTGTGAGATAAATCCTGTACCTCTTCGGTAAGAATCATGCTTTATTTTCATTTTTGAATTTATTAATTACGCATTAAATAGTCATATAGTAAATAGGTGTTATTACTGGTGGTAGGACCTCTTATGAGTCCGCACGGGTAGGTACCACCACCCTGCCTATTTCTGCCGTGAAGCAGTAATGCGTTTCGGTTTGAAGGGTGGGGCAGACGCTGTAACTATACTGAGACCTTAGAACTTATATCTCAAAGTGGGTGGTGCATTGACGTTGTAGATGTCTATGGGCTCCAGCTACCACTTAGCACCAGGTGGGCTGTGAGCTCGTCCACTCATTTAAGCAATAAAAAAAGTTTCCGAAAGCATTTATGTGCGTATTAAAAAGATACTGCTTAGTAATGTGTTTTTGTTATAAAAACGATATCAATTTATATGGAAGTAACAGTGTACATTGCTCTGACAAGCACATAGGAATAGTCAGCTTATTTCCAATACGTGGGAAAGCCGTGAACTGGTTGAGATTGTAGTTTTTGCTGTCGAGCATTACCGACGTAGTGTCGCTTAAACAAAACAAATATTTTAAGGCACAAACAAGCTGCCACGCTTTATAATATTATATACTAGCTTTAACTCGCGACTTCGTCCACGTGGAATAGTTACTTTGGCATAACCCGATTTTGAAACATTCTTTATTGGTGCTCCGCTTGTATTGGTCTTAGCGTGATATTATACAGCCTATAGCTTTCCTCGATAAATTAGCTATCTAACACTGAAATATTTTTTCCAATCGAACTAGTAGTTTCTGAGATTAGCACATTTAAGCAAACAAACTCTTCAGGTTTATAATATTACTAGCGACCCGCCCTCACTTCGCTTCGGAAACTGTAATTTATTATTGATTTTTCCACTATTTAATGGATGTTATTATACACATAAATCTACCTCTTTAATCATTCTATCTATTAAAAATAACCGCATCAAAATCCGTTACGTAGTTTTAAAGATTTAAGCATACATAGGGACAGACAGATAGAGACAGAGAAAGCGACTTCGTTATATACTATGTTGTGATAAGTATAGATTTTTATCTTAGTACTTATATTTGTAATAGGTTTTTTCCCTGTTCCTTCAGAACGAATCTGTTATTTTCATAATTCATATATAGTTCGAAACATTGTAGGCAAAGGCATGAAGAATCAGTCCTCTAATATTAACAAGCGCGGTCTGCGGTCGAATAAGTGCTTTCAACGCGATATTTTCTGCATAAATATCTTTATTTTGTACGCTGAAGTGACAGGTGCATTGTAGGTGATTTGCGACCAGCGAAACAGTTTATCTTTATGCGCTATTTTCACGGACATTCTCCATGAAATGGTTTGCTAACGTCATTTACTCACGAGAGCATTCGAATACTAAGTTGTGAGGAATTTAAATGGCCGATTCAAATAAGCTGTTAGCATGGAGAATGTATTTTGTTTTCGTTGAACGATTCGTAGTAATGGCTAGGTCAGTGAAAATTTATAGTGATCAGAACATATTTGGAGATTCTCAGGATAATCAAGGGGCAGTAATGAATGTTTCCCTAGAATGAGTCTCGCGGTTCCTTTGTAGCTTCCGCCAGTAGCATTCCTTCTTAAAACCTGTTTATAAAAAAATATGTGTGTATTTTTTTTTTTTTCTTTATTGGAGCCATACACCCGTTAGGTTAAGTCGGCTATGTGTGTATTTTCTTTTAGATTTCTCTTGTTATTCGGTAAAAAATGACCAATACAATTAATAGGTAGAAAACAGTTTTCAAGTACCGCGATAAAGACGCTTCTATTAGCTACATTGTTATGTACAGTATGTTAGTACAGTCATTTTATAGGTCAGTACAAGGTTATCGGCATACTAAAAATCCTCTTTAATTATTTACACCGACCCAGTAAGTACTTAGATAAGTAATGGATCGGACATTAATATGGCAAAGAAGATATTGTTAACAGCCATCGCCAGTATAG
This sequence comes from Bombyx mandarina, assembly GCF_003987935.1. The sequence goes on along the minus strand of NW_021011486.1, from coordinate 3,694,508 downwards.
GCTGGTCCATTAGTTAAGTTGAACTTCCTTATTGCATTACTTTAACGGTCGGTCTTGTATATCTCTTGCAATTGACATTCTGACGGTATCTTTCAGGATGAATGCACGCACTAGCTTAGGTCTCGTGTGTTAGATTGTAATATCAGGATTGTCGTGACGTACATTTATGTCATTAAATAAAATATAATAATCTATATATATAAAAATGAATTGCTGTTCGTTAGTCTTGCTAAAACTCGAGAACGGCTGGACCGATTAAGCTAATTTTGGTCTTGAATTATTTGTGGAGGTCCAGAGAAGGTTTAAAAGGTAGATAAATATGAAAATGCTCGGAATTAAATAAAAATAACAATTTTGTTTTTCCTCTGATGTGTCCCCCGTCGGATGGATTCTTTTTGTTTGTTTTAAGTTTATTTTATACAAAAGTTTAGGTCTTTTATTTATCGATTGATGCCGGGTCAGCTAGTGATCAATAAATATATCTATTTTTTTAATTTAGGGCTTCGTATCTGACGCCGAAACTGGATCAATTGCGAAAAACGACATTCATTAGCTAAGTTATACTATACTATATTACACATATATAATATCGTTTTTGCAATACAAAAACGGCAATCTAAAGCGAAGCTAGGCGCCCTCGCGTTACACGAGGCCGTTGACCTTGCGCAAATTTTTAGCCGCTCTGCACGGCGTTTTGTGGAAAAATATTGATAAACGTGATGTTCTGTTTTTTTTTTTGTTAATTGTCATGTCAGGAATCTCTAGCAAGATTTCGTTTAGGAAGGATTATAGATTTCGTTTAAGAAGGATTTTTTTGCGCTTCTTAAAAATTAAGATGCACATTCCAAAAGCAGGTTTAATTTATTATTTTTAACTTTTTAGTTGAGTCATTAGAAAAAAAAACGTTGCTTATGACGAGCGTTGAGCTAAATCACTAAATGCAATGTAATCGAACGAAAAACGTCGAGTCGTGAGTTAGTTGACATTTAAAAGACGCAGAAAAGTCAATATAAAAAAGAGATACTATTTTTATGTGTGTATTCACGGAAACGTACGACAAAAAGTACGTAGTGCGAACAGGTGCCGCGGACATTTCGGATTCGCAACGGTCGTTTTGTTTGTAAAATTCTCTACTGATGTAAACGACTCGAAACTTTTACTTGAACTTTCTAATTTGTATGAGACCGCGAATGGATTTTTTTGGTTTTTTTTTTAAACATTTAACAATATTAATGCGATGCGAGAATTTTAATAAAATATTGGACTTAATTTAATTTAATATAATAGCCTAAATTAAAACGAAAATTTATTTAGTGTAAGCGGTGTTGCAACTTTAATAAAGAAACGAAGCGATCCTTTGCTAGTTCGAGAGTCTTCTATTGTAATTCGCCTGTTAAGTCGTATCTGTTAAAATAGGATAGAAATATATTATGCGTATCCGAATTGACGTTAAGCGTTTATAGTTAAACGTGTTAGAGACTCCGAATACTGGTATCGAGTAAGGTACCGTGTTAGTTCTAAATTCCCACAGAAAATACCTGTTTTTTTTAGTAAATACTTTTACTTCACACCACGACCGACCTTCACGGATTAAAATCGTAAAAGAATAACGAAACCCAGAAAATGCATATTCTTAGCACCTATAGTTAGCATGTACAGGTTTGTACAAGAGGCGATTTATGCGACTGTTTTACTTAGACACATTCAAATCATTTCAATACGTCTTCACCCATACGGTGCCCACTTCGAAACCAGTTCACGACCCAAGTAAAATATTAAGCTTAAGTAAATGTTACAAGCGCATTGGAATGTTATACGAAACCGCAGTAGCTTCCTGCATAGGCGGCATTGACCGGCTTTCCACTCAACATAATATAGGTTTTCTCTATGTACAGCATCCCGGCGTAGATCGTTCATTTCGCGACTAGACTAGCCAGTTTGTGGCGCCTGCTATGTACTTCGTGACTTTATTACCTGCAGGCCGCAAGCGAACGCCATCGCTGGGCGTATTTAAAATGTAATGTCAGTTTTAGCATAAATAAAACATAGTGCCTACGACAAAATGAAACGGAATTCGTTCTGATTTTTATATAAAAAAATGTTTAGTTCTTTTTTAACGTAACGTCTCTTCTCTTCATTCAAATTGTTTTTTTTTTCTATTAAGCAAAGTGCGTGAGGTCGTATTTTCTTGCGCGCTTAAAATTTATCTATATTTTTTGGATTTTTATTTCACACATCAGTGAAACATCGCTCATAACTTCATTTATATGGGTATTGTGGAGAATATTGCGTAAAGACAGGTGCACACGCAAAAAGTTTGTTCAAAGAATCGAAAACCAATTAAAGAAAGAAATAGAGATAAGTACCCACTTATCTTTTTGTTTTCGATAATTAAATCTTCGTTAGAAATAAAGTCATTAAAATGTCGATGAAGATGTACGTCGTTGAAAGTTTTAATTTAATATTCGATAGATCAATTTGGCATATTACGTTAACTTTCTCACAATTGATTGATCAAAGAATGTGGGTCACTAATTTTGATTACGAATTAGTAATTGAGATTTATTTTGAAAGTTTTTAATTGTTAAACGTCTGATTGAATTTAATGAATGTTGTAGAACAAACGTGATCAATTTAATTTAATATAACACGGACGTTTCGTCTTTGTTATTTTATTTTACATCTACCGTCAATGCAATTGAGACTTTGACATCAGTTTAACTTATAGACGTCTGAATAACCATACGGAAAAACTGTCTCCGGATGGGTAGTTATCAAAGCGTCTATGCGTACAATTCAATATATTGGCTGAGTCTGTACATGCCCACGTGTTCTGGCGAATCTAGTAAGATCTCTCAGAGGCCACCAGCTATCCTTAACATAGCAAAAAAAGAATATTAAAATACTATCTTTCGCCCGCGACTTCATCCGCGTGGAATAGTTTACAAATAATGGTTTATTTTAGAACAAATTTGATTAGCATAAAAACGTTATAGTCAGCCAACCTTAACATATAGACATATGCCGTCGCGGACTTTTTTTAGATATTTTAAAGGGGATCAATTCTGTGATACATTATTTTAGCGAAACTTTAACCGTTTCTGCAGCGCACGCAGCGGAAGCTCTCAAAAGGGAAAAACCTCGATTTTGAAACATTCTTTATTAGTGCTCCGCTTTTATTGGACGTAGCGTGATGTTACATAGCCTATAGCCTTCTGCAATAAATGGGCTATCTAATACTGAAAGAATTCCGGACCAGTAGTTCCTGAGATTAGCGCGTTCAATCCAAACAAACTCTTCAGCTTTATAATATTAGTATACATAGTACAAAAATAGGACAATTTTAATGATGCGTAGACCTTCAGTAGCTGGCAAGAAATGAAAATGTAATGCGAAAAAAAACACATATACCACACAGCTATTGTACATTCTCAAAATAAAAACAGACTGAGAGCGGAAACATTAGTCATACGGATACATAAACGGGGAGACCATGCGAATGATCACTTTAACGAATCACAAAACCGCAACCGCGCGAATACATGCGTGAAAGTACGTACGTAAAAATTCACACGCATTCGAAAACAGATGGCCCAGTTGCAGTTAGATAATTGGGTCAGCCGAGCAACCTGTCGGCTCGCTCACACGTATTGTCTAGAGTCTCGGCGCGCGGCCGAATACCGTTAGCGTGCTCGGTCAAGTTCGGCCCATTGTGACGTGCCACTAGGACTGCTAACTGTGATGTTCGACTAACGTACCTAATCGTGTACTATACTCATTCCTGTTGCCTTTAATCTGGCCTAGGAATGTCGAAATCGTATGCAAAGTATATGCGGGTATTGCAAATTTTATACTCACATTCCCTAGTTCTTAACCCTAAGGCCTATTTCTGCCGTAACGCAAACAAGCATTTCAAATTGAACGCCAAAAATGTCAGTGTACTCATATAGTAGGCAGCGGCTTGGCTGTAGGCAGCAGCTTGGCTCTGCTCCTGGCATTGCTGAAGTCCATGGGCGACGGTAACCACTTACCATCAGGTGGGCCGTACGCTCGTCTGCCTACAAAGGCAATAAAAAAAAAAAAAAGTTCGAAAATTTTATTTAATGTGCACGGGTGCCCCTCGTGCTCACTCGCTTGTCTTATTAAAACTGGAAAGGCTTCCGGGTCACCAGTAATCCCCCACTTAAAAAAAATATGGGTGCCTGCTAGAGTTCATAGACGTAGTAGCGGGAATGCCATAATTTGCCCAAGCATAACGTATACAATACACTATGTTTTGAAGTGAGCAGCAGCGGTGTACGCGTTGTTGTTAAATTAAAATTCATATGAATGATTGTATCAAGACAGGAAGTTGGCAGCTACCCATTCTGGGCACAGAATACGTTCATTACTAGTAATAGTTTGTCTCCTATAAGCTTATGGCAGCTATTACGTGACAGTTACTTATGACAAGAAGGCGCCTCGCGGACGATCCAGCTTGCTTTATACTCTATTCACATTCTGTAGGCTGTTGTTATTAAGTACACGTAACTTACAGTATATAGCCGTTTTTATGTGAGACATAGGATTGTTCGTAAGTAAAATAAAATCCTGTTTGCAATGAATTCAGTATTCAAAACTAAAGAGGAATGAAAATTTTGAAATTTATTCTCGTTCGATAGTAAATTTTACATCGCAAATACACGAATGCCTCTAGTGATTCGTTTTTATAGCTTAGATGCGATGGAAGAGTTCGTTTTTTTATTTATATAGAAGTTTATCTGAAAGCGGCACGTGCTTTTTGACCCGGCGCCGACATCAAAGAAACCGTGACTTCGCCTCATATCGTTCTGTGGTCTCACATCTATGTATCTTAATCTAAAACTGACCTTTTCAACATCTCGAACACACGAGTCACGATTCTGTATTTCAAATTATTGTTCTCATATTAATGAAGTTATTAGATTGGGGAAGCGAAGTGTTATGATTGTGTTGTTTTTTTTATGACGTACGGAGATTTAGAATTCACGAGTCGTTGATCTGTTTAGAAACAGTTACGGTTATACTTGCAATGTTTTATTCGTTTTCTTCGTGATTTTCTATGTCAGTGTTTTCGTTGGGAAATAATTTGTGATTTTTATCTTTACATATTTATAGCCCAAGACCGATGTAAATGAAGGAATTTGATTCGAACCCCACAGCCCCCAAGTAGAGGGTAATAAGAACTTGTAGTTTGTTATCTACTACCTACCACATTAGCGGGAAATTTTCACTCAAAAATAAAAAAGGCAATCGCATAATTTTGAAACACTTTTAATGTTTTGGTAGTTAAACAGTATATTAAATATAATATTAACAAGAAACGGAGAAACGAAGGGTAGTCTCTAAGATATAGTAATGATACTATATTCCGAAGATATGATTTTTAAGTTAAACAGTAAATCGGTTCGCGAGTGTATGTTGACTGACGTCTAGTGACACCAGCGTATTAGGGAATTCGGATTGCCCCCGATGATGCCGAGTGCGACTATAAATATGCCAGTGTTGGACACTATAAGCTCAAGGGTCTCGCGAAGTTAGACGTCACTAGGTTCCACCGCATCATAGTGCTAAGTAATTAATGTTAATAAATAATAGTCATAATGTGAGAGAAATGCTACGTATAATGAAACTAAAAAATAGCTTTGCTGACCACACTCCACGAACAGATTATTACGAGTATAAATACGAACAATTTATTGCTGGTCGCAGTCCACGAACAGATTATTAAATACGAACAATTTAGTAAAGACATCGATTAGAGACAAGAACAGAGAAAGTCTGAAAAGTAAGGTATAGTTAGAAGTCGTCGTGGCCTAACGGATAAGACGTCCGGTGCATTCGTGTTGAGCGATGCACCGGTGTTCGAATCCCGCAGGCGGGTACCAATTTTTCTAATGAAATACGTACTCAACAAATGTTCACGATTGACTTCCACGGTGAAGGAATAGCATCGTGTAATAAAAATGAAACCCGCAAAATTATAATTTGCGTAATTACTCGTGGTAGGACCTCTTGTGAGTCCGCACGGGTAGGTACCACCACCCTGCCTATTTCTGCCGTGAAGCAGTAATGCGTTTCGGTTTGAAGGGTGGGGCAGCCGTTGTAACTATAATTGAGACCTTAGAACTTATATCTCAAGGTGGGTGGCGCATTTACGTTGTAGATGTCTATGGGCTCCAGTAACCACTCAACACCAGGTGGGCTGTGAGCTCGTCCACTCATCTAAGCAATAAAAAATATATAAAAAAATAGCATTATGGCATGCATCAGTTTCTCAAAAATACTATTTAACAGCGTTTGAATAAATCTATTTAAAATCTAGGAAACGTTTGTCTTAGATGCGATTAATAATTTTAATTTCTTGCCTGTTTTCGAGCAAAACACTTCTCGTGCTAAAGAAATTGGATTAAAATCGTGAAAATGCCGTAATAAGCGTCGTGACGCTACGGAAATAATAAAATTATATTTAACCGCAGCATGAGCATGACAGCTCAAAACCATTGGCAGACACTTCTTGTTTCGGAGTTTATAGAGTCACATTTCATTGGACTAGAGCACTCATTAAGAGAATGATTTGACAAAAACCCGCATTAGGTCAAATGCCACTTTCTATTTAATTATTCTATGACTGGACGTATTAGTATTGTGAGCTTTTACGGCATCATGCTCGATCGAATGTAATTATTTTTAATAGTACTTCAGAATTTATGATAAAGAATTAACTGTTTAAATTGGTGGATTGTAATAAATGTCGTTAATAGGTTGAGCGCAATCGTTGGTGATTAGGATTATGAATTTTACGATCTAAGCAAATTATTTTTCTATTTCAAAGACTTTTAATAACTGAGTATATGAAGCGTTAACAAAATTATGTTGGTAAAGTTATTTTTAGAGATATTCCCCGGGTCGTCAAAAAATCGGCGCCCTAGAACTTTAAAATTAACGAATAATGTGTTGATTGATAATCTGAGTGTTTTCAAATAATTTCTTTCGCTGCGAAATATTAGAAGCTTCATGATTGAATTTTATATATGATAATTGTTTGTATAATAAGTACATGTACGTGCTGTAATTGTGTGAAGTATCAGTTAATTCTATAGTGCAGTATGGGAATGGGAATCCAATCCTATTGTTGATGAAAAATCCATTAAAGCCCATCCCGCTTGATCACTTCATAATTATAAATAATTTCGAGCTTTGGTACAATTATCTAAGCGTAATTTGCGTTTCTTTTATAGAGCACGCAATTATATTGTGGGTTTTAAAGAATGGATTAGAATCTGTAGTTTAAGATGGAGTTATTTTCGGTCAGCAAAATATTGACTTTGAATGCTCAGTATTCCAACATGATTGAAATCCCATCTTTCACAATACAAAGTATTTATATAATTTATTATTATATTACTCAAAGATTATTGTCGAAAAGTTATATTAGTAATAATTTTTTAGATTTGTCACTGTTCGACTTTAATATAACAAAAAGGAAAACCCCTTAATGATATAAATGGTCTCCAAAAGAAATTCAGTTTTTACGTTTTCGATGTATGTATGTAATATTATTACATTAATTTATTTTTATTCTCTATAATATTTTATTATAGCGATTGTTCGTTCAATTATTCTCAACTAGCAAAGAATAATGACACCAAATTACTCAACAACTGTTGTTACGTGCAAGTAACAGTTCAATCGAATTGCTTAAGTGCTGTTTGCTATAGTCGTAGGAGCATATATCGTTCGCGTGGTTCGAGACTATAAATTTTTTTTTTGAGATTTACGTGAATCTGAGTTAACCGTTAAATTGGGCAATTTGTGGGCACATAGTGCGGCGAGTGCGCATGCGCATCGTGATATAACTGTTACCACCATTATGCGACAACCGGCAACACTTGAACTCGTCACTACGCGTGGATTCTCGTGCGCTAAACGTTTTGTAGTGGCACTTTAATTAGAACACAGTCTAATGTTGTGTCTCACACACTTGTATATTTACGGAAAATACAGTTTTATTATAGCTATATATTTTTATAATAAAAAGAGGGGTGGTGTCGTGGGACACCGGATAGGAACGAAGTAATATAAAAAAAAAAAGAATTACGAGAAAAAATCGCGCGGTGAAATACCGCTGTGCGGAAAACAAGGCCTTATCCACGGACTTTTTCTTACGGTTTTTACTATCACATTTTTTTCAGTTCGGTCGCGCAGCAAAATCCCTATCTCCTCCAAGCCTGCCGTAAGGAACTTGGTTCCAATAAATTAATTATAAAAAATCGAAACGAATGTATTGACTCCAATTGCGTGCCCAAAACGATTATTAAATGATCCATTATAGCTATCTAAGCGGAACTCTGTGTTCGCTGCATGACCGTTACAACTGGACTGTCGTCCCAATATCCTTTTTCCACAAGCGTGGAATAGTGAAGATGACACCTTGCATTACGTAGCTAGGTAACACGCCACGTACGGTGTTAGGCATGTGTGTGTGTGACCCTACAATTATAAAAACTGTTGAACTACGATTGTGGTTTGTAGTATTGTTGTTGTTTTTTTTTATTGCTTAGGTGGGTGGACCGAGCTCACAGCCCACCTGGTGCTAAGTGGTTACTGTAGCCCATGGACATCTACAACGTAAATGCGCTACCCACCTTGAGATATAAGTTCTAAGATCTCGGTATAGTTACAACGGCTGCTCCACCCTTCAACCCGAAACGCATTGCTGCTTCACGGCAGAAATAGGCAGGGCGGTGGTACCTACCCGTGCGGACTCACAAGAGGTCCTACGACCAGTAAACAAGAGGTCCTACCACCAGTAAATGTTGTTATTTACGTATAACTTTTTTGAGTAAGTGTTTCTCAAATATGTACTTCGGAGCGCAATTTGGCACGGTAAATCACAAGAAACCAAGTAATTCCGTGCAAACATGGCAACAATGAGCAAATTACAGCGTTATTGTCGAAGCGAGATTAGGGCAATGTTCCGCTGGGAGAGCATATCGGCTAAGGTCTTGGTGTTATAGGTGAGGTAACAGTACCGCAGGCTCGTTCCGTTGTCTAGCCATATTGAGCCATGACGAAACTCGAGTGTCACTGCACTCACTCAGTCACCTATCTATATTTGAATCACAGATTTTTGTAGGTTCTGTCATTGTTTATTTAAAAATTCGAATCTATAATGCGAATGTTATAACGGGTCGAAACATTTTTCGCATCAATTCTTTAATTTATGATAAAATGTAGCGTTTGCTACAAGTTTTTGGAGATGCCCATAGTTCAATAACATTTTAATAGTTAACAATACCCAATTTGATTTTTTTTTCAATATAAGATTACCTAAATTTTCCTGTTTTTGGATTATTTATGGCAAGTATTTATGGCAAGCAACATTTTACATTAAAATATGCAGCGGAGTTTTAATGTTTGTCCAATGAGTTTTGTGAAAACCATCATTTTTATTACAGTGTTAAATTTTTAGTAATCTATGTTGTTTTTGGCAGTTTTTTTATAACAAGGTATCTCATCACGTCGATTTCCTTCATATTATTGTTGTACCATATAGTACAATAACTTAGTCATTCGATTGTGGATTTTTTTGTTTTATATATCGACGCTTGAAAGGCAAACGTGACTAAGCGACAATAACTGCTTTATACATAAATGATAGGCAATAACCATATTCGATGCGCAAAAAATATATATTTCTAATCTATTAAAATCATTTCAATCCTACAGCTAGATTCGTTAAAATAAATTTTTGTCGGGTATTTCAACTTTAAATTAGTCTACTGTAAAGTTCACGAATTGTCGCTTAGTCACGTTTGCCTTTCAAGCGTCGATATGCTGTCGAAGTGGGAGTGAGAGGTACCTTGAGTACCCGCCATCGGAGCAGAGTTCATCCATATTATCTGGAACCGCTGCGTTCATCGACGGTGTGTTTTCAAAGATTTCTAAAGAGTTTCCATCCGGCTTTGGAATGAACTCCTCTCCACGGTGTTTTCCGAGCGTAATGGCATGTCCTTCTTCAAACGAGGCTTGCGGAGAGTACTTAGTGGTAAGCAGCGCCTTGGCTCTGCCCCTGGCATTTCCAACGTCCATGAGCGACGGTGACCACTTACCATCAGGTGGGCCGTATGCTCGTCTGCCTGCAAAGGCAATAAAAAAAAACATATACCAGCGAAATCTCTCTATAATCTACTTAAAGACCTTGGCTTGTCAAGAGCTCCCATAAATTTTATACTTGAATAAACAACTAAAGCCGAACTGGTAGGTTCCTATCACATTTGGATAGGCAGGGAAAGGAATGCCGAGAATCGAGGTGAGCGTAATGTGTATTGATAGGGTCCCTTAAACCTAGATCAAGGTCGCAAGTCCACTGGTATTCTCTAAATTCTTCTTTCAGCAACGATGGACCCAGTCACTGCACGTTGAATCCATGGATTGCTAAGATATTCGCCCTTCAAATCCTATCGACATCACAACATGAATACTGCTCCCTTTCTTGAGAGATTTCGTTTAAGTCACAATTATAAACTACTAACTGTACTCGTCCGGTTCGCTGGTCATTTAAAATTAACATTATTATTTCTCACCCCCACAAAGATTCTCATCATTAACGCCCCCGCAACTGGTGTAGGGAGTCCAACACCCATATAAATATTAGCCTATCCTTTTTTTTTCCTACCTAAGCTGATAGCCTTGAGAGGCTATTCAGCGGAACCTTAACTAGTAGGTGAGCTCACGGGGCTCAAACCTAACACGAAACCTAGCAAGAGTCCTACCACCGGATCGGAAACGCGACCCATTGAGAAGATCCGGTGAGAAGCTCAGTGGGCTGTGTCTGAGGGTTAATTTACTCGTCGAGCCCTTCGTCGCAAGCGACGGGTTCGACGAGAACGATGACCGGGGTTAGCCTATCCATTAAGTACATGTATTTTCTGCATGGATACGAAGATTCAAGTCAATCGGATGCATGGTTCAGTAGTTATAACGGAACATCCGTAAAAACCACTGTAGATTTATATATTAGTATAGATAAGATCTGTCCCACCTTCGGAACCGGAACGCATTACTGCGACGCGGTGGTTCTTTCCACCCGGTCTCCCAAGGTCTACCGGTAGTAAACAAAATGCGAAAAGGAAAATATTACGAAACAACTCCGCAAAGAAACGATGTTAAACTGTCATTACCGCAAAACCGTTGAGCTGTTTGTGGTTCGTTAAAGCTGAGAATTTACCGCAAAGTCACTTCTTCCGGCAAATTTCGTGAATAACTATGCTTAATAATAGTTCACGGTTAGTTCACATTACAAATTAAACCGTTCGGGATTTTTGTAGCATTGATTGCTCGAGTAATAAGACGCTGGTTGCTCGTGTCTCCTTAGCAAAATTTAGTTGTGGTTTGTAACGGCTCTCGTGATATATTGTACACAGAAAAGATTTTTTTCTTATTTAACTCGACTTCAGTAAGTTGTATTCGATCGATGAATTTTAGTCTCGTTTTCTTAAAATATTCAATTTTTTTTTGTTTGTGTTATTGGACCATCGATATATTAATATGGTAATATATCGATGTATTGGACGTTTAGTATCGAAGTAGTTGCTACGCCAAACCAGTGGAGTTACTAATAAACGAATAAGTAATGGTTTTTATTGCTTAGTTGGGTGGGCGAGCTCACAGCCCACCTGGTCTTAAGTGGTTACTGGAGCCCATAGACATCTATGACGTAAATGCGCCACCCACCTTGAGATGTAAGTTCTAAGGTCTCAGTATGGTTACAACGGCTGCCCCGTCCTTCAAACCGAAACGCATTACTGCTTCACGGCCGAAATAGACAGGGTGGTGGTACCTACCCGTGCGGACTCACAAGAGGTCCTACCACCAGTAAAACTAAGCATAAGAACTAAATACGGTCCATAACAGCTACCAATTTTACTAAACACGTAATAACGCGTGTCAATATTCGACATCCACGATGAAGGACTAAAATAGTGTAATAATATTGTTTTATTTAATTTTAGTTATTTTACATTTTTCGATTATTTATTTTGCGGACACTATGATAAAATTTAATAATATACTTTATGTTACTCCTACAACAGTGACGTATGTGAATCTGCTAAATAACTTCTCATATTATGTTGTTTACTTAATACGTACGCTCAAAAAGCATTACCTTTCTTTGGCAGTCGGGTCAATACACTCAGCGAGTCGAATTTTTCATGGGATCTATGGCATGTTATTGAATATTTGTAATTTATCCCTTTCTATTAAGCAAGATGGAATCGTTGGTTCTTCTGGTACTCTTCTTCTGAACCAATTACCCCATTTACACTATTGAAATGTTGAGTAAGAGAATTCGTCCTAATTAATTGAATTGAGACTTCATCGCCTATCTAAAGTCTCACAGCAGCATTCGTATTTGGCTATTGGCTGTCGTAACTGTTTGACATCTACTCTTAACATCAGAAGTTTTGTTTGACAATCTTCGCAAAAAATACAAAAATTCTCACGTATTCGGTGAAAGTTCGAACAGCATAGTAAGAAACCGATACTTGTATAATTTATTTAACGATTTTCTCTTCTTTCTGCAAAGGAAACAACTTTCAGTTCGCTCCAGTTCGCGAGAATGTAAATTACTTTATATCATTCAATCGAAATACCGATGGTGCTTAATCAAGCGACATACCGAATATAATAGCTGGTCTAAAGGTTTCTTCATTCATTTCTGTGACGTGTTCAATGAGCCGTCTCATTATAATATACGTACATTACATTATACATAGTACAACAGAGTTCGTAGTACAATTGACCACAATTGTTCAACTCATACTTTCACGACCATAAATGATCATTCTTTTAATACAAGCGTTAGTGAAAGCGATATCGTAATGCAAAAAAATAAATAATGAAAATTCGTGTCATTGCTTTCCTATCAGCTTTCAAAGACGACGCAATGCTCTTGACCCGCATAAATTTAATTGAAAATTATATAAATGATTCGTTTTGACATTCACGAAAACATTCATTAATCATTATTTTTTTTGCACCGGTATCTATATTTCGGATGCCTCTCTCTGATAATACTTTTCACTTCATTTTGTTTTTGTTTAAATTTATTTTTAATATGTATGAATGTTTTATAGTTACGATATCACTTTTATATCATACTGCTGGAACATCCTGACACATATGGAACATAAGTCGGTACTCTGAGATATCAAGCAAATTCAATATGTAGGTAATTCAACCGGCAATGGGATTCGGGCCCAGTCGTTATGCGCGAAACATCAAAACATTAGTTTGTTATTAATGACAATTTTGCTATTGACAATTTGTTCGTTACACGCTATATTTTTATTCGATTCGAATTTTTTCAGCTTTATTACGTAAGATTTACGATGTTCTAGATATAGGCATCTAAAGTACTACTTTTGTTTTTGTCTGCTAGATTATCAATAAACCAGTCGTGGTAAATTGATTAACACAATTGAATATGCAATTTCGAAAAGGGTACATGTCGCATATTTTGTCAAATACGTTTTTTCATATACATACATGTAGTTTTGAGGCTTACCTACACCCATATTTCCTGAAAATTTTACATTTTCAGAGATGTGCCCTTTTCGAAATTGCATCTTCAATAAAAAAGAATATTGGATCAATCATACTGCATATTTTACATATATGATTTTATTTACGTTCATAAAGCACGAAGCCCGAACGAATTAATGCCAAATCACTCAATTATTGAAAGGAGCCAGTAGTTTACAACTTCTAGTATCTTACGAACTGCACACGCCCACTTCATTACAAATTACAGTCTATTAAGATTTTAAAGCGCCAAATTGAGCCGGTAATTTATTGTGCTCGAATGAATGCGTTTCCTCAATAAATAACGCCAAATTAGAGATTGTAATTTCATTCTATTGATAGTGTCTATCGTATGAGAATCGGATTCTTTGACCGGCTTTCAATTTTTATTCATTGTCCGTATGATATTCGTGAACTTTGAAAATTAGGACGATGCGTTTTCATGTACAAACCGCCTCAGTACAATACCGAATGTTTTATCGTGATACTTTCTAAGAACGTTTGTGTATTTTTTTCAACTTGGAATCTTGGCCCGCGGAGCGGAGTCAATGATCATCGTGATCTGATTTGTTTTTTTTTCTGTATTTTTCGATAACGATTAACTTTCTAAGGAAGTGATATTTATGGCATACCCATTACTGGAATTTGTACTTAAGAATATTACAACGGTTTTAAATACGAGTAGTTTTGTTGTAGCCTTGTGAGTCTGATTAAAAAAAAATATAATCTCAGAAATTAAATTATTCGTAAAAATCAGGCCGCCCGTCCATATACCATAGATTATAGATAGAGTATTATTTATTTATACCAATAAAGATGGCGGGAAACTTATAATACAACAAAACATGCGATATTAAAAAAATGTATCATATTTTTCCTTAATTTTTTCATTATTATTGAAAGTTGTTAAACATTATTATGAGAAGCTGTAGTTTAATTTAAAAACAGTCTGAACGTCATTAACATGTTTTTTTTTCTTTCACAGGAAGTAATACCGTCAACATGAAGAGCAAGGCGCTTAGCTTGGCGCCTTTAGCACTGTTGCTACTAATACAAGCTTCATCTGTACTTAGTGAGTAGCCATTTTAACTTTTTAGCTGTTTCTTGCCTACCAATATTACGAAACAATTTTGTTATCTTAATAAACAATAAACTTAACATATAATGAGGAAGTTTAGATTCGTCATTCCGTTGGATCCTAACAAAATTTAGTAAAGAAATGTGATGAATAATTATTTTCGGAAATAGAATATAAAATGAGTTTATGTTTTAATTTCCTAGGTCGGATAGCGTTCGAGAAACTGACGGATGTGGACTTCAGTGGTACTGCGTATTACACCGTGCGGAACCTGTCCTTATACGAGTGCCAGGGCTGGTGCCGAGAGGAACCTGATTGTCAGGCGGCTTCCTTCAGGTGCGGTGAATTAAAAAAATAAATAATAACGCGAGGTTTGCGCGCCTCGTAGATATAATTAAAACAATTTTCATGTGTAGGAAATTGCCTTGTATTTTTTTTATTATCGCTGATAGGCAAACGACTTACGGCTCGTACCCAAGCGTAACTCGTAATTGCTCACTATTGCTCATGAATGTCGAGATCATGGTTAAGTTCGAACAACTTAACTTGGTTTCCAACTTTTTTTTTTGTTTCTTTACTTAGACGGGTGAACGGACCTGCTTACTTGATGTTGATTGGTTTCTGGAGACCATAAACATTAACAACGTTAACCACATTAAGATATAAATTCTAACTCTTATTTATAATAGTAGTAATAGTAAAATGGCTGCCTCACCCTTCAAACCGAAATGCATTACTAGTTTGCAGCATAAATAGGCAGGGTAGTGATACCTACCCGTACGGGCTCATAAGACCTCCTACCACGAGTACTTCCACTACTATTTATTTATTTCTTAATTTTAGACTTGATTTGTTACGTAACTTAGGTTGTTAATGTGATGATCAATTATAAAGTTTAAAATGTTGTTTATTCAAGCTAGCCTTTTTGACTGTCAAATTGTCATCCACCTTACCACTTATATATTTTATGACGATAACTAGCATAGCTAAAGGTTTACGTTGCTCGCAGAATAAGCGGTCGCTGGGCCCAAAATTTACTGGCGAATTTTCTAGAAATCTTAGCGTGGGTACGTCTTCTATAAGGTAGACTGATGACCCATTCAATTCGCGGGTGTCGACTGGAGGCAGGCAGTGCAGTACTGGTCGTCGCGCCAAGCCTTGGGGAGCCCTGTGCCCAAGCCGTGGCTGGAGGCTAATAATAATGATATTTAATTGGAAGTAATCGTTCGTTAGACTTTGGTTCTCTGGTGCATGATAGTGGTTTATTCCCCACCTATCTTTCAGTAGCCTTATGGGGCGCTATTTTGGCTTTACCTTGATTATTGAAAAAGTTGACGAGGTTCGACCTGATAGATTTTGCTAACATCTACTCTAGCAAGAGCAGTGCTTCGCTGAATCTTGCGACACTCAGTGTGTCCAGCAAAAAACTCAGTGGTAATAGTGGAATTGTTCCTGAACGTATGAAATTCTAATGTATATATTTGATGAAGTATGTATGTAATATCGAGAAGCGATTTGTAATAAAGAGCACTCGCAAAACAATTTAAAAATCAAAGTGCCTATCTGATCAAAGTTGAAGCCTCGACCTAAATAATTTAGATAAAACATCAATTGATGAACATCAAATTAATGCCAAACTTCTTATAAGACAGACAAGCGAAATCTGATTTCACTATAGCCGATAAAGTAATTGATAAAAAATAAGAGCACAAATGCTACTAGTAATCGTTACTAGTTCTCAAATGTAATTCTCGTATTAAGACGAAGCTTTAAATGATATTTTGCTTTCTCGTAAAAAAATAAAGGTTTTTTTTGTGTGCCAATTATTTTTTTCATATTATAAACATTGAGTTTCTCCGGAATTATTTCTTAGTGGTTATTTGTGTTCCATTGCTGATTGTCATTGACGGTAGCTAGAATAATCTCTGTCGTTACGTCTAATTACGACGGCATAAAAAAAAGTCTTATTTATAGACAATTCAATTATATGTAGTTAGAAGACAGGTTAATCTAATAAAGCCTAGAATGGTGTAAATAACAAAGATTCGACGTACACTATTGGTCAAGAAGAATGCGCCTTGAGTCGCGGCCACAAAAGCGGAAAACGACCATTGCGCTCCAAATTGGATAACAGTAAAAGTGATCGCATACATCGCCACGGAATCGGGGCCATTTCCAACAGTTTTCACGGCTCTCCGCGGTTTTGTACGCCATTTAATTTGCGATTGTTCTATTTCTTCGTTATTAACACTCGTTGTTTTGTTGAATTAACAACGGTTTGTCGATTCGAACAGTAACGATGAATATTTATAAATCTGAATATGGCAAGTTAAGTAACTATTGTTCCATTTGAAACATGCACTTACTCTCGGTAAAAAACATTAGTACACATGTTTTTACGCGGAAGTTCGTCTTGTATAAAGTCAGGTGATTTTATACAAGTCGTCCCGGGAATTACAAATGTCAGACAATGTAACAGATTCTTCTCACAGCCTACAAACTTCCATTAATTATTGCGAGTTGTGGTAAAATGCAAAAAAACGGATTAATTGTATTATCTTAAAGAGAGGTGTATTACAACATCAGTACGGTAGTTACTCCTCAGAATCGATTTCAAACGGGATCGATCGAAAATCAATTCGATATTCAATTAACAGTACAGACATAACGTTCCCGCGCTTCTAATATTGCATTGTGTTCATCTAACGAAGATGGGTACGTATCTCGAATCAATCTGTCCAATGAAATAGCGAATTTCCAAAAGAATCGGACAGCCGCGATGCTAACAATCGCTAACTGTTCAGTGCTGCGATGCCACTGACTCTCTCGGCTACAGTTTACAGTTTACGGGAGCAAACGACCGGCCTAGTCAGTTTGCTTTGATCTGAATCGCGAATCAAATATCTAAAATGCCCAGGATCATGACCTCAAGAATCTGATTGTGTCGAAGTGATATCATCTTAACTGCCACACGTTTTGTAACCGTTGTGAATATTTTAAACAGTTTTAGGGCATTATGTAGACATTTCACAGTTATGTTTCGACTAAGATGAAGTGGTATGTTTACGGGGTATTTATATATTATTCAGCCTATTTCTGCCCTGAAACAGTTATGTTGGTACGATTGGTTCTAATGGGCCACTGTCGTTTGCGTATTGAAGTAGAATAAAAAAAGTTAAATATTTTTGTTTATATTTCTGAAGGCGGAAAAATCAGAGTACGCTTTTGCCATCCATTGACATCACAAAATGAAACGAAAAAAAAATGGGTCTTTCAGAATTCTAAAACTAGAATTCGTATTTGTGTCAATGTCACTGTTGACGTATGGCGAACCACTCACCACCAGATGCTCGTCTGCCTATGAGGACAGCTTTTTTTCTCGGAGTATATTTATTCGAATTATTTATATATTTTTTATTTTTTAACTTAGATGGGTCGACTAGCTCACAGCCCACGTGGTTTTAAGTGGTTACTGGAGCCCATAGACATCTACAACGTAAATGCGCCATACACCTTGAGAGATAAGTTCTAAGGTCTCAGTATAGTTACAACGGCTACCCCACCCTTCAAACCGAAACGCATTACTTTTTCACGGCAGAAATAGGCGGAGTGGTGGTACCTACCCGTGCGGACTTAAAAGAGGTCCTACCACCAGTAAAATATCGGGCTTAAAAGAAATGATAAAAAAACTATTATGATTTAGGGTTTATTGCAAAATATATGTCTCTTAATTACTATTGTAGCCAGACCAGCGTACGGTGCATCTGTTTTTAAGTAGCCACCCTCGCCCACGGACACCAGCAACATCAGGGACACTACCAAGTGCCTGTTCACGGCCAACCAAACTGGCTTATTACCGTTAAGAGTTTTAATTAACTTTAGATTTTCAATTAAAAGTTTGTGTGAATCTCACACGTATATATCAACGTTGCATAATACAGTTTTGTGTACAAAACTAGACCGACTACTATCGTGTAGATTGATCAACACGTAAACATGGTCGGCTGCATCATAAATTGTATCATAAAATGATGCTATAATAGTTTTTTGACGCCTTTAGCATTCAAACCAGATTATATTAGGGCTGTCAGATAAACTATTTGTTAGCGTTCACAATAGCGTAGCGCTTTTATTGGCTAAGATGGGCTGATAAACTCACGGTTCACCTGACGTTAAGCGGTTACCGAAGCCCATAGACGTCACACGGATGGTACTAATTAACTCAAGACATAAAATAGAGCTTAAAGTCGTCGTGGCCTAAAGGATAAGACGTCCGGTGCATTCGTGTTGAAGCGATGCACCGGTGTTCGAATCCCGCAGGCGGGTACCAATTTTTCTAATGAAATACGTACTCAACAAATGTTCACGATTGACTTCCACGGTGAAGGAATAACATCGTGTAATAAAAACCAAACCCGCAAAATTATAATTTGCGTAATCACTGGTGGCAGGACCTCTTGTGAGTCCGTGCGGGTAGGTACCACCACCCCGCCTATTTCCGCCGTGAAGCAGTAATGCGTTTCGGTTCGAAGGGTGGGGTAGCCGTTGTAACTATACTGAGACCTTAGAACTTATATCTCGAGGTGGGTGGCGCATTTACGTTGTAGATGTCTATGGGCTCCAGTAACCACTTAACACCAGGTGGGCTGTGAGCTCGTCCATCCATCTAAGCAATAAAAAAAAAAAAAAAAAGCTTGAACTCTAAGAAATAGCGCTTTGATAAAAAAAAGAATTCAAATTAATGCGTAATGACGTGATATGAACTCCTATGGGACAAGCAGGACCTTTGCTATTACTACCGTGAAGCGCTCAGGCATTCGGATTTGAAGATAAGGACGACCCTCAATAATTTTTTATTGCTGAAATTGGTAATATAGCGTACTGTTAAACGTATTAGGTGCAGTCCAAAGGACTCAACTTGTGAGTCCGCGCGGATAGGTACCACCACCCTGCCTATTTCGGCCGTGAAGCAGTAATGCGTTTCGGTTTGAAGGGTGGGGCAGCCGCTGTAACTATATTTGAGACCTTAGAACTTATATCTCAAGGTGGGTGGCGCATTTACGTTGTAGATCTCTATGGGCTCTAGTAACCACTTAACACCAGGTGGGCTGCGAGCACGTCCACCCATCTAAGCAATAAAAAAAAATCAACGTAAAATACTTACTTGTAAGGTACACCCAGGCAAACAAGACGAATTTATAAAAAAATTTTTTTACTATTGCGCTACGGAATCCAAGAACAAAAATAGTTCTTCTGACAGCCCTTGTCTTGGTTATTTATTAGACTCGTAGAGACGTTGCATTAATTTTTTGTTGTTGTGACGCGATATTCTTTTACTGATCTACAACACTATTGATTGATGATATTAGGTGTGATAAATTATATCTGTATATGATTATTTTTTTGCAATAGCAGAATAAACAAAATTAACATAATTGCTTCTCATAAAACAACTTCAATAATTTGTAAATAAATATCCATTTATTTACATAAATAAATTTAAATATGAAAGGTGTACGCGTATGTTTTATATTTATATTTATTTTAAAACGTGTTAGCGTAATATGATCTATGATTCGTATAAACTGTGGTCCGATGTAAGGTTATCTCCGATTTAATCAAAAATACTATAAAACAGTTCTGAGCATTTATAAATCAAGTTGAGCAATCGGAATGTGCATCATTAGTCCACGGTTTACGCAGGGACATTAATCATTTACCTTATAGACATTGCGGTTTACAACTACCTATTCGGCTATTGGTATAAAGAAGCTTCTCGGTCGTTTGAGCCTCGTCGAGATAAAAAAAGAGTTTAATTTTTAAAACTATTTTGTTAATGAAACGGTCAAATTAATTTTATCAACGCATTCAACATTTTTAGATAGCGGTAGTTTGAATCATTCAGTTTATCAGATGACTTTGAATTGTGAGATCAACGTTTCATAGTATAAAATATGTAAAACTGATATTTCTGTTTGTCTCTGTGTCCGATTAGTTCTTGTAAACTACGGGAACAGATTTTGATATAGATTTATTATCATTTAGATAATTTCTTCTGGAAGTTTTAAATGTAATAAATATATACATACATATATTAATATGTTTAAATTATTCTGCTAACTACTACTACTAATACTAATTTAAATATTCTCACTACAGCACAGTATCCTAATATACTAAGCCAAACCCAGGTCGGGTTGAAGATCTAGAATAATATAGCATTCGGAACCTCTCCATCTTCTTCATTCTCATTCGGAAAATGAGATTGTTTCGAAATTTTGTTTGATTTTACCATTTCTTGCGCTCCTTAAGACGGCCCATTTTAATATAATCCGAATTAGAAACATAACTTCATTCCGCATGGCGAAGTATGTGAAAGGACAATACTATTATTACCACCATGTCTATTGCCATTGTAAAAAATCTTTTAAATGCTAAAACTAAGTGAAAGCAATGTAAAACAAAATTGGACTTCAACAACATACCGAATACATTTGAATCAATGTCGTCCTAAACAAGAGTTAGGAATAAAATGAATTCTACTAAACATCTGTACAGTCCTTTCATCTGATAAATATAATTTTAATTCTAATAAAGTTGACAGTAACGCAGTTACTGGCTACAGATACTAACGGATTCTATTACGGTATAATGTAATAATTCGTCTAACATTATTGCTTTAATTTTGAACGTTACGAAAGATTTCTTAGAGGATAAACTTTATTAGTATTTCAAGAAAGTAGGCTTTTGTGTTTTAATGTGAAAGTAGATAAGTTTTATTCAACTCAAGTATAAATTATTAATATTTATGAATAAGTCTGATCCGAAACGGTAATGACTTTTTGGCTTTTTTTTGTTGTGCATTAGCTTCGATTTGAATTTTGAATCTTAATAACTAATCTGATACTGGTGGTTAGGCGTCTTGTGATCTTGCTCGGGTAGGTTCCACCCCCTTGCCTATTGCTGCCGCGAAGCGGTAATGTAAGTAACCATTGTACTATTGTACTAAGACTGAGACTTAGAACCCATGTTTCAAGGTGGGTGGTGGTATTTGCGCTGTTGATGTATATGGTCTCCGGTAGCCACTTAACAGCACGTAGGTAGCGAGCTCTTTGACCCGTGCAGACAAAAACTAATAATCAACTAAGTTATACAGAGGATGTATGTAAGAGAAATCAAACTAATTTGAAAGTACACAACTTGAAGGTGGGTGGCGCATTTACGTCGTAGATGTCTATGGGCTCCAGTAACCACTTAACACCAAGTGGGCTGTGAGCTCGTCCACCCATCTAAGCAATAAAAAAAAGTACACACACTACAAGTAAACCATTAATTCATATACGATTTTTTATAGCATTTCTTCACAATAGAACGTTGAATCAATTTGTAATGTAGATTTTTATGGAAATTACAACATTGTGCTTCCTGAGCATAGATTAAGTAATGCACTAGCGTCGGCTTTACTTTCATGCTGTACAATTACGTAGAACAAGTAGCTGGCTGTATGGCGCCTCTTCAATTAAATGGCGAAGATAATGACAATGTAAGGCTTCTTAGATGTATTAATGGATCGTGTATCTTTCGTCATCCATTCTCACCGGCTTTAATCTAATACTACATGTTCAAATATGTAAGGCTTCATATTCATTTCATTAGATTTATCACAGCCGCGGTTGAGTTGGTTGATAATAAAAAAATATGTACATATATAGAATAATATAAAAAAAGACGTGTGGCACTCGGGGACTGCCGCGGTAAAGCTATTGCAAAGCATTTTTTATCAATTTATGCAATTACAATTAGACAATAATAATTTAATATTATAACAATAATAAAAATAAGACCACACTATATTTATAAACATTAACAAAAGCAAACAATAACTGTCCCCTTCACACTCATAAGCTAGTCCGCGTGAGAGAGAGATGGGCAGACTTTTCATGATGCTCGTGCAGTGCGACGTCACGCCGCGCGCTTCTTCACAAACACTACACCAGCGCAACGTGTGAATGTGTTGAACACGAGCTACATAGTAGGCGTAGTGGGGGTGTCAAGTTATTTTCGTTACGGAATTTCTTGATTCAGTCGCCGCGGTCAAGGCCCGCGATAGAAGCTATGCAATAGCTT
Organism: Bombyx mandarina; assembly: GCF_003987935.1. The sequence continues at coordinate 3,671,695 of NW_021011486.1, read as the reverse complement.
AAAAATCATTTAAAAATCAATTCAATTATTTACTGGTGAACGATTGTATCACTTTCATCTTGTTGTTACTTCCGGGTGCAATGTACTAACTAGCAAAATCAAATTTAAAGTAATGTCCCGTGATAAAATGCCTCTACAAAAACTAGTAATCTAGTTTAAGCGAAATAGTGTTTTCAGAAACGTATTTGCCACGTTCGTTGTACAGAACATTTTGGTATGTTACAGTCTTCAAAGAAAATTGATGTAGTTTTATTTATAGGTACATGTTTTTACGAATTTTACGACATTCTTAACTTATCAATAGTGCTTATTAAAAGGCATGAACAAACTTCAATGCTATGTATGTGTGTTTATGTTAAATTATAGGCATTATTATTTATTAATAGACGAAGATATCATTATTACACCGCAATCGATTTTATAATAAATTGAACAGGAAGCCAGCCAGTTTTCATGTACAAAATCCATACTTGGTTGCCTAAGAACAGAAGTATTCTATAAAACTATAAAGACTTTTTATGTCACTAATAAGGCAACTACAAAATATGAATAGCTACTTTGATCACTATAACTTTATCACCTAATAGGAACTTCAAATAAAGAGTTGGCGAACGTATAGCTTTGTTCATAGAAATATTGTTTTCAAAATACTTGAAAATTAGGAACGCTTGGGGACTTAATTTTGCGCATTTTGCATGTCACTGTAACATTGGTAGCCATTTTGGAATAAATGTTATTATTAGCATTATAATCCTTTCACATTTAATCCCTTCATTATTCTATTTGAAATTCAAAAGTTTTCAAATCCTATAGGTTCCTCTATTACACACCTTCATAAAAGAATAGGAATGCCAATGAAAATGTATCTATGTCTAAAAAATAAATATGATTTTCTAAAAAATATTAAACTTTTGTCAGTCTTCACAATATGTCGTAAAATAAAAACTAGGAACTTTTAAATCGTTAATCGTAAATTACCAAAATCAACGGGGTATTTAAAAAAAAAAAAAACTATATTTATTTGTAGTCCTAGTGAAAACATTCCTACTCCTCGCGTCGTTTCCTCACTGCTGAGGTTCCAGAACATCATATTTCGACAGGATTTTACTCTTTGTAATGTCCCTCCAGCGCCTCCGATCATTGGTCGCATGACGGGCTTCGTGGAATGGGATCTCTAGTGTGGTACGGATTTGGTGGAACCACCTTGTCGGACTGCCGCGCGGTCTCTTTCCCTCGATCAGTGAAAAATCGAGTGAAAATATTACTTCAATAACATTTCAAATTTCAGTCTACAGATGCCTTTGAAAGTAACATTATCTTCGTTGACAGCCAAACAGTAGCGTGACAAGTGATGGCATTTATTGAAAACCAAACGACTGTAACAAATGTCCGTTCATATTGCAATCTCGCAAATAAGAAACAACTACAGGCTGCAATTAGACGGTTTATAGTTTTTTTTTTGCAAAACAACAGTGACCGAGTTCCGCGAAAGTGTTAATGGATATTGATACCGAGTTTTAAACATTTAAATTTACCGTTGCTTGATTGTCCTTTTTATTTTTAGAGATCTGTAATGAGAGTGTTTATTGTTGTTGCTTTTTATTGTTTTTTTTTTTCGATTATAAATTTACAATTTGTTTTATAATGAAGTTCGGTTCGTCGCGGATTATCTGATTTAGTTTCTCTTAGAAAAAATATATTCGGATAATGCGGCGCTTTATAGGTACGTAGCGGTTATTGTTATCTACAGTAAAATTGCCAATGCATTTTTTACAAACACTTACTCGTACTATAGTGGCACATATATTCACAGTTTGTTGCTTAATTACCGTAGTGTTGAGCGAAGTAATTACACAGGCATTAATAGTGAGACCATTCGTTAATATTAAATCACTTAAGGCGTTGTACAAAGTACACACGTATTGAATAAAACTTTAAAATAACAAAAAGTACAACATTTATTAGTATTATTATGTATTTTTTTTATTGTTTAAATGTTGTTAAGTAGATACCGGAACCGGAATCTTGAGATATGAGATCGAAGTTTCAATTTTAAAAGACCCTTCAAACCCCTTACCCTTCAATAAATTTTGCTTATTTGATTTTCATAGAACGATGTTATTTTATGAATAATTTTGACAGACTGATTACGTCACTGGTGGTAGGGCGTCATGTGAACCAGCACGGATAAGTAGCACCAGTCTGCCTATTTCTGCCGTGAAGCAGTAATGCTTTTCCGTTTGCAGGGTGGGGCAACCGTTATATTGTAAAAACTGAGACTTTGAACTCATGTCACAAAATGGGCGGCGGCGTTGACGTGGTTGATGTATATGGGCTCCGATGACCACTTAACACCAGATGGGCCATGAGCTCGTCCATCCATTCAAGTATTTAAAAAAAAAACGTTTTATTGAATTTCGTTCATTCCATAAAATTCCAAAATTATTATCGGTCCGGTTACCGGTCAAGCCGCAATTAACAACAAAATGCTCTATTTTCAACTTAAAGTGAAGCCCTGTAGCACACTTTTCAAACGGTCAAGGGGCTTAATTTGTTTTTTTTTCGAAAACTCGACTTTATGTACTCGTAAAAGGGAAGCTAATGATGCTATTATAAAGTCTTATAATTTAAATTGTTGCAGCTTCGTCCTCAATCCTCTAACGCCTGTGCAGGAAACAAGATGTCTGTTACAAAACGATACACAGGCCAATAACCCCATGGCAACACCGCAGGTAAAAATTGTTTTTATTAGTCAGTAAGTTTTTTTTCGCAAACATATAGCAGTAACGCAAAAAAAAATTTTTTTTTATGCATTGTTCATTTGTCTTTTAGATTTCAATTGCTTCGTCAATGATCCGTATTTAAAATAGTTTATGATTATGATTCTGTACAGATATAACAAGCATATATGAAAATATTATCACTCTTAAAATAACACTAGATAATGACCGAGCTTTGTTCGGTATTTTTTTTTGATAAATTGTGTTTTTTAGAAATTATATTTAAATACGAATGACATATTGATAAAATGATGAAATATGAATAATATTTTTCGATCTTACCGACAGAATAAATAAAAAATATGAATGGGTTATTTAAAAAAAATCAAAATTATCGAAAAAGTTGATTATTGAAAACACGAATAAAACAATATTTTCTGAAAATAAATCATAGCTAAATCGATTTATCGCCACCGAAATCCGAAATCCCCTGTATACTGTATACTAAATTTTATGAAAATCGTTGGAGCCGTTCCGAGATTCAGATTATGTATATATTTATATACAAGAATTGCTCGTTTAAAGATATAAGATAACCCATAACACATAATAGATTCAAAGAAACACATTAAAACCCGTTAGAAATAGGCGTTAAACTAGATTATTCTCGTTTACTTTGTTAGCACATAAATTACTGTATGAATCTAGCTCTAGGAAGTGTTTCAGATGTAAGTGGGTCTAGGTAATAGTCAAATAAATCAACTGCTGGATGATAACGAGTTCTTCAATGTTGCAGACGATCGATGTTGTAGCATTAGCAATTCAGATTGCATGGTTCATAGTTAGTTGGACCGGGGAAAACTTCACAAACTCGATGTACATTGTATACGGATTAATTACTGGTGGTAGGACATCTTGTGAGTCCGCACGGGTAGGTACCACCGCCCTGCCTATTTCTGCCGTGAAGCAGTAATGCGTTTCGGTTTGAAGGGTGGGGCAGCGGTTGTAACTATACTGAGATCTTAAAACTAATATCTCTAGTAGGTGACGGCATTTAAGTTGTAGAAGTCTATGGGCTCAGGTACTCTAGCACCAGGTGGGCTGTGAGCTCGTCCACCCATATACGCAATAGACAAAAAAATACCTAAAAAAATCATGGAAAAGAAAGTTCTGAGTTACTCAGTCGCTGATTTGTTACTGAGCTCACAGTCCACTGACATCGAAGTCTCAGCTACGTTGGAATGACAGATATCCTACTATACGAAATAAGTTTAGGTAATGGTAGGAATAGACAGAACGGTAGTAGCCGTCGGAACGTCGAGTTCCTTTGCATGGGTTCGGATCGGGCCAAGGAGAAATCCTTACTACCCAGGCTTGAACCATAGTACTACCAACGCATAAGAATTCATGCTATACACATTATACACACTACAGATGGGAAGTAAGGTTAGGAGAAAAGGAAGCTAGAAAATAAGATACTCGAATTTGTTGATTATTGATCGCGCCGGCTCATTCATTAACTTTATATATAGGTATAGGTCTAGCTTATAGGTCTTAGCAATGTAGTCGGGTGACAAGTCTAATGCTTAATATGTGTAGGGACACAGTTTGTTATGTAAACAAAATTGTTCGTGGTCATAACATGCGGCTGCGCCCGCAAGCTCCGTTGCGTTTTTACTTTTTAAGTTTAGTCGCGAATAAACGCCCTGGTTAACCAGTTATGTTATTTAATTATCTCACTTCCGATAACGCCCTGAACCATTATTGACCACTACAAAAATAACTCCTAAAGTGGTGACCCCGACGGTCGCGAATAAACGCCCCGGTTAACTAGTTATGTTATTTAATTATCTCACTTCCGATAACGCCCGGAATCATTATTGACCACTACAAAAATAACTCTTAAAGTGGTGACCTCGACGGTCGCGAATAAACGCCCCGGTTAACCAGTTATGTTATTTAATTATCTCACTTCCGATAACGCCCTGAACCATTATTGACCACTACCAAAATAACTCCTAAAGTGGTGACCCCGACGGTCGCGAATAAACGTCCCGGTTAACCAGTTATGTTATTTAATTATCTCACTTCCGATAACGCCCTGAACCATTATTGACCACTACCAAAATAACTCCTAAAGTGGTGACCCCGACGGTCGCGAATAAACGCCCCGGTTAACCAGTTATGTTATTTAATTATCTCACTTCCGATAACGCACTGAACCATTATTGACCACTACCAAAATAACTCCTAAATATGTTAATATTGACAATCACCGTGTTCTAAGAGTTAAATAACGAACACGCTATGAAGAGTAAATTTTTATTGCTTTAGATATACTGAGAAGGTCATATCTCATCAGGTTTCAGTTGTCAATGGGGCTCATGGAAATCATAACGTGCATGCTGACGAACTTGAAACATGAGAGCGAATTCTCAATTGCGTTGAAAAACGGTTATTGCCAAGTTCCAGTGGTTTCTATACACATAAACTCTCAATAGACTGAGCTACTAATTTAAAAAACTATAAATGGTCTTAAACAAGACAAAGAGAATACGCGATTCAAATAACTACCTTAAATTTCGGTTATATCATTCTAGATGAAGCTTTCTTTAAACTACAAAATAGTTGCGGTTCCTATTGCTTAAAATATGAATCCTCATTAATCTTTTGAATGAATTTTATGCAGATATATTCTAACAAATTAACTGTTACCACCGGATCGGTTTTAGCTAGTAGTGTTTTTTTTTTTGTTTCTCTAAATTACTGTAATGCGTGAATCATTTGCGATAATTAGAAACGGACGAAAGTTATGTGTATTGAGTACTTACGCTTTTAGTCGGTTGTTGTAAACTTTTACAGTTTGCATTAAGTTATAAGGCTTAAGGAAAAATTCGCCTCTTTTTTGTTTTATATTCGCTTTAAGGTCCATTACGGTATTTAACCTTGTTACAGCGTTCCGTGAACACTTACTACATGGTTAAGCTGCAAGTACGCTCTGAGAGTGTATGCTTGCGGCCATGGGCATTCGAAAGAGTACCAGGGAAATCACTCCGTGGTCTTGACAACACGATCATCTACACTTCAACTAAAGAAGCTTGTTTGGCTGCGTGTCTCAATGAGGTAACATTTTTTTTTACTTTGTAAAATCCATATAAATAAAATGTAATGTGTGTAGTTTAAAAAATATATATTATGCTTAAATAGTACATCAAAGTAACAATTAATTTCATAAATTTTTCTATACTGGAGATATTAGAGTCGAATTATTAGAGTGAAATTATTATGTTGTTAGTGGTCCTTGTGATGCGTGTGCAAATATTTAAGTTAATCGGATGTCTTGAAGTTGTTCAAAATGACGTCCAAAGATTACGCTACATACAAAAAATATGTACATACTAAGCTAGCAAAAGCGGCTTAAATAAATATACGGTTGCGTGTTTCCATTCCTTAATCTTAATAATTAATAATAATTTATCAGATTGTGGTGAGGTTTGGTATAGTTGTTTATGCCCTTCAAAGAAGTCTTCTGTTATGATAGCACCGAAGAACGAAAGGTGACGCGAAGATAGTTTAAAAAAACATCGAAGTTTTGCATATATGTATGTAGTTCGCGATAGTGGCTGCACAGCGTTTAGAAGTCGTTGTGGCCTAAAGGAGAAGACGTCCGGTGTATTCGTGTTGAGCGATGCACTGGTGTTCGAATCTCAGGCTGGTACCAATTTTTCTAATGAGATACGTACTCAACAAATGTTCACGGTTGACTTCCACGGTGAAGGAATAGCATCGTGTAATAAAAATCAAACCCGCAAAATTATAATTTGCGTAATTACTGGTGGCAGGACCTCTTGTGAGTCCGTGCGGGTAGGTACCACCACCCTGCCTATTTCTGCCGTGAAGCAGTAATGCGTTTCGGTTTGAAAGGCAGGGCAGCCGTTGTAACTATACTTGAGACTTTAGAGCTTACATCTCAAGGTGGGTGGCGCATTTACGTTGTACATGTCTATGGGCTCCGGTAACCACTTAACACCAATAAATAAATAAAAGCGTGACCGGGTTTCTCTACTAGTTAATATTTGCCAGATGGAAGTTATACAACGGCTCCTTATTTATGGAATATCCACCACTTGAATTATAAGTTTGAGCATAGCTAACAAAACAGCGCCGTGCTGAAGATAGCCTCTATAATTTGAATGGCCGCAAGGAAAAACTCGTAGCTTGGCTTGTCACGTTTCAAAAGTAACCCTCCGTGCAGGATGACAGATAAATTGCTACGTAAAGAAACTGTTAGTTTAGTATTGTACTATCATCTACTTGTAGAGGGCGTAACGTGTTTCGTTTACGACAATAAGCATTATGGAAAAGTCGCAATTTTAAAATGCAATTTACAGTTCCAATTCAATATCTGTTTAACAGTTTCATTCCAGTTTTAGTTCACGAGATGCAGGCGAAATTATAGGGGCGTGTTTATTTGAGACGACTTTGTTGACTTTAGGGTTTGGTTACATTGTTTGAAATTATCTACATTTTATGTTCAACACCGTAACAAGTAGTTGGGTGCAACAGTACAATAGAGATAATAAAGTCATGTACGAAATTGATAAGAATTTATTTATAGTTGAAACTATACCTACCGATACCGGTCAAATTGATGGCTTTCAAACTTTTGTAAAATTCACGTATTTAAACCTTAAAATATAGAAAAAAGAGAGAGGTGTACTTATGGACACCCGGTTGGAACGGAGTTCTTTTTGATATTCAGTTTTTTATGCTTGTATAGGTATTTATTAGATAAAAAATAAAGAGTTATTATGAAAAAATTAAGTGTAACATCAAATGTGAATAAAATTGGTAATGCAGATAAATTTCTGGAATATGAGTGAAAAAATTATTTGACTATTTTATTATTTCTTAAAAATGGATAAAACAATTCATTTTCTCAAAATTTACGGCACACTGAATAGATGGAAAAAATGAATTTAATATTTTCTTTCATATTTTTTTCACTTTTCCAAGAAAAAAACTACCGACCGTTATATGCATTGAATAATAAAATCCTTAGCTTTTATCGACTAATATTATTTTCCGACAAATTTGAATGATCGCGATAGAAAAATGTATACAAAAAGCGTCGGTAGGATTAGTGTTTAACTTAAACACAATTAATTATAATTTTCAGAACTATAACAATTGTGGTTCATGGTGGGCATCCACCATAAACCACAATTGTTATATTTGAATATGTCTGAATTGTTATATTTGAATGAGTCTGAAAAACTTTTATGACTGCATAGTCATTCAAATCTGAAAAAAAATCTTGTTCGCAGAAAAAGTTACCGTGCAGATCCGCAGAATATGAGTACGGAAGCATGAGATGTGCCCTGAGTGATTCCGACAGACGCACCGCTCAACATTTTGTTCAACTAACCGATACCCCTGGCACCGATTACTTTGAGGTAAATCACTAAGCACATATGAGGCCATCAGCGCAAAAGTGGCGTAATCCATAATTTTTTATATTCAAGCTTATATGACGTATATTGGATTTTTTTTAAATATAATAAGTTTCACCCAAAGATAACAGATAGCTTTGTAAACATTATTTTTGCGCGTATTGTTTTTTTTTGCTTACTCAAATTCAAATTCATGAAAATTCAAACCTAATTGCCTCCATACTAAATATGGTAAGCTTAGGCCATATTTGTGCTGACGGCCTCATATAATAACTAAATTTTTGTGTTACCCTTTTAAAGACTATTGGTTACGGTTATTTAGGCAAATATTATGCGACCTTAGTGAACGAATTCGCAGTTCGAATTTGAATTTTATTCTATTGCAATAAATGTTTGAATGTAATCGATTGGAGTCGGCCAGTCACTGTGGTCATTTGATAGTGGCTAGTGCTCCTTAAGGAATCTTAGGTTATATTTTAGCGATAATCTTGCACCGGTATATGAACACACAAATTGCCTATTTTTTGCTGTGAAACAGTCGTGTATTGCGGTAGATAAAGGACAGCAGGTACTATAAAACTGGTGGTCATATCTATGGATCGCCGTAATGACTTAACGCTAGATGTTCCGTGAGCTCGTTCACCGGTATCCGCAACGGAAATATATTTAAAACTGTCTCTGTGTCAAACTACAACACGGATAAGTTTTGTGGTGACATCACTACTGATCGGGGTAAGAAAAAGAAATGAGCAATATGTATTCTCTGTGGTACAGAACTTGTGCCTGAAGGCTGGACAGGCCTGTAAGGGCCAACGCGTCTTCACCGCGCCGCGCGTAGGAGTCGCCGAAGATAAGGTTGCTCAGTATGCAGGACTGCATTACTACACCGACAAAGAGTTACAAGTAAGTGCTTCTCCAATTCGAACCTTAACTAGTCGGGTCAAGCTTAAGTTTTCAACGCGGAAAAAAATTGATTTTGACGTTTTGTAAATCCTGCGAAATCCATTTGCGAAGCGCTAAAACATGATATGAACGCGCAAAGGCTGTCTTTTGACAGCCGGCCATTAAGTTTTTATTAGAATTTCACAAAGAACTTGGACTTAATTTTCTTTTTATTTAATTAAATAACTAAGGTATGTTCTTTTGATGAATAGCATTAGTCCTTTCATAAATTTATGATTTTTCATTTAGTTCTCTCATGAACTTATGTGCCTGTCAAAGAAACGAGTCACCATAAATATGTAGTGTCTGAGTGATTTTATTACTAATTTAATATAAGGTTTTGTCCATTATTATAATTCGTACACGTACACTTGCAGTAGCGTGTGTTGTAGTTCTCCACGGATACGTACCACGGTTCAGCCTATTTCTGTACCGAAACAGTCTCCTGTATATTGGTTTGAAGGGAGAGACTGCGGTCATACAATTGATTTTTCTTAAAAATCACGCCTCAAAACAATTGAATGTATCCGTGTTTGTGATTTCTGCCTATTTCTGCCGTGAAGTAGTAATACGTTTGGGTTTGAAGGGTGGGGTAGCCGTTGTAACTATACTTGAGACCTTAGAACTTATATCTCAAGGTGGGTGGCGTATTTACGTTGTGGATGTCTATGGGCTCCAGTAACCACTTAACATCAGGTGGGCTGTGAGCTCGTCCACCCATCTAAGCAATAAAAAAAACAGATTTATATTCCATAAAATCCACGTAAAACATTACAATTAAATTTACTTTAAACGACCAGTCCCTATTTCCGTGTGAAATTAACTAAGAAGTGAGCAAATTTTCGCGACAATTGTGCAGTGCGCCGGCAAAAAATGCGAACATAATTGTTCGCGGCACGAAAATAAACTGTGACTACAGTGAGTCATTAACTCTCGATAAGCGGATGACTTTGTATGCTGACGCTACAGGTGACGTCAGAGGCGGCTTGTCGGCTTGCATGCGAAATCGAATCTGAGTTCCTGTGCCGATCGTTCCTCTATCTCGGAGCTCCGCACTCCGCTGCCTACAACTGCAGACTGTACCACCTCGACCACCACACGCTGCCCGACGGTCCTTCCGCCTATCTGAACGCCGAAAGACCTTTGATCGACGACGGCGAACCGATCGGAAAGTACTCCGAGAACTTCTGCGAGAGTAAGTAAACATGGATTTTTATCGTTGCTAAATACATATATGTGTTTCACTTGTGAATTTGCATGTTTTATGAAAAACTAGCTGTACCCGTCCGCTTCGCTAGACATTTAAAATTAACATTATTATTTCTCAGCCCCACAAAGATTCTCATCAATAACGCCCCCGAAACTGATGTAGGCAGTCCAACACTCATATAAATTATTAGCCTATCCATTAAGTACATGTATTTTCTACATGGATACCAAGTTTCAAGTCAATCGGATGCATGGTTCAGTAGTTATAACGGAACATCCGTAAAAACCACTGTATAGATACTTAAAATTTGCGACGTTCGTTTTTTTTTTAATTAGGTGCAAATCAATCACTATATGTATCGAAAGCAGTGTTTTCATTTTGATTCAGTGTAACCATACGTAGGTAATTGGATTTAAATGCACTTTTATGGTTAAGTATTTATTCTGCTTGTCTTATTTATATCATTTTGTGACCATATAATGTTAGATGGGCCGCGATCTTATCTAACTGTTTATAGAAAAAGTCCCTAATCTGCACAGAACCACATCTAAAATTGTTTAGTCAGTCTACAACTATCTTAAATGTAATAGAAAATTAAAATAATTTACGTAATTACACATTTGAAATAAAGTTTATTTTTAATTCATATTTAAATCACAGTTTATATTCAAATTAACTTTGTTCATTTTAAATTATATATTATCAAATCACTACGGGAAAGCCTTGTGAAAAAACACATTAATGCGTACATAATTATCGTTGTAGACCATTTCTCATGGCTGCTTATTACAAAATCGTTAACTTGAGAAGCGCTCGTAGTCTTGTTTTCATTTTTTGGCGCCATCATTTCGGAAAACGAATGACAATGAGAAATTACAGCGCCTTTATTAAAAACTTAAAAGAGTATTAAATTAGAGAATTAGCTCGCGTTCCGTGTCTTGCGCCATTAAATATAAATAAAATGCAAATGATTTTGGTCGTTTCACTCAGTTATTTTTCGTGACTTTCATAAGTTATATTAAGTTGAAGAGAAAAATTTATGAAGAACTATGAAATAGCCTGCTTTGAATTATATAGATTAGAACGAGTAAAGTGTAATAGGAAATGTTCAAATAACGTGTCGTACTAGTTTTGGTTCGGCAAGTAACTAGGTTGGAATCTAGTAGGCTGCAATCTGCATTTGTAAAGTCAGCGTCTTGTTGACCGGCAGGGCAATGAACTTTTTGTTGCTCTGACGTAGATTAAAAAGGCTAAGAGAAAATGGAACCTTAAATGAAGTATTAAATAAGTCAGAGCGACTGCTGCGACATAGCGAAAACATGTTGAATTATTTTGTAAAATTTTCGTAACTTTCTACATTAACATTAACATACTAATTTAGTCACAGGATTTACCGTTTAAGCTTTCCAGAAATGTATGTGACTCTAATATCCTTTATTACGAATTCAAACATAAATTATTAATTTTTTTGGCATACAAAATTTGGTTTCGAGGAAAGCCTATTGTCCTGTCATAGTCTCACTGTCAATCCGAAGCGTTGTTTTGAATAATCAATTGATTTGCAAAAACCTACCTCCGCGGCATACGAAACTAATCCATACTAATCTAGGTAACATAAAAAATACTTTTAATATATGATTTTGAAACACAACAACCTGTATACGTAAAAAATGCGTAATCTTCATAAATCATAATGGCAGACTTGGTTAAAGGTAAAGAGCTAAACCAATATGAATGTGGTTTTCATTGATCCATTCTATTAGTTTTCAGTTAATATTCGTATAGGTCAAAGTAAATCGTATCACAAACAGAAAAACAATATGGCCAAATGCCACATTAATTACAAAGCTATTATTGTAAAAAAAAGTATGTAGTGCGCTTGGAATAATTAAAATATTTAATTGTCATTCAGCGAACAAACTGTACACGGTACATGGGTACATTCTCACGTCTCTTGTTCGCAAAAGGCAATGGGCAGTAGTTACGTATGGTCAATTTGTATGTAACACATTTCTGAGAACTTTAGAATGGTCTAAATGGAGTTCTATAGGAACGCTAATGCGTAGCATACGATGTCTTTTAAAATGATGACCTCAGGAGATAAGTCACTTAATAAAACATTTTTTCGTATAATGGTAGCTGGTATTTTGTGTCACAAGAAGTTAATAGGCTGCGTTATTTTAATAATTTTTTTTTTTATAAATTTCAATGTCGGCTAACGGCGTTTTAAAACTGATCGCATATATTATAACATCATCAATTTCTCGATACGAAATTTCGAATACTTAACACCATTCGTGGTCTAGGTCGACTGAAGACAAAATTAAAATGTGAATTAAGAAAATGAATTCTTAAAGTAGATATAGATTTTTTTTAAGTCGTGTCGATTCAATGAGGATTAAATTTTATATTGAGCTGTACTTTTTTTAAACCTTAGGGTACAGTTTTAATGTGGGCTTTCATCTTAAAGGTAAAGGGAACCGAGATCTCAAAATGAGTCTCCAAAGTTTTTTATAAGCAAAAGTTTCCTTAAAACTTCGCCCGTCACCACGAAAACTGTAAATAGTATGATGACAATAAAAAAAAGTGAAATTAACACATAAAAGTAGTTTTAATAATGTGCACGAATCGGGAAAACCGCGGAAGATACATTTTTTTAATTTGCCTACAATTCTTGGAAGTGTGTTAATATTTAACAGATTAATTAGTGTTTTTTAATACGCTTTTATTAGCTTCAGACATATGTATGTATGTATGTATGTAACGGAATTTTTTAACATGATTTTGACCCCCTTCAAAACGTCAGATTAACTCGCAAATTGGTTAACTTATTAAGGACCGATGAAAATTCAATATTAAAAAAAATGAAAAAAAAAACTTGAAAAAATTGAAATTCAACTGAAAATGAAAAATAAATAATAGTTTAAAAAAACTAACAAAATACGCTTTTATAGAAAATCCAACTAAAAAATAGAAAATAAATTTTAATAAATTTGAATTAAAAATAGTGTAAGAAAAAATGATTTTATTGTAAAAAAGCGTGGGGTGCTTTTCAGGATATTATCCAAATAACCCTTCTACTCATATCTGTTCATAAAATATAACTACTGATTGATACCATGCACCCCACGATTTTCTATAAAAGCGTATTTTGTTACTTTTTTAAACTATTTTTTTTTAAATTATATATTTTAATATCGTTCGATCAGATATGCAATAGGATGGCCTATTACTCTTAAATATAATATCAATAAAACTATATCAAGTAACAGCAAGTAAGGAAGGATCACATTTAATGAGTCCAACTAGCATTTAAGTGCCGCATTTAGAACCTGTTATTCAATAAATGATGTCCAGGCCATATAACTACGCAACAGTGGGTTGGCAACGCGTCCGTTTTTGCCGCTAAGCAATCAACCGGACGGTACAGTTAGGCACAGGGTCGGGTTGCAGTAAAACGAATTGTAGAATCGGCTTCTTTTTTTATTTTTCTCTCCTTAGTTTCGTTTTAGTTTCAGAACTTTTATTGTTCTCTGAGAACGTGCTTAGCCGCGCTGACTTTTTCGAATAGTTTACACTCGTTTAATTTTTTGTCGCCCGTTGAGACGGCCGAATTTAGGCGCGGTCGTGATGTAGATGTTCCAATGCGTTTTATGTATTTTCTGTATTCAACTACGAAAACAAAAAAAAAAAAACAAAAAAAAAGACAGTTCTGTTGTGTCAAAATTCACTTCACTACCGTTAGTAGTAAATTAAAAAAAAAGAAAGTAAAGAATGTAGTTGCCACATTTTGATTTGTTGTCATCAAAATATTGGGATGAAGGGATTAACTTTTAACGTATAGCAACATTAGCGAAGTCCATTACTTACGTCGCTTCGATCTACAATAACAACGTAATTAATAGCCGCACACGAATTTCGATTGAACCAAATCGTTTAGCCTAAGTAATTAATTTTATCTCGTGATAATCACGAAACATCAAAAACGAAATGTTCACATTCATATAGGACGGTAAAACTATTTAGATACAGCAATACTAAGCATTTTTGAAATTTTGTCTCTTTAGGCTAATTAATCTCTGATTATAGCTGACAGCTGACTCAATTCTAGGCAAGAGAGTCGTCAGGTTTGAGCCCCGTGAGCTCACCTACTAGTTACGGTTACGCTGGAATAGCCGCTCCAGGCTACCAGCTTAGGTAGGAAAAAAAGGCTAGAAAACACTTTTCAGAAAATAGCATAGTCAGTTTCTATGTTCGTCGTAGATTTTAGATTTAGAGAGAGAGAGAACATACTTTATTGCATACCAAAACACAATTAACACCGGAAAACAGTCAATAAGCGGATACGTTTGTATAATAGGCGGTCTTATCGCTAAAAGCGATCTCTTCCAGACAACCGTTTAATTACCCGAAATTTAGCAATAGGTTCATTGTTTTTTTTTTTCTTGTATTTCATAAAAAATGTTTACTATAGGTACCTACATCTTGAACCTACGAACTTCCGTGTCAGAGACATATATAATACCGCTAGCTAATCTATGAGTGCAATAGAGTTCTACTTAGAGGTCAAAGTTTTATCACCTACGCTTTTTCCAGTTCATAAGTACAAAACTGCTAATCGTTAATAACACGAGAAGGGCGGACGGCGATTGATGTATTGTAAATCACAGTTACTGTTGTCGATACGGATAATTAGTTATCGAACTTTACGTAGTGTGGGCGACCGCGTCCAACATTCCACAAGCTCGCCGCGCTGACGGTGGCCAACGCGTATCGGATCACGGGAGTCGACCTTCATGTTAGCACACTTTGAAATGTTCACACGTTAAAGCTACACTGTAATTACGTGTCCTTCTTCAATCGAGGCTTGTGGAGAGTATTAAGCGGTAGGCAGCGGCTTGGCTCTGCCCCTGGCATTGCTGAAGTCTATGGGCGACGGTAACCACTCAGGTGGGCCGTGTGCTCATCAGCTTACAAGGGCAATAAAAAAAAAGATAATAATTTTCGTCGCAGTTCACGTTCGATTTTCGATTCTTGTAGTCCATGACAGATTAAATATTATTCTGGCTTCTATTTTTGATTTATTCATATTTATTTTAAATTTGGAAAAAAATTATTATATTGTTATTTTTCATTTTCTACGGTGAAGTTACGTGTTTGTTACCATGGCAGCGGATTTTTTTAAGTGACACATACGTGTACGTATGTATTGGTTTTCTTATCGTATTCATACCCTAAAATGTAATGGGTTCAGAATGTATGAATCAATGAGCTACGCAATACGAATCCTATGGACGTTACCAATTTCACTAATAAAAACATACTGTAGGTACGAATGTGGAATGTTCTTTTTTTGGAGTTTTGGAGATGAAAGAGAGAACCAATAACGGATGGCTAAGACAATTATTATTTACAAGATTGAGGCAGCCATTATTTCAGACATTTTTAGATATCATTTATTAAGAGATTAAGATAATATTAAAACTTCGTTACCTCACGTCTCTAGATGGGTGGTGGTAATTTCTTATTCGTCTATGGTTTCCGATAACCACTACGCACCAGGTGGGCTCTGAGCTTGTTCGACGATAAAAAAAACAATTTAACAAAACATCTTCGATCGTAGCGTTTCTTGAACTCGGTAATTTGATCTGCATTTCAAAATCCTACACTACCGAAACTGGTATGTAAATTACGTTTCCGAAATCTACTTCGTAAATATAATTTTTTTCTCCTACCTACGCCGAAAGTTCGGTTTTTCTCTTGCTGTACAGGGAAGAAAGTCTAACTTTTCCTCCCTGGGTAGAAGTGCGCATGCGCGTTAGTGTCTACGTCTGCTCTCACGCACTTAAAATTCTCCGCCATTGTTGTGCTCGGGTAATTTGCAATATTGTGTTTAGTGTTAAAGTGAAATTAACAAAATGCAATAAAATTTAATACTGAAGAATTAAACAAAGATCAGTTCATCAGACGGTTCTTAATCAATTAGTAGTAGTTTATTTAAAAATAAAAAAACAGTTAAATTGTTTTTTTATGAGTATGAGGGGGCTTCGACCCCCCCACCCCCTGCCAGGGATTCGCCCCCCACCTCCTGCCAGGGCTTCGCCCCTGGACCCCGGCTCGGTACTCCACGAACTTTCGGCCTGGTAGGAGAAAAAATTGTATGTGCACCGCGGGTAAAAAGTAGGACATCTTATCTCGCGTGTTTGCCACCCTTTGCCTTCGGCTCGGGTGGCAATTTTACACGCGGGAGGAAATGTCCTACTTTTCTCTCTTGGTGCACAATGTACTATTTTTCACTTAATTATTAATTTGCCATCAGGTTCGTTATTTGGTGTTGTTGTATTTAATTCTAATAAATCGCACAACTAATGGGCTATTAAAAATTGCTGCTACCTACCAATTACTACAGTGCAATTATAAAATACGTCTTAATAATGTTTTTCCTTGCACTCAAGTGTATTAATTATGATGTTAATGACCCATGAAAAGATTTTCTTTGTTTAAATTAAACAAACGTAGACAATAACTTTGAAAGATAAAGCGATACGTATCTCGCTAATAATGTCAGTATACAGCCATCGACGGAAGTTAATTGTTCAAGAACTCTCGCGATGAGATTATGAAAATCTTACAGTCGTATGTGAAGTGCACTCTTAAAAAAACGGCTAATTCATTCATTAACTCGCCCGTTGCTTTATAATCAGAATACGTTAAAATAAAATTTATATTAGGTATCTTAGCGGCATTTCTACACTTGCACGTCAATATGCAAGATTTTGAAAATCTTATAGTCGTATGTGAAGTGCAGTCTTAAAAACGGCTAATTCATTAATTAACTAGCCCGTTGCTTTTTATTCAGATAGAACACGTTAAAATAAATTTTATTTTAGGTATCTTAGCGGCATTTCACCCTTGCACAACTATAAACAAGGTTTTCATTATGATTTGACCATAGAACGAATTTATGGGACACTATTTTCAAAACATTAAGAAATTTGACGGCTCACTTGAAGTTGGTGGTTATTGGAGCCCATAGATATTAATGACGTAAATGCCACCTTGCCCACCTTGAGGATTCAGTTTTAACTCTCAGTTTTATAATACAACGGCTGCAAAAACTCTTCAAGCCTTCAACTGAAACAGGCTTGGTGGTAGCACCTACCCGTGCGGGCTCAAAAGACATCCTACCACCGGTGAATTTCCTTTTTATATTTTATTTATCTACTGTTCTTCGGCTAGTTTTTATCTCGTTTTATTAATAAAATCTCAACATGTCTCTCAGTTCTTTGAATAGAGTTCATGTCTCACGGTTAAACGGAGACAGGGTCAGAATCGTGTCGTGTACTTAAATCGACATATCGATAGATCCGATAAAATCGATTTGCAACTCAAGATGACATTGATTGTTAAGAGAAAACAAGCTAAGATCGTGACTGTAATTTTAAAGATTTTTTAAAATACATAGAGAGACAAATTTGTTTATTAAACTTCAATCTTTTTTCAGTCTTCATTGATATTTCATTGCTTGGATGTGTGAACGGTCCATAGACGTTACGACGTAAATACAGTCAAATATACATGAGGCTGAAATGTACATTGAATTACATAACCGCTGCTCTACCCTTGAATCCAGAGAGCATAATTGCCCCGACTTGCTATATGCCTTTCCATAAGTAATTAGTCGTAGTAAGAAATATAGTCATATTGATTGCAATACAATACAAAACAACAATAACTTTATCATTATATATCGATATTATTATTATTATTAATTTTTTTATTGCTTAGATGGGTGGACGAGCTCACAGCCCACCTGGTGTTAAGTGGTAGTTGGAGCCCATAGATCCACAACGTAAATGCGCCACCCACTTTGAGATATAAGTTCTAAGGTTTCAAGTATAGTTATATAGTATTAGTATATAATATAAGTATAGTATATATTTCCTCGCACGAGCGAATTTCAAAACCCAAACAACCAAAAGAAATTTTAATGTAAAACGGCAGTGACACGGCATAAACGGTTGACCATGAATAAAATATAACACATAACACTGCTCCGTTAGAAAAGCCACATTTTCCAAGAGACTACCATCATGCGTCTTGTTATATGCATTAAGCAGGCGCAGTTATCCATTACCGAGCTAGCGCGCTGTTCCACGGCCTTATAGTTATGGCGTTTAGATTTCCATCGGTTTGTACGCTGCAAGGAGCTAAACACACACTACAGCGAATAATGTACCATTCAAGAATTCTCACTTGCAGATTGTTGCACGCAAATCCCACTCAATGTACCTACTTCCTGTTCAATTATAAGTTTGCGTGATTATCGTTAAGTGATATTTAAATTGGTTTAAGATTATCTAAATTTCTAAAATAATCCATTTCCAGAGTATAGTGATTCACGTTCGAAATAGGTTGTTTCTTCTGTTGTACATAAATTACAAGATTACATTTTTTGTAAGATTTTATGGCCTGGTAACAAGACGTTTAAGCCAAGTATTTTCTTCTTACGTTCTGTTATAATATGAAAAATAATATGAAGCTAAATGAGATGAAGTTGATTAATTTGAGACTCTAATTAATTGGCATGTAATTAAATGAAACAAGATGATGGGATAAAATACAGTCTCAGTAAAATTGTGGTTATTTACTGAGACCTTTTCAGTGGACTTTCTGGAAGAGCCCGAGAAGCTACGTCCAGCAGCTTTGTTTCATTTTCCCACATTTGTGCACTTCTACAAATGCTGAACAATAAATAAACCACCGTTATTACACATTTAAACCTGAAGAAACACTAAATTAACAAAGTAAAATAATTCACACAACTTCGCTCCTAACGTTCCCGCTAAGAAAAACTTTTGAACAACGATTTATTAGTTCCTCACACGAAACCCGTTGTAGATTTTTTTCTAGATCACAATTTTGTAAATTACGTAGCCGACAACGACAATACCTATAGATTTCAAATTGATCGAGCGGAACTATTAGATAGCACCTATTTAATATTGTAATTGGTGTATTCACTTTGAATAGGGGAGATCTATCGTTGATACATAGACATAATTTCGTTAGTTATGTTTACAATGCTAGAATGTGCCGAGTCACTGTATTAGTTGCTGCATTTAAGTGCAAAAAGTTTAGAACCGCTCGCTATTGTTGGCGGTGCGATGGCGACGCCGCTCGTGCGTGCTTCCATAACGGTAGTCATACACAAATTGAATATTTCTTTCAACCTTTTTGTGATAGATGAAGAATCGATTACGTCTCGGACCTAGCCCTAATTTATCGGTAATTGAATCACGATGAGATAACTCGAGACATTGGCGGGCCACGACGGAGCGAAACGTCGTGTCCGTTGGAAAGTAATTGCATTAAATTGTTACAGTAACAGGAAATGTTATTGAGAGAACTGTAGCTATAAAGTTGATGTAGGTTTTTTTTAATTAGTAAAATTTATTGATCGAAGAGTAAAATTAAAAGGTAAAGCGTTTTATTTTAACGTATATCGTAAAATTATTTATATGTTATTAATTAAATCACCTAATGTTTAACGAACAACTAAAAAAAAAAAACGTATTAACTGGCATGTACTTTTTATCCAACACTATTCGGGTACCGCAATCCTATTTGTCGCGCAAGGGGCCATTCGTTCGTTCGTTTTGATAAGGAGTAGGTTTGGATAAACCTACTCCAATGCAAATCATACTTATTTTTCATTTATCTCAACAAGCGAGCGGTATGTATTAAATTCGAAACTAGACCAATAAATGAAAACTTAATATGTACTGCCAAGAAACCGCCAAGTTTCTTCAACCAAAAAAAAAACATAAAAATCGCACAAATAATCCTTTCAATGATAGTATTAAACAGATTAGGATACAAAATTTCATTGATACACATATACTACTGATATTTAATAATAGTATGGGCTATTACATAACGACCTTGGTCGGCCTTGCCACCGGCGTGGTTCCCCGTCCGTCGAGAGGTCAACGGCCGCGAACCTCATATCTCTAATGGCTATTCAATTTACGCAACATCCTATATCTAGCCATTATAAATTGCTTGCACTGCATAGGTAAAATTAAACATTTTAAGCGTGTTCATCAATTTAATGATTTAATTTTGTTTCGTGATTGAAAACTTGTTGTTTCGAAATTGACTTCAGTGTGAGAAGCCACAGAAGTTTGTTGTTGTTTAGATGACCTACTATCTATTTCTATCAATGATGGAAAATCTGCGCATAACCCCGAGATTTTGGTAGAAATGTTTTTTTCTTTATATCTTTGAATACAAATTTTATAAAGTAATCTTTTTGTAATCGATTTTCGCAATAATCGGTTAGTTTATAATAATAATTATAGTTAGACCATATTTTAATATAAAAACCGATTTACTTTTTATAAATTTGTCAGGTATTATTGGCAACCCTGATTATTGTACCTGATCCGTATTGGGACTCGATTCCTGATCGGAGTCAGTATTTTTTGTCAAAAATTCAAGGTTACTGTGCTTCCTGTTAAGTGAATAATTCCAGGACTTTTTGGCGGGAACGCGAGGAGTGAAGTTGTGTGATTTGTTTTATTTTGTCTATTTAGTGTTTCTTCGGGTTTAAATGTGTAATAATGGTGGTTTCTTAACCGTTTAATATCTGTGAAAGTGCACAAATGTGGGAAAATGAAACAAAGCCGCTGGACGTAACTCTTCTGGATCCTCCAAAAAGTCCACTGAAAAATCTTAGTAAATGACCACCATTTTACTGAGATCAGATTTCATCTCATATCATCTCATTTAATTTCATCCCAGTTGATTAATGTCTCAAATTAATCATTTTCATTTCATTTCACTCCATAATATAATTTTTCATAAAATTAAGAATATAGATTAAAATAAGACATGATTTAAAGTTCTCAGTTACAAGGTCATAAAATCTCTTAAAAAAAAAAAGAATAATTCCAGAACGAATGAAAAACGAAAACCCAAAAGGAAAATTATGAGAAACGTAGCCTGGTGACGTTGAGTTTGAGTCGTTACATTAAAAAAAAAACAATTTGAGAACGGGGGGAAATTTAATCAGTCACACATAGTATTATCTATGTAGGTATAGCTATAGGTATAAAAAAACAGATAGGTATGTAATGACTATTTTCTCTACGGTCCGTTATTTTTTTTTCTAAAGTTAATAGCAAAACGAAAGAGAAGATGTGATAGGAAAAAATTAATCTAAATCTTGAGGCGTCAGTGATTATGGTTGAAAAGATTGGACATCGTCAATTCTTGATTCGATCTAGAATTACATTTAACCTGCATTTAATCTGGTCGTGACCATTTCCTTGAAAACAAATATTTAAATACGCGAGTTGAGTTTCTCTAAAAACCTGATATTTTACGGTCGAATGTGTTATAATAGCGTACAAATACTAGGTAACTAAAAAAACTTTCACTGCATGTGTCATTTGCAAGAAAAAGTGGAATAAAATTTAATTAATAGGAAACGAGTAGTTCAGATAACGGCACTGCAGAGTATCTGTGGAAGTAATAATCCGCCTTCGAACATTTCCGATATTGCAACTTCTCCTAAATTGCATTTTTATTATAAACTAGCTGACCCGGCAGACTTCTTAGTGCCTCAATCGATAAATAAAAGACCTAAACTTTTGTATAAAATAAACATAAAACAAACAAAAGAAATCCGTCCGACGGGGGACACATCAAAGGAAAAACAAAATTGCTATTTTTATTCAATTCCGAGCATTTTCATATTTATCTACCTTTTAAACCTTCCCTGGACCTCCACGAATAATTCGAGACCAAAATTAGCCAAATCGGTCCAGCCGTTCTCGAGTTTTAGCGAGACTAACGAACAGCAATTCATTTTTATATATACCTATATAAATTATAATACTTATCTAAAATAATATTCATAAAAATATATAGCAAATAATATGAAAACCATGAAGATAATAAATTAATAAGATAAAAATATATGATCATTGCAACGTACCTAAGTTAGCCATTATGAAAGTAAATTCAAAAATTAATTATAGTTCTAACATTTATTAATTACAAAAAATGTTTTCTCGATTACAAAACTAGTATTGAACTACTAAGAGCGTTTTAATTAGTAGAATACACCTGGGCTATGCAAGTCCATAATCCCACTGCCTTGGTTCGAATGTAAAGTAAATAGAAAACAAACAAAACTTGTTCTTGAAATAAATGTCTATCGACTGAATCTACAGCGCTAAGATCGTTTACAAGTCTGCGCTTAGTTGAAGTTTACTATAAAGTAAATTATTACCAATATTATTCAGTAAACATGGTATTTAAAATTATCTTTTTTTCTTTTATTTATCCTTAGTTCGAGCGTGGGAATTCGTTGATAAGTTTTGTACAAATCGTTGAAGCGTTGCAAATATGCTGGTCTATGGACTATGGTGCAGCGGGGTTAATGACACCGATGAAACGAAGGCATGACTACGCTTTTAGGACCACCGGATTACACGGATAACTTACATAAAGTTATAAAACGAAGCGATTCCGTGTAGTTTAGTAGAATACTGATTAAAAAATACTCTTTGCAAGAGACACGTCATTGTCGGCATACTTGTAATTGCCGCATCCGCAAATAGGCTCCGCTATTAGGCTTCAAATCTTTTTTGTAATTCGAATTAATTTTTTTGGTAATCAAGGTTGTCATTATACAAGTGTTAGATCAATTGTTCGGAAGTGTACAACGATCGATTACTTTTCGATGAAAATCGATTTTCTGCGGTTTGAAAAAAAAACTAGACATTTTATTGTTAAAAACCAACTTAGTTGAATAGGTAGTTGCTACGTACAAATAATTTGTTGAAATTGAAAATAATACAGAAAAGGAATGATCCAATCCAAGAAGTGCACTTTTTTTTTACTGATTTTCGGGACATATTAAATTAACCTTCAATATGTATTTTTAGAGTATGTATTATCTGAAATCCTCACTAACACAGACCAAAATAAATCGAATCAAATACCATCTTCTAAAAACCTATCCGATATAATTGATTCAGGCTAATATATCACGAGCCGTTAGATTAGATCTATTTTCATTTTAATTAATTCTTGGTTCGTGCCTTGTTGAAATTATATTAATAAGTCAACACTGTGTTGTGAGATCATGACAAAAGGATAGAGTGCCTTTCTGTATAAAAACATACGTAGATCCTATTATTAAAAGACTTGCAAATGTTCAAAAACATTAAATTGATAAGTTTTTATTTTTATTTTAAATTGTGACGGCGTCACTGATGAGTTTGAGATTTGTTTCGATATTCCTTTGTCCATACGATCAAAGTGGCGGTCAACGGCCCAAATCGCCAGTTAACGTCACCTCATTACTCGAGTGGCAACGGTCGCGAATATGTCCAGTACCAGGCTTTGGTGCTATGCTAACGAATCGATTAGAGACGGTTCACCGAACGGTGTTTCAGTCGCATACCGATAAATGACTCTTCTATTCAATTGTTGTATCTGTTTCAAATTCAAAAGAAAGTAGCGTCAACCGTTGTTTCACACCTTGCATTGGAATCCGAGATAATTTACATTTAGGTTGCGTTTTAAATTTAGTTTTTACTTCGACGTTTCCAAACGTTGCATATTCTATCCCGAGTTTACTACCGCAATTGCAATTAGTAGTTGGTGGGGTTGTATTGCTTTATATCCAATAATTGCAGGCACTAGTTTTAAGTACTTACAATCTCGGACGTTCGGCGCCAGTGCAGTGCGTCGACTAATTACTATACCACGAACGCACCTATCAATCATGTAACACCTCCTAATGATGGACTGAACGTATAAGTTGCACGGAACGACTGATCATTCGGCGTCTTTCAGCTAGTCTACAATTTGTCGGCAGCGTTTTACGACTTTGTGTTCGTTTAAATTAAATCGCACGCTGCTAAGAAGAATTGCTAAGAAGAATTGCTTGGAGGACGTAACGTGGGACGCCCCCTGGTTAGGTGGTGCGATGACCTCCGCACGGTGGCCGGCAAGAAGTGGATTGGGAGAGGCCTATGTCCAACAGTGGACGACTGTGGGCTGTTGATGATAATGATGATGATGATGAATTGCTAACGTTTATTTTCGTTTTAGAACCGGCGAGCAATGCGAACCCGCCCGGAGAGTTACCTGTGACGATCGAACACCAGCAAGACACGAACATGTCTAGCAACCTCACCAGGAACGATGCTAATTGCGACAAAACGGGAACATGTTACGACGGTAATTGTCACTTGACGATTTTGTTATTATTTTAATACGCTTTTATTAGCTTCAGACGTATGTATGTAACGGAATATTTGAACATGATTTTGACCCCCTTCAAAATGTCGGATTAACTCGAAATTTGGTAAACTTATTAAGGACCGATGACAACTCAATACAAAAAAAAATTTAAAAAATTTGAATTCAATTAAAAATGAAAAATAAATAATAGTTTAAAAAAACTAACAAAATACGCTTACGCGATATGGAAAATCATACTAAAATATAAAATAAATCTGAATTACAAATAGTGTCAGAAAAAATTATTTTATTGTAAAAAAAGGCGTGGGGTGCATAGTATCAGTAGGTAGTTATAAATATTTTATGAACAGATATGAGTAGAAGGGTTATTTTGATAATATCCTGAAAAGCACCCCACGCTTTTTAACAATAAAATAATTTTTTCTTACATAATTTTTATTTTAAATTTTTTAACATTTAATTTCTATTTTTTAGTTGGATTTTCCATAAAAGCGTATTTTGTTAGTTTTTTTAAACTATTCTAGTAATAACTTCTAACTGTCCGATAATTTCCAGTGTCGGTGCTTTGCAAGGATACAAGGATCGCAGTGCAGGTCCGCACGAACAAGCCCTTCAACGGTCGGATCTACGCTTTGGGTCGCTCGGAAACATGCAACATTGATGTCGTCAATAGCGATCTTTTCCGCTTGGACCTCACCATGGCCGGACAGGATTGCAATACTCAGAGCGTTGTAAGTTAAATGAAAATGATTGTTCAAATCAAAATTAAAAAACGAAGCGAGCGATCTCGTGGTTTTTACACTTTTATTGTGTTAACTACAGTAGATCTGTATAAGTTTTTTTTTTCTTTTATTTATTGCTTAGATGGGTGGACGAGCTCACAGCCCACCTGGTGTTCAGTGGTTACTGGAGCCCAGACATCCACAACGTAAATGCGCCACCCACCTTGAGATACAAGTTCTAAGGTCTCAAGTATGCCCCACCCTTCAGACCGAAACGAATTACTGTTTTACGGCAGAAATAGGCAGGGCGGTGGTACCTACCCGCGCGGACTCACAAGAGGTCCTACTACCAGTAATAAAAAATTAATACAGTATTTGAATTTTAGACTGGGGTATATTCAAACACCGTCGTACTGCAACACCACAGCGTGGTCATGACGAAAGCCGACAAGATCTACAAAGTCAAGTGCACGTACGACATGAGTTCGAAGAATATCACATTCGGAATGGTGCCGATCAGGTCAGTGGAACGCATGCACGAATTAGTTCATTTCAAAACTACCGCGAGGACACAGTCATTCTTATTTGTATTTGTCGCCTGTTTAATTTGTAGTCTGAGGAGTTGCTACGTGATGTGGTTGACACAAAAATCAAGCATGCGAACGCGCAGGGTAATTTCGATTCTATTGACAGTTTATCGATACTACGACGTATACAGGGTGTAGAGAATTCGTTAGTAAAACCAAAACAGGAATAAATTACTAACCTAACGTTAACAGAAAATGTATTTCGCTTAACAGGCGATATTAATCTTTACAATTAAAGGTCCGGCTTATTTGGTATTAACATCAATAATTTGATGTTTTTAATTGAACTTCAATTAAGTTAACCCCATTCAAATAGCTAAAGATATTTTTGGTATCATAATATATGTTTTCCAATTTTTTTACTTTCAATGGCTCTGCTGCAAAGTTGCAAAAATATCGCTTAAATCAAATAGCCCGTCGATATATTTTTTTAATATGTCATTGTTTATGCATGACTTGTTGGCGAGAGAAATGGGCAATATGGAAGTAACTACAAGTGTAGACAATATTTTGTGGTTTTATTTTCATAAGGCAATATGGAAGTAATTAATAGCGTAGACAAAATTTTGCGGTTCGATTTTCATAACAGCTTTTTTTCATGTAGATGTTGTTATTAAGCACGTGGTAGGCACACATTTCTTTCTAGAAAAATCGGCCATTTTAGGCCATTAGGTATGGCCTTCTATTACATGCTTGTCGTGTTAGTAAGTTCAATATTCTTGAACTCGCAATGTATCGAGAAGATAACTGGCAGACGCTTCCTCTAAATCGTACATACATTGTGTTACAATGCGTGCAATGCAAAACATATCACTAAATTATTTTTTCTCGAACACGTGTTTTCTATCATGGAACAAATCATACACCCTGTATACAATAATTAGATACAAAAATTTAATTCCCAACTTAGTTGCGCATTTGGACGTGATGAGCAGCTTTATAGTTTTGTACTTAAGTATTTCTAATGAGAATGAATGGAAGATAACGATCAGGAACAATCTACCGACGAAATCTTAACTCACGAACGAAGGCGCCCGGTAACTTGTGTATTCCTCAAATATTAATTGTGGCATACATGTGTGGTGTCACGTTTCTCAAACGTAAATTCACTATTCTATACAACGTTACAAATAAAGACAACCATCCGGTTTTAAAGTCAATACCCACAATACAATGCGTGATAGGAATAACCTCGAAATCTTAGTCTTCAAAACCGTAATATCGTAATGCACTACGGGCGGGAAAGATATGACAGTGGGACTAAGCTATATGCGTTGATAGTTTGCTGATTAACTAACTGCCAGACAAAAGTCCTATTACCAATCAGCTGTTTAAGTATGGCCGGCAAATTTCCCTTTATTAATACGCTTTTATTAGATTCAGACGTATGTATGTTCGTATGTAACGGAATCTTTGAACATGATTTTGATCCCCTTCAAAACGTCGGATTAACTCGAAATTTGGCTTACTTATTAATGACAATTCAATAATAAAAAAAATTATTGAAAAAATTGAAATTCAACTAAAAAATGCATGGTATCAGCAGTTATAACCTGAAAAGCTCCCCACGCTTTTTTTTCAATAAAATCACTTTTCTTACACTATTTTTAATTCAAATTTATTAAAAGAAACTTTGTTCTGTTTATTTTTAGAGATCCAGAGATGATTTCGATCACGGCTTCTCCGGAAGCACCTCCACCGCGCATTCGCATTTTGGATACTCGTCAACGCGAGGTCGATTCTGTTCGCATCGGAGACAGTCTCGCCTTCCGTATCGAGATCCCGGAAGACAGTGAGCATTTATTTAATTTAATTAATTTGGTTACACTTTTCGATGCTAATTTAGCCGAATTAACATATTGTCTTGCTTTTTACAGCCCCTTACGGTATCTTCGCCCGCAGCTGTGTCGCTATGGCTAAAGACTCCAAGACCACATTCCAGATTATTGATGACGAAGGGTACGTTTTACAAGGAAATTTTACGAAATTCTTCAGTTCGATACCGTAGTTCGTAACAAGCAAGTATTTTTTTTCCAGATGTCCGGTCGATCCCGCTATATTCCCAGGTTTTACTCCTGATGGCAACGCGCTGCAGTCGATTTACGAAGCCTTTAGATTTACCGAGTCTTACGGTGTAATCTTCCAATGTAATGTCAAGTATTGTCTTGGACCTTGTGAGCCGGTGAGTGTAAAAATCAAGATGATAGATAAAAACAAACTGCCGACGACTTTTGACCGTGGCTAACGACACTTTTAGCAATAAACCTTAGATACGGGCAATTTGCGGAAACATTCCCATTTGCTACGGCACAATGCTAACGCATTTATTTTCTAGGCGGTGTGCGAATGGGGCAGAGATTCTCTCGAGTCTTGGGGAAGAAAGAAGCGTTCGCTTCCTCGCAACGACACCGAAGGCCCCGCTCAGGACGAAGAAATGAATATCTCCCAAGAAATTTTAGTCTTGGACTTTGGTGATGAGCATCAGAGCACCGATTTTCTACGTTCTGACAAGCCCGGCGGAGTTGCTTCCGAGGCCAACTTTGGAGGTATGTTTCAATTGAATTCTATTGACAAAACAGAACGGGAAAAGTTTCCCACGGCCCTAAGATTTTATCGTTCATCAACATCACAACGTTCAGGCCAAGCCGAGATGCTAAATGACTTTATGGCAAAATTGGTATCAACCAGTGTAGTGTCTCAATATGGCCTCTCACTTGTTCTCTTGGTATCAATGATTATCTAGAAGATTGCACAAAGTGCGAATGAGTTCATTGTTGCAATAATTGTTACGTTATAATACACATTGTAAAAAAGAATATTAAAAAAAAAAACATGCCCGCTGAGTTTCTTGCCAGTTCTTCTCAGGACCGAGGCTAGTTTTTGTGAATTGGCGGTAGTTTTTTTTGACGTTCAACTAATATGTACTTTCATTTATGTTGAATAAAATTTTTTTGATTGATTGATAACAATAAGAAAGATATAAAAAATCTTGTAGAAGGCTTCTCTACAGATCTGTATTTCCAAATTAATACAATAGAGAACATAGTACCGGAACGAATTCACGTAAATTTATTCTTTGTTGTTCTAGAAAAAACGGTCACGATCGTGGAGCCCTGTCCCAGTAAAGCTTCAGTGCTCCTGCTCGGAGTCGCGTGCGCGTTGCTCGTCCTTCTCTACATAGCGACGATCTTCTGCTACTACATGCGCAAGTGGCTGACTCCGCCTAAGCACATGTCGTAATTTATCATAAATCTCGCCACATCGCACAATGTTTCGTGACTTCACCACTCTCACTCAGGAACTTGTGATACAAATGACAAGTGTGCTTACTGCTTAATGCGAGTTTTTTTACTTTCTCGATAGCGTAAAATTAACTCAAATTTGTATGCAGTTGGAACAGCGTCCCTAGCCTATTTCTGCCGTGAAGCAGTAATGCGTTTCGGTTTGAAGGGCGGGGCAGCCGTTGTAACTATACTTGAGACCTTCGAACTTATATCGCAAGGTGGGTGGCGCATTTACGTTGTGGATGTCTATGGGCTCCAGTAACCACTTAACACTAGGTGGGCTGTGAGCTCGTCAACCCATCTAAGCAATAAAAAAAAAACAAATTTGGGCTAACTTTCTCGCTATCGAGAACGTTACAAAACTCGCACTAAGCACACTGAGCTCCACTCGCGAGTAACATAGTATCGTCAAATCACGGCGTTCTGTTTTTAAGAATATTGGCAAGATGTAACCACCGGGTCTGCATTTATATTAGAGGTAATCTATTGAATTTGCATGCATTTATTTTATTTAAATTTGAATAGGTTTATTTTTAGAAATATATTAGGTGTTTAAGCAGTCAAAATGTGGAGCTGAATATTTCAAGGACATTTTGAGTATTTGCGAAAATTCCATGATGCATTTATTCTTTTATAAGTATTATTTAAGAACGTTTTTTTTTGTATAATTTTTTAGTACTTTTTATATTTAAGGAATATAAAATTCGTTTGGAATAATCCCGAAAACCACCGTTTACAATAAACAGGAAAAGTTTTACGGGATTATTCTGATGTTATAGATTGGTAAATAGATGATAATTAATGATTTACAATTCAAATTGATTTTTTTATTTACTTGTGACTGATACATTTTTAAATAAAAAGTCGTGTAACTTTTTAAAGCTATGTTATTCTATGCAAATTTTAAAATTAAATATGAATTAAATTTTTAAATGAGAGTAGCCTGGACTATTTCAAACAATTGTTTAGTTTATAAAAATGTCTGGTTTCTAAATACGTAAATTGAATTAATTGTAAATAGATCTTAAAATCTTTTGCACTAGAAGATTTTATTGGGACTTTCAGTTGGGTTTTGTAGAAATGTTACACAATATTGTACTTAGTTAAGAATTTGTTTGATACATTTTTTAAATCAAGTAACATTGAGCTTGCTTCCCTTAGTTACTCAAAAAGCTACTTTTAATTTCTATTGTATGCATTATTGTATGCTTGAACGCTTCAATCTAAGTACAATGATTTTTAAGAAAGAAATAAAACAACATTTCTTTCAACCCAACTTGAGATTTCTTCTTATTTATTTAGATAAATGATTAATAACATATTTATTTTTTCAATATTAAACAAATAATAAATTTTGTACAAATTATTTGATTCTTTTATTTTATTATCAACGTGATAACGTCTAATAAATCAACTAGCTGTAACCGTGCGCTTCGCTGGGCATTTAAAATTAACAATATTATTACTCACCCCCACAAAGATTCTCATCTCTAACGCCCCCGCAACTGGTGTAGGGAGTCCAACACTCATATAAATATTAGCCTATCAATTAGCCTATCCATTAAGTACATGTATTCTCTACATCAATGGTCGCCTACCCACCTAGCGCACAGGCTCGCGCGGCAGCCTCGCGAGCCAAATGCCTCGGCTGGTGTGGACGTGCCTCGGGCTGCCTCGGGCGCGCGTTTGTTGGCTGAGCACGGCTCAGCCCCGAGCCATCAGTTGTCGGTAAACTTGACGCGCTCAAAGGTTCCTCAGTGAGGGCTGTGTGTTAGGTGGGAACGGTTGTTTTGGCTCGCGCGCGAAGCTACTTCACGTTTTGTCTATTAACGCGTTTGTCTCTATCTATAATATTGATATCATGGGCAGTCAGGAGGAGTCCATTCGTTTAATACAAATGTACAGCACGTACAAAGTGCTTTGGCACCCCAAAGATCCATAAATTACCGACCCCATAAATTTTACCAAGTTTCAAGTCAATCGGATGCATGGTTCAGTAGTTATAACGGAACATCCGTAAAAACCACTGTTTATATATTAGTATAGATTAGTATACCGTTTATGATTTATTTGGTTAAAATCACAAATATTTCACATTATGCCTTTAATATCCAGAAATAGGAAGGATATTAAAATAAATAATCAGCGACAAAACAAATAGGCATATGACACTGTACTATGGGAACAGAGATAGTTACACATACTTTAATATGTTTAAATAAATAAAGAAATAAGCACTCCAACAGACTTATAAATAATTTAAACTTATAAATAATATATAACCTTTAATATAAAAGCAAATAAACCTTTTCGCGACATTAATATTTTTCAAACAGAGAAATTGAACAACCTCTAAGTTCAGCTGTAAGGGTAATTAATTACCGTCACTGGGCTGGCCAGTCATAATAATATACTCAATCATTAAATTATTTTATGCTGTATTTTGTACCATCAATTCCTTCATTAATTTATTATATACATAACTCAGAATATCTTTTTGGGACTTCAAGTCCAGGTCTTCTATCTCACATTCAAACACATCTTGAAATTTACTCAAAAACAATGGTGTTATTTTGTCTATTGTGCACAAATCTCCTGTTTCTTTGGTCAATGATGTAACTCCTTTGTCAACTATACCACAGGGGTCTATGTGTTTGAACCAAGAAAGGTCAATATCACAATTTATTGCAATACCATGGGTTGTGACATATCTCGAGGTGTGAACACCTATTGCGGCTATTTTGTTATCTGCCACCCATACTCCTGTGTGAGGTGATCTGCTGGCTTGAATTCCTGATTGAAAATAAAATAGCTGTCAAACATATGTTAAGATATTTGGATGCATTTTATTTTATTTGTCTAGAATGATATACTTAAGTAGCTCTTACTCCCGCAAAGTTACATTTTAGTTTGAAACCATAGTCAACGTACACATTACATTGAGTTTTGAAATTTATGTCTAAAAGTGGTAGCAGCGTCTTCGAGCTCCTGTAACCATTTAATCCGGGGCTGAGCTTCTCTGCTCATTATAATGGCCTATATGCAGCTGCAGTCTTAGATAATACAGAGGCACTTGATGAGCAAGTTCATTGTCCACTAGGATCTGGTCTCAATAATATATTGACTGCACACTTCAAACAAGAATGGATGTTGCTTTGCAGTAAAACTGGCAGGGTAGTAGTAAATAAATTAACAATAATCATACTCTTAATATTACTTATGTCATTTTTCTGTTTGATTTTTATTTTAGTAATTGAGGTTGAATTTTTAATTACAATTTTAATTACTTTCTTGAAGTAAACTATTTGTTGCAATTGGGTTAAAAAATGTGTTAATCAGTGTATTGTAGTAATAAATAGAGTTAAAAACATGTTTACATAGCAAACCAAATTAAAAATGAACTTTATAATAAATTTTTTTCAGCTGATGCTAGTCATGGTGTTAGATAGAGCTTATTAAATTATAATATAATTTTACAGTTATTATACTATATTTGCATTATTAAATTTGCAAACACCTCAATCATCAATGGACCAGTGAGACTAGTCATTGATCCTTGGTGTATTTGCAAATTTTCTACTTCATCAGATGACTTGCGGTCAGTGAAAAAGAAATTCAAATATTCTGTTATTATTTTTATTGTTTAGTTAGGTGGACGAGCTCACAGCCCACCTGGTGTTAGATGGTTACTGGAGCCCACAGACATCTACAACGTAAATGCCACCACCCACCTTGAGATATGGGTTCTAAGGTCTCAGTATAGTTACGTCGGCTACCCCCCCTTCAAATCGAAACACATTACTGCACCACGGCAGAAATAGGTAGGGTTGTGGTCCTACTCATGCAGACTCACAAGAGGTCCTACCACCACTAATAATAAAACAATATGCATATTCTTTTCAAAATTGAAATATTGACTGGCGTTTATTCTTTCTTACGTTTGATGATATAATATTGATGACACATTAGACATTGACCTAAAGTTTTTGAGTATTGTATAGCAAATGATGTATATTTGTATTTGAAATAATATAACTTGTTTACCTAAGTCACCACACAATCTTATGCCAATTTCTTCCAAACTATTTACATACCACTTCACACTTGGTTTATAGTACTTCAAATTTATAATTGGGTATGCAACTAATTGACCAGGCCCATGAAAAGTTACAAGACCGCCTCTGTTTGTTTTCTTAAAATCTGCTCCCAGACTTTTTAGCCTGAGAATTTCATTGTTTGGTGTCTTGTCTCTTATACCTGTAATTTCCAAAAAATATTGTGCTAGTAAAAACAACAACAAAATTAAAAGATTTAATATAATTATAACATTGTACAGTATTTTTTCGGATTAACGATTAGTAACAAAGCTAGTGAAATGAAAATTGACTATTAAGACATACAATTGACTTAAGTATATTCAAACGATTATTTGAAATATTTTTGATGTTTTCATCTATTTTCACGGATCAGCAAGCATATTAGCATCATACAAGTCATTAACTAATTTATCATAGAATATTTGGGGTAGTTGTGCTCACCTACTGTATAAACAGGTTTATGTTCTACAAGTAAAAGGGTATCATGATTAAAATCCAGGCCATTCTTAATTGAATCGAGATGTTTTCGTGCTATAGCTAATTGGATATTAAGAGCAGTATCATAGCTCATTAAACCCAGCCTCCAAATTTTAACCATTTTAGAAGTTTGTATCACTTGTAAAATAAATTTTCACGGTTTTCATAATACGCAGTAATATGGTAATTCCATTTGATAAAGAGAGATGACAATTTATATTTGTTATTGAAATAATAATATCCCATTATTTTTAGAAGGTTATCGTCCGGATTCGCTCAATAATGTCAGCATTTTCTACAAGTGTCACTGTCACTTGAATGATCGTACCGTACCGTACTAGGTCTATGGGTCCATGCCGTTTAATGAAAATTGTCAAACTAAGATCATGAGTCTTTCCAGGAACGAGAGTTGTTAAGCTGTGTACATTTTTATTGTTTTTGATGTTTCTCCGGGTTTAAACTTATAATGATGATGGTTTATTAACCATGTAGCACATGTGGGAAATGGAAAAATGGTTACAAAATAAAATCGTTGAAAATGGCTAGTTGTTTATTGAACTTACAAATATTTTCCAGAATTTTACTCAGATTTTGATTATATCTCAAATACAACTTACGGTATTTTCTTGTCCCATTATAAGTAAGTTAATTTAAAACAAAAATTAAATTGATAGTGCCATTTCATTTTGATTCAATAAATATGTTTTCAGCATTTCTAAAATGTTATTTATATGTGTATAGCCCCTTTCTTATTTTAATAGAAAATTAAACAAAAAAAATGGTTATAACCATCGTGTCAATACAATTAATATTCCTTATTGGCATTTGACTTAAGAAAAAAAATTAAAAGGTATGTTAGCATAATAATAATAGATTACGTTATTTAAAATGATTGTATTCTATAATAAAACCTGTAACTCTTTTCTTATAGTTTTTGGGGGTTATGGTCTTTATGTCTTTGCATGTAAGTTCGGTGAACAAAATTAGAAAGTGTCAATAGCACTGTCAGTGTGATTATTTTAAAAGGTTTTTATGACCTGGTAAATAAGACTTTTAGGTCATGTCTTATTTTGGAGTGAAATGAAATGAAATGAAGATGATTAATTTGAGACATTAATCAACTGGAATGAAATGAAATGAAATGAGATGAGATGAGATGAGATGATATTGGATGAAGTATAATCTCAGTAAAATGGTGGTCATTTACTGAGTTTTTTTCAGTGAATTTTAGGAGGATCCCGAGAAGTTATGTCCAGCGGCTTTGTTTCATTTTCCCACATTTGTGCACTTTCACAGATATTAAACAGTTAATAAGCCACCGTTATTACACATTTAAAACTAAAGAAACACTAAGTATACAAAATAAAACAAATCACACAAATTCACTCCTCGCGTTCCCGCCAAAAAGTCCTGTCAGTGTGAAGTGTTTAGCGTATATAGATTAGGTATAGTGTAAATCGCGCATACAACTTCAATTGACGGATCTTGGCTCTGCACTTGGAAACAAAGCTGGCACAATTATCTTTTTGAAATAGTATTTCAAGAAATTAAAATAATAGACGAAGAATATTTGGATACACGCTGATGCGTTTTTGATAAACGTTTCTGTAAATTTTACACTGACATTCGCTGAAACTTAGCACTGATCTTACTATTCGACGATAGATGGCATTAAATAGAAAAACAATGTAAATGTGAACCACCACTACAATACAGTTAAGGGTAGGAATCTATACCTTATAGCTTTCAGTTCAGTTTTCCCTGTACTCGGCATGTAGGTCGGTGTTTTGTACGTTACGTAAAATCGACTGTGAATATAAACATTGAACGTTTAAATAGATCTTGCTATTTTTCGTTTATAGATATCGGAGGCTATTTTTGTTGCTGCTGTGCTTCATTTCATTTGTTTTCGCCCTAATTTTTATCTTAATAGCAGCTGTTGGAAAATTATATTCTCTGTTTTGAATTTTCTCGCATTGAAATATAGTTCTTATGACCTTAGTGTTACCGTTTGATGTCGTGTTTGGACAAAGTGTTGGTGAAAACGGAGATGTGGTGTACTCTCAAACGATGACAACACGGGTAATAATATTTTAATAGTAGTTTAGAATTAATATTAAATAAAATATTATTCATTATATTTGCTCCAGTAAGTACCGGCACTAGCGCATATTTTCTATATAGGATTCTTTACCTTTTCATTAGTAGCATACTGCGATCACATTAATTGGTGGTACGGTTTATTAAGTGGACGCAGGGATAATGAAGCATTAATTAATCTTGCGTTTGAAGGATCGCACAGTCCTGATACAACACAATCAAGACTTATCGTGTCTCAAGATGAGTAGCGGTGCTCGCGCTATGATAACTATTCCCTCCGGTGATAACTTATTACCAGGTTGGTTGAGAGCATGCTAACTAAAGTATTGTTTTTAATAAGTACGATAAGTTGTGTCAAATTAGGACGATCAAAACTTAAGTTTTTGTATGGACCTAATAGTATTTAAGTATTATTTATTACACTAAGCTATTTACCTAGATTAATTAGTTTAAGGTTGTCAAATGGTCAGTTACCGTTGTCCTTTATGTTTTGTTCAGCCCTGCAGCAAAGTTGCTTATAGTTTCAAATACACCTATTTTGACCACCACTTTAGTAAGCAAAATGAGTTAACATAATAGCCCATACTTGGCATCCCTGACTTCCATACGTTGGGTCATGGGATCTATTCCCACACCGAGAAAATATTTGCATGACGAATAGGTTTTTTGGTTCTTTTGTCTGGATGTTCCATTTGAATTAATATTAGTATGTAAATATTTGAATCTATATAAATATTTGAATATGGTATCCATAACACGGCGAATCCTAATTTAGGGCCACATGACCGTACGTGATTTTTTCCGAGTTATTATTGTTAAGCCTGTGCTAATCATTTGGAACACAAACGTATAGGATAAGTCAGGTTGTATGCAGGATGCCAGTGCGCTCTGGCTTTTATGATATTTGTCGTTCATGAAGATGTATAGAAACGGTCATCGTTCTCGTCGAACCCGTCGCTTGCGACGAAGGGCTCGGCCAGTAAATTAACTTACAGACATACCCAGTGAGTTTCTTGCCGGATCTACCCAGTGGGTCGCGTTTCCGATCCGGGGGTAAATTCTGCGAAGCACGGTTCTTGCTAGGGTTCGTGCTAGCAACAACGTCAGGTTTGAGCCTCGCGAGCTCACCTACTCGCCCGATTACGCTGACAGAGCCTCTCAAGGCTATCAGCTTAGGTAGGAAAAAAAAAAGTGTAGTGTACGAAACTCAAAAAAAAGGCATATGTTAATCTTGCTATAACCGCATCGCCCGATAACGATTCATCATTTTTCCAATCAGGTCAAAAAAACAACTTCAATTTCACTACGTCGAGCCTAGACATATACATACATAACCATACTTTGTCGTTTGTGGTTTATTTTACTGTTTTGTCAAGTACAAATACCTAATTTATGTCGAGTTCCTTCTTCATGTCACGTGCCTCCGCGTGCTGACACGCAAAGCTACCTTGCAAATTACAGTTCGCCAAAGTAGACTCGTATTGTGAAACATAAACAAAATTAAAACCCTGAAACTCCATAGTATTTATGTGTTTACATCGTATTCTGAAAAACTCCAATGTACTTAATAGGTATATGACAATTTTTAATGCATGAAATACTTTCCTTTTGCTACCGTTCATTAATATTGTTTTTATGATGACGAGAACGTTAGGCAATTTTGATTTCTTTGTACCTTACTAAAATGTTCGGTATTTTTAAGCTATTGCATAGCTTCTATCACAGGCATTGAGCGCGGCGACTGAATCAAGAAATTCCGTAACGAAAATAACCTGACACCCCCACTACGCGTACTATGTAGCTCGCGTTCAATATATTCACACGTTGCGCTGGTGTAGTGTTTGTGAATAAGCGTGCGGCGTGACATCGCACTGCATGAGCATCATGAAAAATCTGCCCATCTCTCTCTCACGCGGACTAGCTTATGAGTGTGAAGGGTACAGTTATAGTTTTGCTTTTGTTAATGTTTATAAATATAGCGTGGTCTTATTTTTATTATTGTTTTAATATTAAATTATTATTGTCTAATTGTAATTGCATAAGTTGATAAAAAACGCTTTGCAATAGCTTTACCGCGGCAGTCCCCGAGTGCCACACGTCTTTTTTAATTGTATATTGAAATTACCAGTCAAGTAATTATAATTATAATTTCTAGTAGATTCTTCGGTTTTAGCCAGAATTAAATTGAATAAAAACTACTGTTACGCTTTTAAGTAATGTCGAATCCGTGGCCACGAAAAATACAAAGTATTCGAAAGATCAAAAATAATATAGTGACAATAACAATATGCGAGATTTAGTCGAAAAATTAGCTTTAACTATTATGATTTATGTTCTTCGTTTATTTTCCTACAAAACCACGGAGCTGCACAAAAAAATAAACATTTAAAATCTTAGCTTAATATTACGCAAAGCAACTAAACAAACATAAGCATACGTAATGTATTTATTGTTCTAAGAATCAGGGTCATTACCCTATGCGTAGTTTAGGGTCAAAAACCGCTTATGTGGTAAACAATCCCACAACAACAGAGCAGGAAGATCGGTGAGTCTCATCCCGGTAGCTATTTATAGTTCAACAGTTTCGAGGGTAAGTATAGGGGCGCGCACGCATGTTCTGATGTAAATTGTATAAAGTTTACATATTTAATTTTTGTGTTTAGCTGTAAGTAAAATCAAATTTTTAATCAACGAACATTCGTAAGCTTTCATACTAAAAGATCTTTAGAGGAACTATTTTTGTACTGTATACGTCAATTTATGCAAACAGTAAAATAAAATATTAAATATTCTGTTTGAACAAGTTCAAAATTACAAACCAGATAAAACCAAATGAGTCTTAGGGTATTATGAAATTTATTGTGATTTTTATTTAATTACCATAGCATCATCAAACTTAAATCTTCGGACTAAATGCGCTTTGTGTTGAAACTAATTTAAGCTATCTAACATACTTATGTTGACGGGTATGTGCCGGTAATCTGAAGTCTGAAGTGCGAACAATTATACATACTACTCAATTGGATCAACAACGTACTAATGGCAAATCAGCAACAAAGACAAAAGTAGTAATAATAATCTCTTTAACACCACTTTTATGTTTTTTTATATAAGGCAAAGAATATGTGGTCTGTTTCAGACAGTGAATTAGACTTTGAAAAAAAAAAAAAAAACAAATACCAGACTAGGTTTTAGTGAACGAGGTAGTACATTTAAATTTTACAAAGGTATAACCGTAAATAATCTTAACACTAAGTATTTGTTAATAACTCTCTTTCGTTGAGAGTAACAAGAGAGAGCAATATTTTATCATCAAAATACAACCAGTAGAACGAATATTCCGACTCATCCCGGGGCAATGCGTTTTACAAATTTTAACCTTACTCCCGCAGCAAAGGACACAGCTTTCATTTCCCGAATTCCAAAGTATTAAAGTTTATAAATTATACTATTTTGGCGGTATGGTCGTTTGGTGCGCGTTGTCATGGCGACGGCGCAGTAGGCTTGCAGCCTCCGTGACGCGAATTTCAAGCGACCGATCGATGATAAAGGCCTTAGGATTTTTTTCATAGAAAGCAATGATAAAACGTTTTAGGATAAGACATCTACATTTAAATAAACCGAATAAAGTAAGACTTCTGTTACTGTAAAAGAATTCTAGTTTACTTGCCTTTCTAAATATGATTGAAAGTTTTTTTACTGAAATCTATTTTAACATTAAAAATAGTACATTAATAATTTATAAAAAAAAATTGTGCATAAAAAATATGCATGATTAAAATTTGGACAGTAAAAGATAAAAATAATGCGTAGATGGGTGAACGAGATCATAACCCACCTAGTGTTATGTAATTGCCGGAGTCCATGGACACAACAACTTCTGAGGTCTCAGTTGTTTTGCAGACCGGCTATCCCGCCCTACAAGGAACCCTGCAGCCCATTCTTCGGTGAATCCCGGCCTTTTACGACACCCGCGGGATGAGATGGGATGTTGCTATTCTAGGCCGACAACA
This sequence comes from Bombyx mandarina, assembly GCF_003987935.1. The sequence goes on along the minus strand of NW_021011486.1, from coordinate 3,631,804 downwards.
TCAAGCCAGAAAGTAACCACACAGAAAATAGCATGTAAATAAAATGTTTAAGGCGAACTTAATCCTTAGTTTTCTTCCAGCAAACTAAGATAAGAGCACATTTGGTACAATATAAAAAAAAAGATTAATAAACGTGATTTTTGTTAAGAAAAATAAGTATGAGATAAAGGTAGAATAAGGAAAGTAATGAAGTTTCATAGCACATTCGGGTAGACAATTGGTTGCTTACACGTGTTGCTTAATTACCGAGTCCTCTTGGATAACTATAGTTCGAATTGCAAAGTGAACGCTTCGAGTCCCAGCTAATAAATACAATCTTGTTATCTCAAACGTCACATTAACCTGAGTTATTTTATCAATACTGATAAAATTATGTGAATTCCTACTGCTTTCAAATTAAGTAATAAGGTAATTTTCTTCGAATAATTTTAAGTCGTAGCTTGAGCAACGTTCTAGGCAGACTATTGCAGAGAAACTTATTCCATTCATAGACGTTACGTACTTACTGAACTAAGGACGTTTAATGGTATAGATCATTACGCAATGTTGGGAATCACTCTGACATTTCATTTAAAAAAGAGGCATAAATGTAGAGTTATTTAAAGTAATGTAATATATACCTCAAGGATATTTCTTATAACAAGGCTTGACCGGAGTCGGTCGCAGGCAGCGGTCTTCTCATCTATGAGTAACTACGACCACTTACCACCAGGGCTAGCGATTAGCTCGTCTACCTATTGTGGCAAAGAAAAAGGCCTTTGATTTGGACAATTGTTTCTTGGTACTTTTAATTCTTCTATCTGCTTTATATAATGGCTGAATGAAATTAAATACCTTGTCTTGAAATTGATTAAAAAAAAACATGACTAAAAATCCTTTCAACGCAGAGACCGTTAACTTTGATGTAATGACTTTTCAGTTCTGCCGAGTTTTAAAGCTTCTAGTTAATTTCGTTCCATAATAAAATGTACGTGTTTCCGGGTGATAGTCGTTCCGACGGGCCTGCGCCTCGAGATGTTACTAATTAAGCCGTAAAAAGCGCTGTTACCTCAATACGAGAGGAATTCTGTGACAGCAACAGCACGCGGTATTCCTTCAGAGAAGATATAAAACAGACGCGTCAATGTTTTTCTAAGTTTCACTTGGTCTCCGGTATCGGAGTTCGTTATTGAAATTAGAATTTACATGTGTCTATGTATGTGTGCAATATTAAAACGTTTTAATTATGTTGCTCTCTTTTTTTTTTTTTTTTTTGTTAAAGCTAATAGATACTTTTATTAAATTTCGACGCTATTGACTACTTCGAAATTTAACAAGATGCATAGGTATTTCAATATTAGAATATAATTATTATGAGAGGTAAAATAATTTAAGGGGGTTTTTGAGTAGACAGTATATAAATATAATATATAACTTTATATGTAAATGTACGAAACTAAGATGTCNCCGGTAAAGGCAAGCCTCCGGCCTGTCCATAGCCAATGACGTACTGCCATGAGCGCTGAAATGGGGTCGTTGTCATGGTGGGACAGGTTGCGGACCGAGGGACTGGCGCTAAGTCCCTCTGCAAGGGAGCTCTTTTGAGTTCCAGGTCGTGGAGCTGTTGGTAAGGGAAGGGTATGCCTGTGGCTGCCAGGTGTTATTGGCGTGTTGTGTTTGGTCCTTCCCCGCAAGCCCCCCCACCGCGACAAGGTCGCTCCACCAAGGGGGGGAGGTTGCTCTCTTTGGTGATACAATGATAGATTATGATTACAATGATGGATTGGAAAACTTTATGGTTTTTATGGAAAGAAATGGAAGCAATGAATGGTAAGACAGTATGGAAGTAAACGATGCTTAAAATTTCCAGTAAAGAATCAGACAGTGATTCGCGTAGTAAATTCACCGGTTGAGTAGCCGATGAGCGCACGAGGTTTAGCCTGGGAGACTTTGTTAACATCTACCCTAGCACGAGCAGGTGCTTCACTGATCTACTACGATCGGATCGGGATTGCGACCCATTGAGAAGATCCGGCGAGAAACTCAGTGGGTCTGTGGGTTAATGCGTAGTGGCGTTTACAAAAATCATATTTATATTTATTATATTTATATATTTTTATTATATTTTTTGGTCTAGAATTTAACGATTCTGTCCCATTATTTCTTATCTCTCATTTGAGCAAACAAACATTCCGCATTCTTCTTTTTGTTACGAGGGGTTAGTTATTGCCCTGCTTTTAATTATTCATGAGCCCTCTCCTGAACAAGTTTCGGGAAGTTCTCAACATCTGGCGGGCGTCGGTTATGTAATTTTCACGTACTTTGGACAACTTCCGTAGGATGTCGTTTCGGTCGAACGCGCTAGTAATATTTACCAGACAAACTGTGTGATCCTCAATCATCACACAGAAGATTGTTTAATGAACATATTTAGATTATACGCGAATGAAAATTAGTTTTAAAAGAACGTCCTTAAGTACGCAACAAAAAAAAAAACAAAATTGTTTTCCTGCTCTGTAGGATAATGAATAATTGGTACACGCACTTTGTAAATCCGTTCTACCGTAAGCATTCTTACGATAAGTATCAGTTATCGTAATAATTGAAGTGAAGAGAAGAAAAGGTGATCATGTGGCCAAAAAACCCTGAATATGAATAGTGGTCTGGTGAGGAGGGGCGTTCTAAAAAATATTTGAATTAATTGTGTAAAAGTGGATATGCGAGACAAGCGTGTTAGTGCCTAGATAATGTATGATAAGTCTGAATTAAAAAGAGAAGAATATCATGTGCCAACCCCACACAATGTGTGATAAGGACAAGAAGAAGAAGTTCGGCTTCTGATTGACCTTTATTGTTAAATATAGCTGTTGTGTTAAATCGATTTTTTTTTAATGCTTAAATGGGTGGACGATCTCACGGTCTACCTGGTGTTAAGTGGTTACTGGAGCCCATAGACACCTACAACGTAAATGCGCCACCCACCTCGAAATATAAGTTCTAAGGTCTCAAGTATAGTTACAACGACTGCCCCACCCTTCAAACCGAAACGCATTACTGCTTCACGGCAGAAATAGGCAGGTTAGTGGTACCTACCCGCGCGGACTCACAAGTGGTCCTACCACCAGTAAAGTATTTGAAGTGTTCTTTATTAATTTACAGGTGTGGTCGCCGCTCCAAGGCTCGCGCTAGTGAGATGAGCGGCACGACCACAAGTCAAACTTATTCCTATGATGAAACCATCCAGGTAGGCCATGCCAATCTTTTATGTATTAATAGGAATTTTATATTTGGAATACTAATCAGAATCTGTCACTGCAATTTAATATATTATTCGCATTCTGACGCAGCGTGTTGCGGATAATAATATGTACTTTTAGGTTATTAAACTACCTTGCATTTTGATTTATATGTATAAAATAAATAAATTACATATAATTGAGAAACATTCATATAATAAGTTCCAACTGTAAAGGTTGCATCGACTATTAAAATAATTCGAACTGCTAAGACCCATTCATGTTATTTTCATGTAACTAATATTCGGTACTTTGTACTGTTGAGCTCGTAGTGCATATAATCATTGGAGGTATCGATTTTTTTTTCAATTAGAAGGTAGCCGAAGATCACCATTTACTGGCCCATAGACTAAATGCTGTTCGACGCCTAGAGATATAAGATAGAGGTCTTAATTGTTTTGCCAAACCCTTGTCTCATCCGTCAAACTGTAACACATCAATAGCAGTAGAAAAAAGTAGCAAAGTGAAATCCACCGCGTGAGCCTAATAAAGCTCTAAAATTTCTAATTTCAATGTGTGACTCAAAATACTGATTAAAATAATATGAGGCATCTGCAAATGTTAGAATAATCAAAATGATTTATGACTATTCCAATTTGACTAAGCTTTGGCATAAGTGTAATTGTTTGTTGATAATATTCAGCAATTTCACTGAATATACGCGTTTTCATGACAGGCCACGCTGTAAGCTGTTCTCGAAATCGAAACGTATGAACCATACAAATAAGTACTTTATTTCTTACATGTTGAAGTCTACTTCTAGTTGCTCTTTCACAAACTGCTTAAATTCGAAGCGTTTCATAGTCCACTGTAAACGGGATTCTGCGGTTGGCGCTTTGAGAAATTGAACCGTGTGATTTACGTTTAAGGGCCTTATTCGTTTGTACGTTAATATTTCAGGGGTGTAGGAGAAGTTTTTCAGGACGGCCCATAACGACGCATTAGCTGACACGGGCGCACTTACCTTTATTAATGCTGTACAAGGCTCAGCGCTTACGCGTGGTGGGCTTTCGTTCCGTTGCGTTACTTTCGGGTCAACGAGTGAACTACCAGCACTTAAGTACCTATTACTGCCCTTTAAATTAATGATCATTTCCGTGTCTTAGGTGAGAAAAGTCAAACGTAGATCAAATGATTGTACAATAACGGTATTCGTTCCTGTAATCAATGTTTTATTATGTGTTTGCGTAGACGAGCTCTCTTTACTGGTGGTAGGACCTCTTGTGAGTCCACACGGGTAGGTACTACCACCTTGCCTATTTCTGCCGTGAAGTAATGCGTTACGGTTTGAAGGGTGGGGCAGCCGTTGTAACTATACTTGAGACCTTAGAAGTTATATCTTAAGGTGGGTGGTGCATTTACGTTGTAGATATCAATGGGTCCAGTAACCACTTATCAGGTGGGCTGTGAGCTCGTCCATACCTCTAAGCCATAAAAAATAATTATCAGGCCACGAATGACTTTATTTATTTATCTGTCTCAGATGTGTTTGCATTCAGAAATATGGATTGTAGAATAGATGGACTTTGCTTGTTTTACTCGTATTAGTTTCTCATAGCATATAAACATTGAATTCTGTTAGTCAATATTTTTTACTTTGATTTAATTTGTATAGAGAAAAATACTAGTAGTCCATTATTCGTAAAATACTGTGGACCATCTAGTGACGAGGAATAAAAATATACATGCGTAAAATATATTTACCGTGCACATGTTTATGTTTTTGTTTTATTTGCGTCTCGGTCGTGTTGTTAGCCCATAAATAAACCAAATTGACTATCGATTAAGTGAAATGTGTGCATTTGCGAAGCGAGCATCTTGATATCGGGCTAGGCCGTCGGGTCTTCGTTTGTTTTATCAGCGGCCCGAGCCATATATTATTGTGCTTTCGATATGCTCGGAGATTGGGTTAGTGAATTTGATTAACGGAGTATTTCCGTTTCGGGCAAAGGGTTCGGGCCTAATGTGGACCGCAACGCATTACGGAGGCGCGGGCCAGAAAATCGAATTTTCCGCCCTCATGACTCCTCCGTACGTTAGGTACTCGTAGGTTACAGTGCCTTTGTCGTGTTTTTCAGAGCGTGTTTTTATACAAACACAATTTCCTTTGAAACGTTGGCATCGTGATGGCTTTTGTCAGCTTAAATAGTTCTCACTCTGTAGGTATACGTATGTATGTAGGTTGGTTATTCGTTTTTCCGAGATTTTTCGAGTTTGTCTCAGTGTCTCGGTTCTTTGAATTTACAATCTTATAAAAATACTAAATGAAACCTAACAAAATTATTATAGATAGTCTATAATATAGAATAATATAGAATAAACACTTAAGTCACTGTATTGGTCGGAGAGTACTTGACTAGTGTTAATTTTTGTTTAGATTTGAGGTTGGTACAACGATCATGCTATCGATCAAACCGGCGCAAATAGGCTGGACATTGGAATATATCCGCGAAGGCTCGCGACATATCTTATCACCAGTACTACATTTTTAAAATTTCATTCTTATTGAACATCTTGAAAAATTTTTACGTGACAACGTCTTATAATTCGATGGAGCCGGCTGCACGCACGAAAAAACATGACTCATGCGGTGTTACCTCGCTCTGAGGCGTTCCATTTAAGGCTTGAAGTGCAAGCGAGAGCGCGCAACGAGCGACAAAAAGGCATAATCAGCCTCCGTGTTCGGCAGCGTTCGACATCTGTCTCTCTCCTACTTGAGTGAGCGATGCATCCGCGTGGACAGCTGCTATACATTATTACATTTACATGTTTTCGTCAAGTATGAAGTTCAGTGAAAAGCGAATGTGGTGTCAATTGTTTATAGCAACGATAATTGCGGCGATAAAGGTTTCTTTCGATATTAAATATATGTTCAGTGATATATTGTCGAATATACGTGCTTTCATCATTAAAATAAATAGCATCGGTCCGCTAGTGCAGCGATTGTAGGTTATGTTAAAATTGACAAAACTATAACAATAAGTTAACAGAACTATTTCACGATGAGTAAAAAACCAGTCATCCAAAACCAGACCATCAGTATTTTCTTATGACGTTGTAACGTTCAACTATCGTCAGTAAGCCGACTTTACAGACAACCGATTTTTTTTCTGTATCTACACTGTACAAAGCATGAAGAAGATTCTTCTGACAAGGCCTCAATCCCATATCTTGTGGGGTCGATGCAGCATGTCTTCTTATCATTTTGTATAGGGATTATACTGTAAAAGTACTATCAAATGAAAATAATAAAATCGATCGACTTTCAGTTGGCTGCAGACTTAACGCGCGCTTACACGGACTCCAGGGGAGCCTTTTAATCCGGGCTCAAATTTTCCGAAAGATAAAACTCACGATGTTTATGAACCCCGAGGCTATCCGACTTATATTTACTGGATTCTGTGTTAGAACATTTTTGTTGACATACTTTTTATATTCAACGGGGAAATTCAGCGCTAGAATGAATAAATTAGATGGAAACTTAGAAAATGAAGTTACCAAATCTATATAGATGAAAATAAATTGCTGCATGTACGACAGAGCGGCTTTTGAGAACGGATCCATCGATCAGGCTGATTTATTTATCCCTGTATTTGTAATTGTCAGGACAATGTATGTGTGTTTCAATTTGTTTTGGAAAATCTTCGGGTAATTTATATTGTAATAAATAAATAAATATAAAATCAGCGAAGCATAATCGACTTTATTACAGTTAACATCAATAAAAGCTAAACGAATTTCAAGATTTCGTCATTTAGTGAATTTTTTAAACAACATCTGAAGCTATTATATAAACTATTAAAAAATTAAGTTAATAAATTAAGTTAATTAATTAAGTTAATTAATTAAGAAGCTACCCTCTTTCTTATTGAGTAGGCCATTTAATTCTACACAAATTTATATTAATTCTTATTCAAAATCGAGTTACAGAATTCAGCATATATAATTCAGCATATCGCATAATTCAGCGATAAAAATTCAGTAAAATACATAAAAGAAAAAAGAAAAAAGTTACAGAAATTGATTTAAGTTACGTTTTTAGTTTAAAAAAAAATTCTCCCGAGACAAATATCAGTATTTCAAGTGATTCGAAAAATTAAACTCCGGACAGACGGCTTACCATTCCTGACAGCTTACCGAAGCCGTATACAAGTGAAATGAACTTCGGCTCTTTGATGCTACAGCAGTCGTGATAATAGTTATACCTTTGCGAGGTATAAGGACAAAGGGAAGATCTTCCACTGAGCGGGTGAAATTGCTCGGTAGACTGTCAGTCTGGATGTTAATGTGCGGAGCTTGTATATATGCAAACTTATCTTGAATATATGTCGTTAGCGAGATTCATGTATCTGTCAAATATTTGTGTGTTTGTGATAGCTACCCGCTACGTACCCATGTACCCATTATTTTTTATTGTTTAGAGGTGTGGACGAGCTCACAGCCCACCAGGTGTTAAATGGTTACTGGAGCCCATAGACATCTCCAACGTAAATGCCGCCACCCACCTTGGTATATGGGTTCTAAGGTCTCAGTATATTTACGGTGGCTACCTCACCCTTCAAACCGAAACGCATTAGTGCTTCACGGCAGAAATAGGCAGGGTGGTGGTACCTACCCGTGCGGACTCACAAGAGGTCCTACCATCAGTATGTCATTGCGGGCGCAGAAGCTGAAATTTGGTAAGGTTTTATTTTAAGATATATTTTTCATAAAAACGGTATAGCTATTTTTTTTAAATGATCTTTTAATAATCTTCAAATCTAGTTTATAAAATATACTTCGACAGTATTCATGAGTTTAGTCTTTCATATTGTGATTAGTAAAATGAGAGTAATTTCTAGTTTATGCATTGAGACAATAAAAATCCTCCATAAAGGAGGGCATTGTAGGCTAAGAGGGCATATGCACAAGCCGGGTGTCACTGTTGACCCATTTTGAAGGTAACTTGAAGGAATAAAGGTGGTTCACTTCGGAGAACACATATTTTCTGCATTGGTGTGAAAAGACCCAAAGATAGCCTCGCAACCACTTTAACATTTACCGAAATCAATAGTACCGGACACCGTCCTCGTTGAATACGTCGACAAAGAGCTCGACGCGCGAACTAGCCCATAGACACAACCCACCGAGTTTCCCGTCGGATCTTCTCAGTGGGTCGCGATTCTGATCCAGTAGTAGATTCAGCGAAGCACTGCTCTTGCTAGGGCTAGTGTTAGCAATTCTCTCAGGTTGAGCACGTGAGTTCACCTACCGGTCCGCGCGCACTTAGAATAGACCCTTAGGCTACCAACGACTAGCTAGGGGAACAAAAAAATCATAGTACTTACGTTTTTAATACCATACCATAGTACTTACATTTTTAGTTAATTTGTGGAACAATATTTTATCTGTTGAATTTGTTAAGTGCTTTTTTTTTTTCTTGTACTAACATGGATTTATTAGTGAATTGTAGATGTATTGGATGTTTAATTGGATTTAAATTATGTATTTATTATTAATTTAATTTAAATAAATTGAACATACAATAGTATTTTTTTGTATATTAAGATTAGGAAAGCGTTTTAATGGGTCCTCGATCGTGAACAGTGCAATGCGCCCTCTGCAAACAAATTTTACGCCACTCCCTCATCTAAGATTGAAACTGGTTCTCATTTTATTGCCGCTATTCGATACTAGGTGGCGGGGTCTCAGTTTAATCACTATCTAAATTATTTGATACAATTCGTGAACATCTAAAAATGTTTTCATAGAAGCTTTAAGTATATAACTATGTAATATAAGTATATACTGTAATAATGGTACTCCATTTTTTTTATCGATAGTTCAAAAGGTAGGTTAAATAGTATACGAAATATAAACACAGCATCGTTCAGTTAGGATTGTTTAAATAATAATAATAAGGGCTATAATAACATATCAAACGCACATGTGTATGTTTTGTATGTCAAAAGTTTTTGTATGCAAAGTGCATTTTTTTAAACATTGATGGGTAATTAAGCGAATAAGTGAAGTTCTAACGTGCTTTTAATCGAAATCAAATAATACTACCCGTCCGCGCGTAGCTGGAATATAGCCTCTTAGACTACCAGTGAATAGGCAGGGAAAAAAAAATCAAATATTACAAGTAGGATTTTGTTTTATTGAAATCTAAAGTAATTTTTGCCACTGTTCCGGATGCACAAAAATATCAACTCACAAAGACATAATTTTCAAAATATTTTTCCGCACGAAGCAACCGAGACATGATATTCCGTACATCCAAGTTTAGATGTCTTAAGTAACGTACCTTTTTTTTTTTAATCTTGACTATGTAATTGTAAACTATGGACTTATTTAGTTAAAGATAATCTGTACCGCATTGCGTCATAGAACTCACTCACCTCTCAACAGCTACATAATGAAGTCATTAGGTGACAGGGTAGACTTTGTGACCCTGTTTAAACGTGCCGGACGCCGATAAAACAGTTTGAAAATTGTCCTGCGGCCATTACTCGTTGTCCGGTGTCCATTTGTCGTAATTAACAGGCTATGGTTAATCTGTACTTCCCCTCCCGCGAGCTGCCGTCGCGCCGCCCTAAATCACGGTCATATAATATGTAGTATAGTAGTGTACAGTTACACAGATGCAATTGAGTCGTCCTTTTATTCGGGTCGATATTTCGGTATTATTAAATCTTCGAAATCAATCTCTGGGCTTTGAGTTTTTTTTCCACGGCAACACTGGACGCGAATAGACGGGGCATTTGGCCTAAAGGTCTAGATACCAGGCCATAAACTCAAAAAAAAAGAAAGACGGGTCATTCTTGACTTGACATCTGTCAGTTCTCGGTTAAAAAGATAGATAGAAAAAAAGGCTACCACGATTCAGATCTAACGTTAAAATTGATAACATTTAGGATAGAGCTAAAGAAATACTTTTAAAATAGGTTTCACTTTATTAAGTCACCTTTTTCTGATTCTTACGTTTAGGTATCATACTTTCCATGATTATGTAGACAGGAATATAATAATACGATAACTACGATGATCCGTTTTTACTCTATACCTGGTATTAGACTATTGTAATAAAAATATATTGTGTCATTTAAGATATGAAAAATATTAGGTACGATTTTATTATATTGAAAAAACGTGTATTAGCTAGTAAATAATAGTATATAATTTTAGCAGACTTCTAAAAAAAGTTTCTCTGTATTACGTTATGTGTATGTTTTTTAACAAACTAAATTGTATTTCTGATTTACATTTAACTGTATCCATTCTGCGTTACCCCAAATGTGTGTACTCAAAACGCTTGGACATCACCCATGCACATTTGGTTGCAAATCGTTTTTCCTACACGATATCCAAGGTCAGAATCTATATTCACAATACTATGTTAAGTTATGCTATAAAGCAATAAACTTTGCGTTCAAAAAATTGAGCTACCGCGGTATTTTGTTACAGAATACAGAATAACATTGAACCAATTTTCGTACATAATTTTGATTTTACGATTTCAGTCTCATTGGGAAGATAATGCGACTAAAAACTTATTTCGACATAAAGTAAAAATTCTGTGACTTTTACTTTGAAAGTAAAATAAAGCACTAGTTTTTCTAAAGAAAGACAGATGGTTTGTATTGATGACGTCATCGTCGGCCCTCTCCAGGAGTTACCGAATTCTTTTATAAAATCCTTACTACATTGCTTACTGCGATTATTCACACGATACGACAGCAGTTCTCAAATTTTATCGATTATGAATTTGATAAAAATTTCCACGTTAGTTTCTATATACCTATTTTAATATTGTTCTTCTGTTTGCTTTAGTTTAAATAAATCCGTAACTATATAGACATAAAACTGAAACTGCTTTTACGATTTAATCTCGCGTTCTTTTGTTGTCATTCTATTATTTACGATATTTTGAATAATTTACGGTTTTCGTGACCGGTCAAAACAATAAAACTTGTCTTGACGCCTGTTCTTCAGTTCAATAATTTCAATTTACTGGTTCTCTTTGAAATTTTTACTCTAATTCGCCATCGTTTCAAAAATTTAATGGCCTTATTAGCATACGTTGTGGTCAGTTTATAAAATGTGTTGTATCTTCATGAACCACAACTTTCTCACACTGAGTGGTGGTGGTGTTGTGTCTAGTCTACTTCAAGTTTATTTATAAGGTTAATAGATATAACTTAATGACCAATTCCAGTACGTTGCCATTGGTATCAGCTAAGACGTGTTTTTCAAGTAACCAAAAGATTGAGAACCGTCTGAATAGAAAGGAAATAAACGATCCCCTTCTTATAATACTAATCCCGAAAGTAGATGGCAATCTGGTGAATATCGGCTATGGGGTGTTTCAAAAATTAAAACTAGTTTCACTTGTTAAAGAAAATCTTTTTTCATGTGAATAGACGACTAATAAAATATGACTTATTACGAGTACTTAAGATAGGACCTGAGGCCTTAATAACAGAAATTCAGGTCAAAATACTCCATTATTCTTATTATATTATCTTATTAAGGTGGTAGGACCTCTTGTGAGTCCGCGCAGGTAGGTACCACCACCCCACCTATTTCTGCCGTGAAGCATTAATGCGTTTCGATTTGAAGGGTGGGGCAGCCGTTGTAACTATACTGAGACCTTAAAACTTATATTTCAAGGTGGGTGACGCATTTACGTTGTAGATGTTTATGGGCGCCAGTAACCACTTAATACCAGGTGGGCCGTGAGCTCGTTCACCCATCAAAGCAATAAAAAAAAACATTTCATCCCCATCATCTTCTTTATCTTTTCCTATAATCAGGATGGGTAGTAATGTCTTACTATTTTCTTCATCTCAAATTTTAGTCAGCCTAACGTCCCCTTGGACATCCATATACGAATTTATCTTTAATATGCTCATTTAATTTTTTTCTATTCACATGTAAATTATTCACTTTTTTTTATAAGGCGGATTTCCTCTCTTTAGATCACGTGTCCAAACCACGTGAAAATACTCCAGATACACAAGAGGGTGGCGGCGTTCTAGAAGGCTGACGTCGTGTATCTTCCCGTTAATAAACGGATCAAACTATTCTCGTTAAGATCTTGTATAGTCATATAATCACACGAGGAATTTAATGAAGTTTTTCGTAAAACTATTTTTAACAAGTTTTGCTGAATAAATGTGCCTTACCCGATAGTTTGAAAACTGTCTAATTATATTTGTGAACGCATTGCGGACAAAAGAAAATCTTAGTGAAGAATTTATTAGAAACAGAATTTTTTAACGTTTGCCATTAATCGATATTGTTAATTGGGATCGCAAAATGCTGGATACAGTATTTCAAAATAATATATTATATAAATAATATATTTCTGCCGTGAAGCAGTAATGCGTTTCGGTTTGAAGGGTGGGGCAGCCGTTGTAACTATACTTGAGACCTTAGAACTTATATATATCTCAAGGTGGGTGGCGCATTTACGTTGTGGATGTCTATGGGCTCCAGTAACCACTTAACACCAGGTGGGCTGTGAGCTCGTCCACCCATCTAAGCAATAAAAAAGGAAATAAAAAATTACGTGCTCATTTTCAACACTCTGTATAAAGGAATGCACCGGTGGAGTTGCAGTACGCGAGGGGTGACCCTGAGGGCCCACTGCACCGCCTTAATCAAACCCAAGCAATTTATGACCGCCGCACCGCACGCGTCGCCCAATGAGACTTTCTCTCATATTGTTCTCAGTTTTTAATTTCATTTTACCTTCGACTATAAATTGTACTAAAACATAAAAAAAAACCTATATTTTTTTTGTGATTTTTTGTTTTTTTAAAGTCGCCCTGACATAATTGATATTAAGCCAGTGATTATATCTCTTATTGGCTAGCGACCAAATATGTTTTTCTAAATCGATACCTAAAATCATCAGTTCAATTTGTCAGTTTGTTTATTCAAGTATGACAGAAAAAGGAACCATATCAACATCACTTTTTATGTTATAGAACATTTCATTCAATTTAAGACCTCGTATCCAATTGCTTGTGTACCACATATTTTGACATCTAATATGTGTAGTATGTATAGTACATGTCCTCTACATCTTCGATAAATATTCATTTGCTTACATCAAATCATAAGCACACGCATATGTGTGTTATATAATCAATAATACAAAAGCTTGGAAAACGAACATATTTGTTCTTTCATCTTCAAGCTATACATAAATTTTGCTGGTACCACCCATTAAGACGATAACAATTATAATACAGATAATAATCAATATATGAAGGCGCAACTGGCACCTTTTTGTTTTTAAAAATAATGACGTCAGCGCTGCGATGTCATTCCCTTCATTATTATCATTGCCCTCCATAGTAAAAACAACTAAAATTTAAAATATTTCCTTTATTGAATTGAAAGTGAAGACACAAGACAAAGCAAAGACAATAACAAATGTTACTCACAGTTTTAAAGTCAATTAATATTTTTTTTCCGTTCTATGCTGATAGCCTATTTCAGCCTTCAGCTTCTACTTGACGTGTAGGTGAGCTCACGGGGCTCCTACCGGGAGTGTTGCTAACACTGGCCCTAAGTAAGAGCAGTGCTTCACAGAATCTACCACCGGATCGGAAACGCGACCCACTGAGAAGATCCGGTGAGAAACTCAGTGGGCTGTGTCTATGGGTGGATCACAATCAATTTAATAAGATGTGCATTAAAACAGATAACTCGTTCTCGTTAATTTATTTAGTAAGATTAACCACAGGTAAATGCTATCACATTTTTATTTTTTATTATAGACCAATTATTATATTATAGGCCATTATAGACCAATGATCATACAGTCGACCTGATGATGGTTACTCGTGGTTACTTGCTAGCTCAATAATGTTAGGAATATCCGGGAATCCGGCCGAGCTGCTTTTTATCACTCGGTAATCAGTCTCCGCAAGTCACGTTGGAAGAAGGACATACTACTGCGTATTCACAGACAAGGGAAATTCAACCGAAGCCGGACAGAAAGTGGCAAACATTATGTCTATAGCAGACAGATTCTAAGTAATATGGCTTGTTATCTCATTTATGATGACGGAATCAGCTCAAACAGTTCCTCAGAGCACTAGTGTCAGTGCAGCAAAAATGAGACTATCAGTAATCGTAATCACATAATGTCTGATTAAATTTGCAAATGAAACTTCGGCTTAAATCATAAATAGGCGAGACTTTTACTGGTGGTAGGATCTCTTGTGAGTCCGCGCGGGTAGGAACCACCACCCTGCCTATTTCTGCCGCGAAGCAGTAATGCGTTTCGGTTTGAAAGGCGGGGCAGCCGTTGTAACTATACTCAGATCTTAGAACTTATGTCTCAAGGTGGATGGCGTATTTACGTTGCAGATGTCTATGGGCTCCAGTAACCACTTAACACCAGATGGGCTGTGAGCTCGTTTACCCATTTAAGCCATAAAAAAAAGACAACTTAAAACAGAAGAGCGTTATTAAAATATGCATTCAAAGTGCAAGTCATTTAGGGGTGTTTCTTTGGGGCTCTGGTGCACTCATCTAATTTGTGTGAGCGACGATGCGAAAAATGAATGACTCGCCCTTTGCTTAGAGTAATTAAAGTTATATAAACCGAACGATTTTGTGGTCTTCAAGTTTTTATACATCAAAGATATTTTGTTTGGGATTAACGCCTTATGGAATTTTGAGTATATTTTTGGTGTCTAATAACTTCGTAATGACTTTTTGAAAAGGGCTACAAGTAATCGTAATGACTTTTTTGAAAAGGATTACAAGAAATTCATTTTTTTTATGATATAAATAGTTTTGTGAAAACACAATCGAAGTTTTCTTGATGATTGAATAAAATTTTCCAGAGCTTATTAGGTATTTCTCTACACATCTCTTTCGCGTATCATGCAAGTGTATCGATTTTCTTTATCTAGGATTATGCTGTCTTCGTTGTCTAAGCTCGCACAGATGCTCGGTAGAGAAAAGAGTATAACTGCATTTTAATATAAATCCACCATTTTGAAATTACTTTTATATAATTCACTTGTTAGGGCGTACTACTCACACGAGTAGGTGTCATTATTTCACTTCTTTCTATGCAAAGGCTAAAAAAGTTCTTGAATAATATAATTCAGTCTGATCTTTTTTTTCTCTACCTATGCTGATAGTCTTGAGAGGCTATTTCATGTTCGCCTTGACGTGTAGGTGAGCTTCTTCTTCTTCTCCATCGCTCCCTCATTGCTGAGGATCGTGACTCCGTTTTAGCTTGTCTACTAGGTGAGCTTACGGGGCTCAAAACGGAAGTGTTGCTAACACTGGCCCTAGCTAGAGAGAGCAGTGCTTCGCAGAATCTACCACCGGATCGGAAATGCAACCTAATGAGAAGATCCGGCGAGAAACTCAGTGGACTGTGTCTATGGGTTAATTTACTCGTCGAGTCCTTTGTCGTAAGCGACGGGTTCAGCGAGGACAGTGACCGGTGCTTGAGGTACCTAAAAGCACCGTTATTGGATCGAGAGGATCCGTAATGACGTGCTTAGGGCGACGTCGACTCTTTACCATTCGGTCCACAGGATCGGGTATGTAATTTCCGCCGACCACGACAAGAGGTTTTTGGTGTCGTGCCGCCTTCTCAAAGTGGCGAAATGATGCCGACTGTAAATACTTACTGATTGAGTCAAGTTCTAGGTCATCATGGAGATTCTGATCTTATGAGCATGTGTCAGAGCAACCGGAAAAAGGCTGTAAGTGAGACAAATAAATCTAAGCCTCGTCGTATATATAGTTACTTTAATATCGCATTAAATGTACTTAAAATTGCAACGCAACTATAAAAGTATTTCGCATACTTTGAAATCAAATACCTTAAACTGAAGTTGTCCGCTTTTACACATGAGCCGCCGATGCGATTATCTTCCATTTGAAACTTTAGTGAGATCAAAATGCTATTTCCCCTTTAAGATGTCAATTCGAGTTATATTAGTCTACGTGACCAGACCTCGGGCTTTCTTCTTTGGAAACCCATTATTGTTTGTTAAGGCATTTTGTTACGCTTGTAACGAGGTTACGTTCGGTGTTTATTGTGAGCGAAGGTTGTTTTGTTTTTAACCGACTTCAACAAGGAAGCTCTTAATTCTCATTACATATTTGTTTTTGGTAGTTATTTATTAGTGTAGTATAGAAACGTTGAGAAAGTTTTTTTTTATTGCCCTTGTAGGTGGACAAGCATACGGCCCACCTGATGGTGAGTGGTTACCGTCGCCCATGGACTTCAGCAATGCCAGAGACAGCAAAGCCACTGCCTACCGAAATAAGTAGTAAATAAGTAGTAATAAAAGTAGATAATGTAAGTTTTTTGTTCAAGTACCTACTATTTGTACTAAGTTTTTTGTACTATTTGGCTCAATATGTTTTTAATTACTTCGAAAATATTTTCCTAAAAAACAAAATAATTTAACATAGGTACCTATACAGTTACGCTAACTATTCTTGGATTATTTCTATGTAAATATTACGCACTTGTATTATTTGTAATTTCTGAAGCTTTGCTTAAAATTTTCAATACTTTTCCAGTTTGTTAATACAGAATATTTGTATGTACTGTGATCATGCCTATTTCTATCACAAAGCCATGAAGTGTTTCAATTTTTTGAACGGTACAGCCTTTATACCATACAATTGTCATTTTTATTTATTTATTTATTTATTATATAGTTGGGTGGATGAGCTCACAGCCCACCTGGTATTAAGTGCTTACCAGAATATCTTATGTAATACCATCTATAGGCAATAATCTATCTTGAAACTCATCTGTCAAGTTGGATGACGAGATTCTCGTTTTCATAACTATGCTACAGAGTTAACTAAATATCAGGACGATAGTAAGACAGAGGTACAGTGAATGGCAAAAACAATATAAGTAATAAAATTATTCGTTGAAAGTAAATGAAAAAAATATTTATTGATATCGTTTTAGGCAAATTAGGCCTGTGTTAGGAGACTGCACTTTCTCTAAAATCGTATATACACTGTGGAGAGACTAAGTCTAAAAATTAAACTACAGACTATGAATATACATGCAAGGATAAGTGTGTATGTGAGGTTGTATGTTGTGTGTTTTAATGTAGCAACGCCTTGTCTTCTCGTAGGTAAATGGTTTAATCCAGTTTTTTTTTTGACGTGACAACGTCTTATAATTCGATGGAGCCGGCTGCACGCACGAAAAAACATGACTCTGCGGCGCTACTTCGCTCTGAGGCGTTCCATTTAAAGCTTGAAGTGCAAGCGAGAGCGCGCAACGAGCGACAAAGAGGCACAATCGGCCTCCGCGTTCGGCAGCGTTTGACATCTGTCTCCTACTTGAGTGAGCGATGCATCCGCGTGGACAGCTGCTATACAATAATACATTTACATGTTTTCGTCAAGTATGAAGTGAAAAGTGAATGTGGTGTCAATTGTTTATAGCAACGATAATTGCGATAATTGAAAAATGAAACCACTCCATCAGTATTATGACGTTGTCACGTTCAACTATCGTCAGTAAACCGACTTTACAGACAACCGATTTTTTTGTGTTTATGCACTCTCATACTATAAATTGTTTAACAGAATATCTCTAACGCCGCTCCGTGGTAGAATGTTAGCGTATAGTGTATAGTGACATGTCGCTCCGGGAAGGCGAGATAACCGGCGTGTCTGAACCGTGTCGCGCTGCGGGAATCTCACTTATCGCATTGTTGCCCGGACGCTTAAATACCCCTCTATGTCATGTCGTTTTCGGAAACACACATTTCTGCAGTGACAGTAATTTTGTGAGCACACGAACGACTTCCAGGAAGAGAGGTCGTGTAATTCATCAATGACGCAAGGTTTTGAAAAATTCGCTGTCTGTCAATAGCACGGCTCTGTTTGATTTTAATACTTAGACCTCATGCTTGCAATTAAGCGCTAGTCAGCATTTACCTTGCACAGATAAATAAACTTATTGACTCTAGTAATCGAATAATAAATGCTATATGTCAGAGAGAAAAATATTAAATACAAATTATTAAATAATTATATAGTTTTTTTCAAAAACTATTACTTAACCGCACTGCATGCACACGACTGATCAGTTTAAACGTTTTCCTTTTACTTTATAAAGTTTTAACTTTTAAAAATGACGTACTCGAAAAAGTCGTAATAAAGTGGAATACGGAAACAAATATGTAATTTAAAATTCTTGTTCCACTGAACATGCAACGAAAATGAACTTTGTCTAACAGAACAAAAAACACTTTCGCCGCAAGAGCGAGGTAAATGACTGCAAGTGCGCATCGGGGTGGCGAGTTTGCGCGTCGCAGCCGAGTGGAGGCTGCAGGAAAACATGTTTTCCACCGAGCAACGAAGGGCGGCAGTGCGCCGCGCGCGCCCAAACAATACGACGGCCCGCACGCCTCCTCAACACACATATCGCGAACTTTATTTGTTTATATCAACTTAACACACACAAAAACATCCGAAAGAACATTATTTAAGTGACCCAAACTCAAAAGAAGTGTAATTCGTAATTTATGTGCAGTGCCGAATGAAAAGTAAAGTGTCAAAAGTTGAAACTGTATTTAAGTTTTTAAATATATCTCAAATGCGTTGGAACACCGTCCTAAGGCAGTAATATAGTGTGTCATATATATATTTCTTAAGAGAAATTTTTCGCGTACGTTTTTTACGGCTCAAATGGGATGAAGGGATCTCTTGGCTTGCAGTTTGTGTTTTATGATATTGGATTGGGCACTTTTGTTTTACACGGATATCGGGTACAATATACCCTATTTTCTGATCTTCCTCCAATACCTATGTTTTCATCGATAAATAAAAGTATATTAGTACATTTCGTTTATAATTAGTTTATGTTTGAATATTATCTGATTATACTTTAGTCAGAAGGTCAGTTTATGTGAGGTTGTTGATTGGGGTATAAATCTTTTACTACATTTTTTACATTATCGTATCATTTATGTTGTAAATGACATTTACATAGCAGTAATATAAAAGGGCTAGGTTTTAATCACGTTATGATAGATGACTGGTCGGGTTTGTGAGTCACCGCAAAAATAACCTGTTTTACGGTATTTTCTTGGGCTTAATTAGTTTTTCGTAAAAATCGTAATTACGGAAATTATAATTTGCTTAACTACTGGTGGTAGGGTGTCTTGTGGGCCCACATGGGTTGGCACCACTACCCTACCTATTTCTTCTTAAGCACTAATAAGTTCAGGTTTGATGGGTGGGGCAGCGGTTTTACTATAAAAACAGACCTTACAACTCAGGTCTCAAGGTGGGTGGCGGCATTTTCGTTGTTGATATCTATAGGCAACCACTAAATCCAGATAGGCTGTGAGCTCGATTGCAGAAACAATAAGAAAGATTACTTACTTAGATTGAAAGCATATTTGAATAGTGACAGAAAGAGAAAAGAAGTATTTTTAAATACTTGTGCCTCCGAAGTATGTTAAAACTCCGATTAAATGTGACTTTGACTGTGACTTTGAAAATGTCACTTTTTTCAGTTTATTTACAAAGCAAAAAAAAATTGTTTATTTTGAATCTAAATTTTTTTATGACTGTATCAATGTTATGTAAATTTTAGGTTAGTTTTTTTTTTGGTAAATCTAAGTGGGACTAAGAGACTAACTAATTAAAAGATATGTTGGGCAAGAAAAAGATACTAGTTCCCGTGATATACATTTAAGGATGATGCCGTCGTATCTATTCTAAAATCGTTGCGCCTGACACCGGAGCAAACTCGATTCCTATCATCTAGATTCAGTATAGAGGTATTTCCTGAGATCCCTTTTGTTTTTTTTTTTATTGCTAAGATGAGTGGACTAGCTCACAGCCCACCTGGTATTAAGTGGTTACTGGAGCCCATGGACATCTACAACGTAAATGCACCACCCACCTTGAGATATAAGTTCTAAGGTCTCAGTATAGTGACAACGGCTACCCCACCCTTCAAACCGAAACGCATTACTGCTTTACGACAGAAATGGGCGGGGTGGTGGTACCTACCCGTGCGGACTCACAAGAGGTCCTACCACCAGTAATTCTAAGGTCTCAGTACAGTTACAACTGGAACTGGAATTTGGAACTGTCAAGTTCTAGATTTAATTTTCCGCTTCGGTCTAAGCTATTTATTATGAGATGCCACAAAAATTTTAAGCAGAGTATTTCGTGGTACGGCAATTGCGTACCACTTTAAGATGAACGACATTTACGTCTCTGGGCTTCAGTGACCGCATAAGAGCAGTTAGACCGTAATTTACCTGTAATGTGGTTTAGTAGGTTTTCTTATATAGTTAGTTAAAATATTTAGGCATAATTTGCACATGCTATTTGAACACCCGTATGTATAGTCACGTCGTATAATATGAGTACACTGACTCAAGTTTTAAGGCCGGGATGGTTTAGTGAGTAAATAAAATGTGGTATACGCCGTAGGATAAACTATTATTGATATAATGTGATGTTAGGATTTCAAATCGGTTAAGAATAATCATTTGAATGACTTTACAATGTGTTGTCAATACATTACTTTTGTGGGAGGCTTAAACGACGAAAGGAAAGATCTTCCATCGAGCGGGTGATATTGCTCGGTAGACCGACGGTTCGAATGTTGTTGTTCGGAGCTTGTATATATGCAAGCTTACCTTGAAAATGTTGTAAGCGAGATTTAGGCATCTATCAATTATCTTGTATTGTATGATGGCTACCCGCCACACTTTCGCCGCTTTACACCACGTGCCTATTACGACATGAAAAATTTGATGAAATGACTTAAATATAAATTTTCAAAGGAACGAACGCTACAGTACCTAATAAATTTCTTATGTAAGGCAAAAAAAACAATTTTTTCTTTGTTTATGGTAAGATACATAAACCTCTGCAATATACACATTACGAGCACAAGGCAAAAATGTGATTAAAACATGGAAATTTCATTCGGCTTATTTGATATTCTTGAGCGAAAATTGCAACGGCGAGATGAGTCACAGGCTTCCGGTATTATTGGATAGAGACGTGACTGCGTGAGAAGAATGCCAACATATGTATGTATGAAGCTGTAACAATGTTTCTACACAAGGGGTGTAATACTCATGTTATATTGGACAACATTATATTGTTGGTTTTCCTATATAGATTTTCAATCGTCTGTGGCTATGATATGTTCTTCTACTATGATAAAAAAAATCTGGTCATGAAATAAATGTCGATTTTTAGTTACATTAAATTGTATTCTGTTTTTAAATTAAATTCATTTGTAATCTCATTCAATTTTAGGTTAGGTTACTTTTGCCATTAATTCGAGGCTTAAAAAAAACCCTAAGCACTATAGCGCCATTTTCTCGGGGAACCTATATTTGACCTTCTTACGTTTGCTATATTTTATATCTATCCATATATCTGTATGTAGGTGAATCGACGTTCAATAGTTTGTTTGTTATTTTTCCCCCTTTGCTATAAAAAGTAATAGTGAACGGACATTACTATAGCTTCGTGCTTGAAATAAAAACCGTACGAAGCAACGCTTCTAGGCTTACCGATGCCGATAAAAGGCTTCACAACAAAATGATACTCGAACTTCCAGATTTCAAATTCAAATTCAAATTTCGAATGATTTCGTTTCATTAGCACGTCTTTATTAGCTTGGTATGTAGTTTTTTTTATATGTAATGTAAATCCTTGGACGTAATTTTAAAAGATTTTAATACGACCAATTAACATGAATATTTGAACACGCATCGATAACCCCGATGACAGTATCAACAGGGTAAAAGAAATGAGATTAATTCTTCGTTCGATTTACTATTTAAACGTATTTACTAAGATTTTAAATCAATTATATTATGTCAATGCTAACGCGCATTTTATTAAGCAAACAGTGATTCCCAAAGTTTTGTTAAATATTTAGTAACAGTTTTGTTTTTTACTTCATTAGAACTTTGAAAGACCATCTAGCGCTAAAGAGTTATTGAAGTTCGTTGACATCACAATTTAAATAGCGTGATACATGAGGTTGAAGCCTCAACTGTATAGTGTAACAGCTATTCCGTCCTTCAAACTAGAACCCATAACAGCTTCGTGGCTAAAAAGGCAGGATTGTGGTACCCGTGCTAGTGAAATCGATACCAGTTAATTCTGCTGCCATAAGGCCTAGTTTTTACTCATTTATTAATTTATTTGTATAAAATGCCTTTAATGTTTATTAGTTATATTACTTCACAATTCGAATGCCGACACGTAAGCTTAAAGGCTCAACCCAACTTTGAATAACGTTTGTCTTACATTGAATGGTACAGCACATTTCATTTTTTTGCGTCTGAAATATGTCGCGTGGTTATTTGAATACTTTAATAAAAACAAAAAAACTTTGAGACATAGCGAGGGATGTCATTTTTTATAATATGTACCAGATTACTATAGAGTTTTATTTTAAAAGCAAACAGTGCTGTACGGTAAAGAAAGGTTGCAAAGAAGTCTGCTTCATATTTAAAACGCCTAATTCGCTTGAAACTTCATTCGTATGTATTTTGTGTATGTAAGTATATTAGTATGTATATTGGTATATAATTGGTATATAAATATAGGTATATATTTCATATTATATGTAAACGGTATATATTTTGTTTATTGTATGTATATATTTTTTATAATGTATTATCTATAGTACACCGCAACATACCTGCTATATTTTTTTATATTTTCCAGAATTTCTATAAATTAAACGGTTGTCTGGAAGAGATCGCTTTTAGCGATAAGACCGCCTATTGTACAAATGTATCTGTTTTTTTGATTGTTTTTTTGAATGTAAATTGTGTTTTGGTGTGCAATAAAGTGTATTCTCTCTCTCTCTCTCTCTCTCTCTCGTAAGTACGTCATTTTAGAATAAACTGAACAACGCCTTGCCTAACGTTAATTTAGAATTCAGATAAGATCGATCATTGATCATCATACTTGGAATTTATTCATGCTATCGCTTCGCCCTCTGTCCGAACAAAACCCGCATTCAATTCCATCAAGATTTTTACTGCTAATGTCGCGTAACAAGATGAATCTCGTTCACGGGGGATGACAAAACAAAAACAAAATGAGTGTCGCGTTACACGGTCGACGGGGAGAGGCCTACATTTGTGTTTGATTAAACAAATTGCCCGTGCAGTTTATCGGTCCCCGAGCGCCGC
Organism: Bombyx mandarina; assembly: GCF_003987935.1. Next base: position 3,608,325 of record NW_021011486.1, on the reverse strand, counting down.
CTGCTCTGTAGTGAAACTTTTTCTATAAGTTAGATCCACGGGAGGACGGAACGATGCAGTGTTCTTGAAAAAAATTTTTTTAATGCTTATATGGGTGGACGAGCTCACAGCCCACCTGGTGTTAAGTGGTTACTGGAGCCCATAGACATCTACGACGTAAATGCGTCACCCACCTTGAGACATCAGTTCTAAGGTCTCAGTATAGTTAAAAGAATAAATATCCTAAAACGATACGAATAGGTATTATTGATTCGTTTGTTAAAATTGACTCGATAAGGCACGTATTATTAATATGAGATACTTTGTTTTAATTAGAAATTACAAAGACATTGGTTTAATTTAATTTATAAATAAAAGTGAAGGTACCTTTAATATACTTAAGAAGCAGGTAAAATTTGGATTTAAAAAAAAACTAAATGAACTTAATCAGGAACTTAGTCAGGCCACGACAAAAATGGTTATTGCCACGTGTGTAAAATTTCAAGTCGATCCGACCTTTTCAAGTTGGTGAAAATTATGTTGAAAAAATCCCTAACAAAGATAGATCAAGCAAACAAAGGCACGCTAAAAACACCATGTTTACTAAATACAATTAGTTTGGATTTTCAATTATAGGAAATCGGATTACGGATATTCCTATTGTAATAAGAGTTTATTACTGCCAACCAAAATAGTGTTGTCGCGATAAATTGGATATCGGATGAATTGTGTATGCAGTCTGCGACAGCGCCAATAAAACTTGCTCGGAGAAGGCGCGCCGAATGTGCGACAAACGTATCGAAAAGATCGATTCAGCAATTGTTTACGTACAGCGGAACCACCAACTTATAATTATTTAACCAATCACCTGTGTTGGATTTAGGGTATGTAGTATTTGACTCTGTGACAGACAGTACTTTTTACTGGTGGTAGATTGAATTGTGAGAGCATAGTGAGCCCGCACGCACCATTACTACAATTCTGCCTAGTTTTTAAAAGGACAATATCCTGCGGACCGAAAAGTCGACGTCGCCCTATACACCTCATTACGGATCCATCCCGATCCATTGACGGTACTTTTAGGTACCTCAAGCACCGGTACCGGGTTCGGCGAGTAAAGAAACCCATAGACACAGCCCACTGAGTTGCTCAGTGGGTCGCGTTTCCAATCTGGTGGTAGATTCAGCGATGCACTGCTCTTGCTAGGGCCAGTGTTAGCAACACCTCCGGCTTGAGCATCGAGAGCTCACTTACACGCTAGGGTAACGCTGATATAGCTCTCAAGGCTATCAGCACAGGTAAGCAAAAGGGCATCTTAAATGTCAAAATCATGCATTCATCATGCATAATTTTAATGCATTTTTTTTTCAAATATAAAGAATCGGTTATGTAACAAAAATTTATTCTTTTGTTTTGGAATTGTATGAGGTACTTTACTTCATGTACTACAAAGCAAAAATAGGTAACGAAAGTATAAAAATAGATGGAGGGAAAGGCAATAAAAATAAAGGTTAAACGTTTCTCAAACAGTCTGACCCCCGCCGCGCCGGGCAGACGAATCCTTTGCCCGCCGGAATCGCTATTGCACCTGGCAGGTCTGCCCAAACGATTTGGAGCCACTGAAAATTCATTGACCGGTGACCCCGGCGTCCTTTGAAATTTATTCGGATCCGTAACGATGTGGTTATAATATTTATCGCATGTATATCAATTATAAGATATTTGGTTATCGATAAATTACTACTTTAATAAAATTTTCGGTGTGAACGTTTATTTTATTATTTCACAAATTAAATTGAATGTTATTTATATTTGTTTTCGATTCTCTTATGAGGAGTCCCACTTAGGAGGCACGCGGGATATATGGGACTTGACGCTCTGCAGACACTGGCAGCTGACCGTGGGCTCAAGAATGTTAATTTATTATTCTCCCTATATTTAAATAGAACTAAACTGCATGCGTTTTAAAGAAATTTAATCAGTCTAAAAAGCTCTTAAATCACGCAACACGAGGCAGACCGAAATTTTCAATCACCTTTTTCACAGTTACATCACGTCATCGACAACCGCGTTTTTAATTACATTAATTTTTTTATATTCAACGAATCTCATTAAACACAACAAGTGGTATGCTGGAAAATACTTTTCATTTTCCAGCATACCACTTGTTTTCTAAAACTATAGCTTTCATAATTTATAAACTAGACTAAAGGTCATGTAGGTATAATTAATACGTAATTTTATAGAGAGTAGAATTTGTTAATGACTTTTAACGTTCACTAGTATATTGGATTCGTACACTTTATGTATCTATTGTTTCTGGTATTCCCGTAAAAGATTAAAAGAAATTGCTTCAATTTATTCTCGAATTTACGACCCACAGTCGTCAATGACGATCAAAACTGTATAATATTGAGGCTAATTAAGCTAATTAAAAAGAAAATTTAAAAGCAAAAGGAAGCAAAAGGCTAATCAAAAAGGAAATTTTATAATAAACTGATGATTGTACCTTGATTGAAGTTCGAACATAATCACTTCACATCAGGACTTAGATGTATTCTCTCTTTTGTTTTAATTATAACATTTTGCCAATAAAACCTATGTTTTGAATATATTAAAGAACTAAAGCTTTATTTATAACTGTTAAATGAGATAAGATTGTACTTACTGTTTGGTATCTGCTTATAATCTCATTTTCTGGTCAGCAGCTTCGTTCGCGTGTCGCGTGGGCCCGTGGAAGACCCGTATTAAGTAGTAGGACGAAAGCTGGTAGTCTATGTACTTACAAACGGCTCAAAATATTTGCCCATCAAATTTCATCCAAATTGATTGAATGATTTGGGCGTGAGAACGTAACAGACAAACAGAATTATTGTCGTTTTTATTATACGAGCATAGATAATTCCGAATTAAGACGCACCCATGGTGTCTCCAAGTTTCACTAATCAATTAACTCGCCTTTTTTTGCATTTATGGGTGGTCCAGCTCACAGACCCTTTAAGCTAAAAATGACGTTTAGATATTTAAAATAGGAATGCATTAAAAAAAAAAACTGCAGAAAGTTTTATCGAGTGTCGCGTGAGCGAACAGCGTTACGCTCAAAGAAAACCCTTTGCTGTTATTTATTGAGGAGCGCGACCGTCGCGGGGCCACATCTAAAACTCCGTTTCCATTTCTGTGTGACTTACGTAACAAAGTGACAAAATAATGGCCTCGTTAAACACGCAACGTTTCATATGATATGCCATAGTTTTGTATGGTTTCGTTCCCTTGACCTGCCAGTTAGATGTGTGTAGAACGAGCAATTCTACTTCACGGAATTTCTCTTCACAAACTTTACTGGTGGTAGGACGTCTTGCGAGTCCGCACGGGTAGGTACCACCACCCTGCCTATTTCTGCCGTGAAGCAGTAATGCGTTTCAGTTTGAAAGGTGGGGCAGCCGTTGTAACTATATTGATACCTTAGAACTTATATCTCAGGGTGGGTGGCGCATTCACGTTGTAGATGTCTATGGGCTCCAGTAACCACTTAACACCAGGTGGGCTGTGAGCACGTCCACCATAATAAGCAATAAAAACAAACTTTGTTTCCGCTTTGATATTAAATTAATTTAAAAAAATATATATTATTACCTGAATATGGTAAGTTTTGGTATATTGTAAGAACGTGAAATATTAAATTGTCTTAATGATATACGTTTGAATAATTTGTTAAAAAAATATTTCTATTTTTACTACTCAGGCAAACAATTATAAAAAAGTCTATCAACTGACGTCAACTAATTGACGGATCTCGAATTCAAGTATCGTACTTGCATTAAGTTGCTAAGTAAATTAAGGCACGGAACTTCACCGAAGTTAGGTCATCAAGCAACTTTAACTCATTTCAGACCCCCGATGTCTCTTGCATAATAATCCTTTGATTTTAATTCACTTACAGTCAAAAGTCCAACGCCGGTAATAAATGAAATTTCCTGAAATCATAATTTGGATTCGTCGTGGAGTTCCAACAGGTACGTAATCAAGTTGCAATGAATACAGCTGGTTTTTTAAATTTTTGAAATGAACGATTTTTTACAACACGTACAATACTTTTAATTAACAAAGAAAAAAAAAGTGCCTGCTTTTCTAAATTCAAAATAATCAGTAAAACTCTTTCCAGCGTCACTGTGGCAACACTGATAACTTACATTCTGAATATTTTAATGTTACTAAATGTTATGCTTTTATATATTTTACGTAAATTACGTGATTTATTTCAAAAAGGCAAGAAAAAATGTTATATTATAGTTTTTTTATTGAAGTGAAACTTCCTTATCGGCGTTGGAAAAAAATTTACCGTCACATTTTTCGGTTACGCGTCACTTTTTTCCGTTACGCGCCATCTGTTTTGTATTCATGTCTATGATAATAAAATCCTTTTGTTTAAACTTTATCTAATTTAACTTTTTTGTATTCATGTCTATGATAATAAAATCCTTTTGTTTAAACTTTATCTAATTTAACTTTATTTAACCAATTTCTAGAAAGTTGCATGTAGATCATTTTTCGAAAAATAAGGCCATAAACAAGTTTCACTTCTTACGTGTGTACACTAGTACACGCACACATTTTTTATTTTTATTTCTTAGACGGCTGTACGAGCTCACGGCCCACCGCGTAAAGTGTAAAGCGTAAAGCTCATAGACATCAACAAAGTAAATTCCGCCACCAACCTTGAAACATGAGTTCTAAGTCTTGGTTGTCGCACCGCTTTATTGCTTTGTGGCGAAATTAGGGAGGCTATTTACCTGTGCGGACTAACAGGACTTTCTAGTATCAGTCAAACCAAATAATTAAAAGGTTTTTTAAACACTTCCAAAAAGTTGACAGTATTCCCTAAAATTTTGAATTTCGGCAAATTGGTTCTTAGTCGTTTCTCTCTTACTATCTTTTAACCTACATACATCAGCTGCTGGTTATAGGGATCCCCAAGCTACAACGACGGTCTTTTTCTTCCTTACCTATGTTGATATCCTTGAGAGGCTATTTCAGCTTTACCGTAGTGTGTAGGTGAGCTCTCGGGGCTCAAACCGGAGGTGTTGCTAACACTGGCCCTAGCAGGAGCAGTGCTTTGCAGAATCTACCACCGGATCGGAAATGCGACCTGCTGTCAGTCCACTTTGTGGCAGGCCTACCCACGCTACGTCTTCTGCTACGCAGTGGTCACTCAAGCACTTTTAGTGAGCACGAAAACTGAAAAATATTAGAAACGTAAGAAGTTGAAAAATGGAAAACAATTATGTACATATAATATTAAGCTTAAAAACTGGTCTTATTATTTTATAACTGCTCAAAACAATGAATAAGTTAGTAACCTTTTTGTACAATTCGGGAATTAAGGTTTTTAGCATCATTAAGTTCACACAGAATAACCACTACAGCGGAAAGAAACAAAAAAAAAGGTTTATATTAAGTCTTAGTTAGTAAGAAAGAAATAATGAATAATAATAAATTAGTAAGAAAAAGTGTTTCCTTTTACGAATAATATTAGTAATAAGAGATATGATGTTCAAAAATAAAATCAAAAGAGTAAAAAAAGCACGGACGACCATGTCTGTGGAACAATTATTATTTTAAAAAAAAAACACTACAGCGAAAATTAATTTCACGAGTTCGTCGCCTCCCTAATACGTGCCTGCCCGTAGAGCGTGTCTGCACTGCATTTCGATGACAAATGGACTCGGCAACGGAATAATGTAGATATAATCGTAGGGAATTAGGGAGTTCGGACTGAATCATTAAAAATTAAACGATCGATTTTTGATGAGAAATCGATATTGTTTTGATGAGCCTCAGAATTATGTAGGGCAAGCAATGTGTTTTCATTTTCGTCTATCACATGAATTGATGGTATTTGCTATGAAAATACTAGAGATACAGAAAAAGTGAAAAACCTTGCCTTTTTTCGGGATAAAACTGTGATAGTATCACTCTCTTGTTTATAAACTATCAGATTTGTAGATCCATTGGTATATAAAATCAGAAACAAGAGAGCACACTATCGCATATTATAGTTTATTTATTCCACGTTATCATAATCATGTAATTCACAATGATAAAACGTACCCTTCGTAATAATACAAGTTATAATTGATACAGGTTATAAAATCATTATAACATGTACTAAAATTTCATTTGCATCCGACTGAATATCGTTTTGCGCGATGAAGTAATAAACTTTAACATTTATAATGTTAGTTAGTATATTACAGATGTTTATCACGGATCCTATAACCCTGTAACTGGCAATAAAGCGTTAAAATATCTAATTTCCAAGCATTTAGTATTTGAAACTAAAACAACGGCTGTCCTCGTTTTAGTAATTAAGATGTTTTTTTTTTATTGTCCTTGTAGTCAGACGAGCACACGGCCCACCTGATGGTGAGTGGTTACCGTCGCCCATGGACTCCAGCAATGCCAGGGGCAGAGCCAAGCCGCTGCCTATCAAACCTTCTTCGACACATTTCTCTTCCAACTCCTTCCATTTTTTTTCTTTTATTTAACTTCACTGGTACATTTAAATTTAATTGTAACGGAATCGCAATCATTTTTGAAACAGCCACTCTAATATCTTTTACGTAAACCAGACGACCGGATCGAATACTGAGGGTTTTCAATTACTTATCCACAACTGATATTTTTGCTGATGCTTTGAATAGAAATTCATGGATGGAAGGAAGCCTTTGGTTTTCATGCAATAATTATTTTATATATGGATCAGGAATTCTACCTTTTTTCCTCATTCGTTTTGTTTTTTCCCGAGAGTCGTATGCGTCATGACGTAACCTTAAGGGTTGATGTCGTTTGCCTAACAGCATCGCGCCATCTTATTCTATTTAATATCCTTCCAAAGTAGACTGCATATATACGTTATATTGTCGACCACCCGCGCTTTTTTTTTATTTCTTAGACGAGTGGACGAGCTCACAGCCCACCTGGGGTTAAGTGGTTACTGGAGCCTATAGGCATCTATAACGTAAATGCGCCACCCACCATGAGATATCAGTTCTAAGGTCTCAAGTATAGTTACAACGGCTGCCTTACCCTTCAAACCGAAACGCATTACTACTTCACGGCAGAAATAGGCTGGGTGGTGATACCTACCCGCGCGGACTCACAAGAGGTCCTACCACCAGTAAAGTAAGTTATAGTCAATTTTAGCATAGGAATGTTCATAACATATTTATTTCCGTATCCAATACAAACGTATACAAATGGCTGCTACATAACAAACTTCAATCATAATTTAGGAAACTACCTGTTTGTGATATTCCTTTAGCGAAATTAATATTTACGAGCGTAACCCTTAATTAGACACCGCGTACACTAATAAATTACTCGAACTCGGTCAAACAGCACCGAAACTGCGAAAGTTTAGTCACTGTTACGGGGTTAAAATCAAGGACGATCATAAATTATCGCTTGCAACTCACCCTAGGCGCCATGTTGTCTCAACGATCGTAAAATATATCCCGTTTTAATTACCGGCCCTGTTTAATTGGTCTTGCTCACGCAGCCCTTCCGGTATCGCCTTCGACGCGAGAACGACTTGGAAGATTAAAATTTCACCCAATTAGAAGACGAAGAGTTTCTTGGTTAAGTTAGATTCAGATTTTACAGTATCGCGAGGAAAAAAAATTTATTTGTGCAGTTTAGTGTCGTAGTTATATTGGATTGAAAAACGACAAAGAAGGAACTATTAAGATATATTTAATATTGAGATCTAGCAATGTCTATATCTTGAGTGTCATATAATCGAAGAATTAATAGACCTATACTATAATTTACTAGGATAATGTAGCGCGATTTAATCATTTCTGCCTATGTCTATGTTCCCGCTCGAAGTATACATGGACGTGCTAAACACAATTGATACTTATAATATATACAATACAGACTAATAATATGATGATTTTAAATTGCCCACGGTACTCCAAAAGTAAAGATGAGATAAAAACTTCTACTAACATTCGTAAGTAGAAGTCTAGAAAATTCTGGAACCACTCGAACTTGCTTTGAAATCAGAAACGCTTTCATCGTGAATACACGAATGGACTGCGGTCATTAGTTCACATTTCCCTCAATTAGACTTCCACGTTTCGATGCGAATTTTTTAACTAAAATTCTCCATTTATAGTCGTAAATACATATTATAATTGCCTTGTTAAAATAGTTCCGTTGGCAATAAAATGCTCTTTGCACGTGCAGCGCTTATTCAAATAAACAAGAAGCTTGAAGGGTTCACTTTAAGTATTAATTTAACTGTAAGAATTTCTTATTCGTACATGCCTATTATTATTATTATTATTATAAATTCTTCAGTAAAGGCCCTTTTTTTGTTAGAATGCGTTCTATCTGATTTTTTTATTATTTTGTATACAGACGAACATACATTTCACTCGTTCGATTAGTACTCACTGAAGCTTATGAGGAAAACCTGTGAAAGGGAATAGATTTTACAGGCGGTCGTTAAGTAGCAAAAATATATATCTGGGAATAGAAACAACTGAGGATATTTTGTGACGATCCCGATACAAAATATCCTGTATGCTCAGAGCTCTCCCTATGGACTTTGGTAGATTAAGAGGATCCAAATAGTCTGTGAGATTCCAACCCAGTTCTCACAAGAGTTGCAAGAGTATGCGATGATAGATTTAGTCTATGAGAACGCGCCACATGCGTTTGGCTGACTTGCAATAGCTTTAGCAGAAGAATCAGTGCTGTATCAATCCTCATCAATATAATAAATGCAAAATCAACTCTGCCTGCAAATCGATCTTGATGCGTTTCGCTAAGTGAATAGTTCACGGGAACTAATATTACATATATTTTCATCCCAATGCTGAAACTACGTCTCCGGTCACGCGATTTAGTCTAGCATACGAGGGCGAAGCTAGGGGTGGAAAGTTATTATTGAGTATTTTTCATTAGATTAATTCCTAAGCGTATCTTATGTGAATATTGTTGCATGTAGACAAGCACTTTGTTCATTTGAAAAAGGAGGCCCTTGTACATATGTTCGACTAGATGATTTTTTATGTATATTCGATTGTTCGCGTGACAAATCACGCAATAATTTAAATTTTATTTTATTTTATTGAAAGAATACATTCTCGAGGCATTCCAATTGTCACTAATGCATTTAATTGATCTGTAAATCGCTGGAAGTCGTTTTTTTTTGTTTAAAGAAATTATAATTTTTAGATTAATGTCTATTCATTTCCATTGAACTTTTTTTTAATTTTTTTATTGCCCTTGTAGGCAGACGAGCACACGGCCCACCTGATGGTGAGTGGCCACCGTCGCCCATGGACTTCAGCAATCCTAGAGGCAGAGCCAAGCCGCTGCATAGCGCTAACTCAACACTTTTCAACAATTTCTTTTCACTATTTATATTTTAAAATAGTTTGTTTCTATAATTGTCTATTAACACTGTCTAGACTTTGTGATTCTTACGTATATAAGAATTCGACAAAATGGAACCGTTTGTGATAATTGAGTAGCTTTTCATTATTTAGAATTTAACTAAGCCTTTTATCGTTTGTATCTGTCAACGCTTAAAGGATCCAGTTCTACGAGAACAATTCCAATTAACCCACATCTCTCTTAGAATTGTGTTCAAGTATTATTACATAATACTCGATGTTAAGGCATCGTGGTATTGGTATCTTAAAATTTTTGCGTATAATGTTCCAATAAAGTGCATGATTCTATGCAATAGAAGCAAAAAGTAATATAGCAGATTCGTTAAACGCAGATACGACCTTATGGTTCTGTGTGTCGAATAAATCATTTGAGATCAGAACGCTAAGTTAATTGTCCGGGCTGGACGCGGGTCACTTCGGATAATACCTGTTGAGTTACAGCCGGGCTTACCGACCTGACCTTTAACCCTTCACGTGCTTGACTCTAACTTAACTGTTACTTAATACTTTGTTATTGAGTTACCTGCCCGTTAAGTGTGGTTAGGGCGATTAGACTTAGTCTCGACTAAGTTGGTAATCTAGTTACATTTAAGAATTGAAAGACTAACATTTGTTTTGGTTTATTTAGACAAATTTAATTATAGTCAAATAATGTGATATAAAATATTGCTTGTTGGTGTTTTTTTATTTCTGAATAACAAATTGAATGCATCATTGCAACACTTTCTTCTCATTAATAAACATAGTGTCACGCAGACATAGTTACACTAGGTTATGTTTTTCTTTGACAGTGAACATAATGAAAGTTAGAATTGATTTATCCAAAGGTATCAAATCGCGTAGACAGCTTTAAATTTTTGTAAAGAACTACCAGACTGGTTTTCAGTAAAAAAATCGTAAAACGTTAAATATCCTTATGTATTACTTGCGTATTTTCTGTAGCAAAGCGCAATACAATTACAAGTTCGACTTTGTGTCTCAAAGTGGGCTGTGGCGTTTACAACGTGGTGTTTACGGGCATCTACCAGTTACCAGTAGGTGGTGACTTCATCTGCATAACTCGAAGTTTCGAGAGTATAATAAATAATAACCGGGAACAAACCACGCACGGTCATACGGCCCCAATTTAGGATTCCCCGTCACTGTGTGTGTGTCATTGACGCCGTTTGTCAGTGTTTTTTTTAATTGTTTTATTGGGTGGGCTCACGGTCCACCTGGTGTTAAGTGGTCACCGTACCCCATAGACATCTACAATGTAAATGCCGCCACCCACCTTGAGAAATCAGTTCTAAGGTCTCAGTTTAACAGTACAACGGCTGTCCCACTCTTCAGACAAAAACGCATTATTGCTTCACAGCAGAAATGGGCAGGGTGGTGGCACCTACCCGTGCGGCTTCACAAGACATCCTACCACCAGTAAAAACGTCATTCAGAGCATGTATTTTTTATTCTACTACAGTCCTATTCCCACCAGTTAACTAAGCTAAGCTACGACAAGTTGCTTCTAAACTATTTCAAGCTGACAAGAAAATGTCCAGAAAATTCTAAAACAGAGTCGTAAATATTTTTTCCTCGTTTATTCGTAGTTCGAGTGCAACGTGCATGTGTCAGGGCTGTCAGAGCGACTATTTATCTTACAACGGACGTCCCTCACGATTGATGACCACGGTCGAGTATTTGCATATTACTACGACGTACGCAAGCCGGCAACTGTTAAAATGATTTCGTAAAATACAGTTGAATAAAACAGCAAAAGAAATCAACCAAGTGGTATTTGAATGGAATAGGTATTTACAATTTTTATTTTTTATTTTTTTTATTGCTTAGATGGGTGGACGAGCTCACAGCCCACCTGGCGTTAAGTAGTTACTGGAGCCCATAGACATCTACGACGTAAATGCGCCACCCACCTTGAGATATAAGTTCTAAGGTCTCAAGTATAGTTATAGCGGCTGCCCCACCCTTCAAACCGAAACGCATAACTGCTTCACGGTAGAAATAGGCAGGGCGGTGGCACCTACCCGCGCGGACTTATAAGAGGTCTTACCACCAGCAAATAGAAATAGAACGATGAGATAAAATAAGTTGTTAAGCAATAACAATAACCAGTATATGATGTTAATAAGTGCAGGTAATTGGTGGTCTTTTCCATAAGGCTGTTAATTTACTGCATTTTGTTGTAATTGATAGAATTATTGCATAAATTTATCTACTTTCAACAAATAAGTAAATATCTATCTATTTATGTTGTAAAGTCGTTAAAATTGTTTTCTACAGATCTATATTCTATGAGATCAAAACTGCGGTTCACAACAACACCCCAAGTAGTATTTTCATTATTTTCACTTCAAACACGTTTCCCCTTCTTTAATATCGGTTAATTTAATCAGGATATTGCTTACTCAGTAGCCAATTTCATACCGCAATTTTCCACACAAGAATTTATAATTACACCCCTAAATGTTTGAATTTATAACAAACGATTACGGTGGATGTTTTAATTGAATTGAAAAATAATTTCACGAATTAATTATAATCGTGTTAGAAAGAAGTTAATGAGTTTTCGTCTTAAATACTGAATTACGGGCTTAGTGACAACACGAGCGTTTTGTAAGCGTCGTGTCAAATATTAGAAAAAGCCTGAGTACTTAATATAACCTTAAAATTAAATTATAAACGTTAAGGCAAACATGAAATTGTCGTAATGAGGATTCATGTAAACACAGCTCTCAGTGGATTCAACGACCACTGATGACGTCATAGTGCAACAATTTACATGCAAATATTTTTTTTGTTTTAATTATATTATTATAAATATTTCCAAATTATGATTTTTTTTTTAATTAATAGAGCAAATTGGGAGCAATTCTTTGAGCAAAAAAAAAATACAAAAAAGTGGATATTTTAGGTTTTATAGCAAAATTATTATTTTTTTTTTTTTTAGTTAATTAAAAAATAACTAATGGTGATAAACGTGGAGCAATTCTGGATTCTAATAGAGCATTTAAAGAGCAAATAATTGGCATGTCGCTTAGTAAAAAATAACGCTAACTTCCTTCCAGAACTTAAAGTGGAGTTTATTTGTTTCGTCTGGGCTAAAATATATTAACAGAATATTGCATCTCTCAATACAGCTGGTAGCTGCCGGTAGTAGCAACGAAGGAAAGGTCATCGAACTCAAAATAAGCCTTAGTCCATCAGTGCGCTAAGTTTCTCGCCGGATCTTCTCGAAGGGTCGCGTTTCCACTATTGATCTAGAATAATCTAGATACTCTCGCGAAGTCTAGGTCACCTCTGTGAATTTTTGGGTAGTTGTTAACAAACCTTTAACCTGCTCGCTTAGCTCTCCAGTTCACCAATTGGCCCTGACAAGCTGCAATGTCTTTGGGTTAACCATATTTTTTTTACCAAAATTTACAGAGTGGCGTATGTATAGTTTTGAAATTTTTAGGTTACGCCTCTACCTGCCGCAAAGCAGTCATGCGTTATGAAATTAAGGGCATAACAGCCATTTTGCAATACAATTTCAACCTTATTTTTCAAGGTGCGCGGTATTCGCATTCCGACCTCTATATTCTGCGATAGCCTATGAATAACGCATGAACATCTTACCACTCAAAGCGGAATATTCATTTACGTGCCTTATTAAAATACAAATACTAATTTAAATTTTATCAGGGAAAAAAAATTGTTGAGTATAAAATATTAATGAAAATCCGCATTGATACAGCCCGAAGCAATATTAATCCGGCTAATCCATCTGGCCATATTTCAATAATGAAACAAGATGTCGCCCCGCATTAATTAATTCCACGCCGTTGGCTTTTGATGCGGTTCACGTTAAATAGCGTATCAAAAGTAGTAGGAGGTTCTGTACATTTCTTTTTTACTAAATTAAAGAGCGTCTTATGTATAATATGCTTAATGGTTACATATATGATATTTATTCTTACAAAACTAATGCGTGTTGGTAATGGCTTACACGACGAACGAATAATATCGTGTAAAAAATAAAATAAACAGAATTTATGAAATAGCGTAATTTCTGACGTGTAAATACCGCCACCCCGCTTATTTCTCCCGTAAAACAGTTATGTATTACTAGAAAGCGTAGGATACCCAACCGTGTAATAGAACTGAGACCTCTTAAAGTATCTCTTATCTAAACACCAAATGGGTCATGAGTTACTCGGACTTTTTTCGGGCAGATCACCGAACCTCCTATGAGATTTGGGTCGTTTTCAAATTTGGGACCAGAAGCGAGTTATTTGATTTAATTCTCATAACCTCATTGTTACCTTAATTATAGGTACAGTAAATTTGTTGTCATGACAACGGACACGCGGTCCTATAACTACATATTCGTAAAAACTGTTAAATTAGGAGTTATACATTAAAAACTACCCCAAATCTCATTCGCATCACTGGTCCGAAATTCAATTTCTAATTTGTTTGATATTTTTTGATGTATTTTTTGTATTTTGTATTTTTTGAGTAATGCGTGTTGAAATTCGGCAATTTTATTTAATCAGTATATAATACAATTGAACGGTCTAATGACTACTTGAACGGTCGAAGGTCACTTGAACATCTTATATAAGAACGGTCAATTATTATTCGTTCTTTTTCGTCCTTTTGTATGTCTGTCTTTTCAGAAGTCAAAAAATGTACTGCCTCGCTGCTGGTCACGTACGCCCTCGTTCCATTTATTTTCGAATTATTTTCAAATGTCTGTCTTAGTCTGTCTATGTCTAGTCATTATAGGTTATATGTCCTGTCAAAGAGGTTGCACACCACGACAATAATAATAAAGCAAAAATGAAAAAGGCCCATTCGAAAACTACCTATTCCCGCGTCTACGAGGTGCGCGGGATATATGGAACTCAGTGGCCGAAGAAGTTAAAGCTACTGTGAAATATTCGGCCCACTTTAATCATTAACAAAAATGATCGCCACACATTTTGGACTATAAAATTATCTAGTAGTAAGTTATACCAATTGGGGTCACATTCTATGATTAACATTTGATATTTTTAAACTAGAGTGATTATGAAAATACATTTTTAATTAATAACCGAAAAAATCTAAAGCCTAATAGAGTCACTATTATGTATAATAACATTATAAGAGTTCACCTACGGTCATACTATTACAAGCCATTAAACGAACCCTTTTCATATCTATAAGAGTTTTATTAGCAACGTACCCAAAAAAAATCCCAAACGAACAGTTTGCATTTATCCGGGTATCATTAAGGGCATGATCCGGTAGCGAACCGGATAACTTATGGTCGGTCATGGAATCTGCATATAAATAGGCAAGTGAAGCGGGAGCTTAGAGGCTTTCACAAAACTTTGAGATCCTTGTGTAGAGTTGAAAAATTTAAGTGACTTGAGAGATTTTTTTATGTTACGAAATGTTTTAAATTCGTTTTGATACGCTTTAATGAATGCAATTCATTTATTTGATCTTAGTCTATGAATATTTTTATTGTCGCGCGAAAATCATAAAATTGTATTAAATTTACTTTTATTAATAAATAATAAGTTCACCAAAAAATGTATGTAAGGAAATAACACAAGCAAAATATGTGGAGCGAGCAACAAACAAGTGAAATACGCTTTTATGATCACTCTGGTCATGTACATTTCACCGCAAAATTCAGAAAACGTAAACCCTATGTCAAACGGTTTAAGTACGATATTAGATTGTATTCTTTTAGTTAGGGTTGTTTTTCGTAAAAACACTGATCCCTCTGTAATGGAACGTATGCTCGGCGGCGCGAAGCGAGAAAAAATAATTATAGAACTGGGGACGAATTTGATTTTGCTACTCTTCTTTCACAGGATAGAATTATGGCTCTATTTATAAGAAACAGACCGAATAAAACAATAATTTCATTTGGACCTGAACGCGGAAACTGTTTTAAATTAAAAAGAAGAAGCAAAGGAAGAATAATTCATAAAGTCGTTTCAAGTATTTTTGCCTGGCTAGAGGCTCTGATTCAATATCTTATTAAAATTTCTTCGGTTTGCGCAACATAATTAACAGTACTTTTACGGATTAATCTCGAACGCCCAAGATCCTTTGAATATTTTGCTACCTAAATCTAAAATAGACGGTAGCTAGACATCCGTGAGCATGAAAACTATAAGGTATTTGAAACGTCCAAAACAATAGAATTAATAAAAAATAAAAAAAAGTAAATGAAAATTTGCTTTAATTCTTGTACAATACTAGCGACCCGCCCTCGCTTCGCTTCGGAAACTGTAATTTATTATTGATTTCTCCACTATTTAATGGGTGTTATTATACATATAAACCTTCCTCTTCAATCACTCTATCTATTAAAAAAACCTCATCAAAATTCGTTGCGTAGTTTTAAAGATTTAAGCATACATAGGGATCTAGGGACATAGAAAGCGACCTAGTTTTATACTATGTAGTGATGCCTGGCTGATAGTCGGAGTAAAGAGAATACAAACATCACAACCACAAACTCTTAGATCTATTGCTAATTCTTCAGTATCTGCCTGGAGATGCGCTATATTTTTTCCTATCCAACCTATTATTCTCTTCTCCCGGATCACTGTCTAGCTACCATCAGTTGCAGTCAACATTGTATTGCAGCTGAAATTATGACTTAACGTATCAATGTGAGCACCAATTATTTACAATACTAGTTGTACCCGTCCGCATCGCTGGGCATTTAAAATGAACATTATTATTTCTCAACCCCACAAAGATTCTCATCTTTAACGCCCCCGCAACTGGTGTAGGGATTCCAAGATTCATATAAATATTAGCCTATCCATTAAGTACACGTATTTTCGACATGGATACCAAATTTCAAGTTAATCGGATGCATGGTTCAGTAGTTATAACGGAACATCCGTAAAAACCACTGTAGATTTATATATTAGTATTGATAATGTTTGTGTGCTTCCGTAACCACTGACTGCTGACTTTTAATAACTGTTCATCTATACAAGTAAACAAATTAAATATCGGATCAATGAAATCGGGAAAAGTCGCATCGATTATTTCGACTGCACGGGATCACCTATATCTATCTACAATATGTTATTAATGAAAATGTGTAAGACGTATTTACTTAATTAAAACTATTGGTAGTATCAGTCAAACGAAAAGCTTAAAGGTTTTGCTTTGGATGGAACATAAACACTTTTTATCGATTTTTTCCTTTCAGTCAACATCAGAATATGAGAATACAAATGCAATGGAGGCTCTTATTACATTATCATATCAAAAGATTACCATCTTTATAACCTTTTCCATTGCTCTCAACAGGATGAATACATCAACCCCTCCACAATTAAAGCGTGATAAATGGATCACGAAAAATCTAATCTAAATATTTAATCGAAAATTCCCCTGCACACGACTATGATGCATTTGTTGTTTGAGTGTGTGATAGTTTAGGGTAGTTTACATTTATTTCCCGTCGTTTCGTTGTGTGTGTTTCTTACGCTTCATTACGATTTGATTGTAGTTTTGAATTGCTTATTTTTGTTTGAAACTGAAACATACGAAGTACGAAAGACAAACATAATGGATATCAGTAAAAAAATTAATCAGTTTCCATGGTAACATTTTAGTGATTATTTAAAAATAATAAGTGCCTACCTACGTCGTTACAATGGACTTGAAAGTGTTGTCATTTATATGAAGACTTTTTTTAAATATATTCATATATATTAATTATATTGAAAAGCGTCGAGTACCAGAAATATACATACAAGTTTGGCGCATGTTCAAAAACACTTTTATTGTCATCTAAGTTATTTCTTTCATTCCTCACTTTGCCATTGCCCGCCCGACATTTTTATAACCAGATGAGATATTATATTAGATTATAGTTTTAGATGCTTTTTGGTACATATTATGAAGTGGTAAAAAACATATTTTGTATAGTAATTATGTGTGGTAGATCACGAGGTCCTGGGCTATTTTTGAAATTACAAGTTTATTCTTTATCGGGAAGTTATATAAGTATATTTTTCCGAACCGACAAAACAAACACACAAGACAGCCAAAGATAACAAAATCGTATTTATATTTTATCATTTAAATAGCACATTCCAATAACAGTTTACTTGATTGTGTTGACAATAGATGTATCGGACTAAACAGTCGTAAATTTAATGTCTTCAGATAAAACCTAATCTTGATCGACTTGAAAGGGTGTTTTTGAATAGACTTTAAATATCTTATTTCGTCCCTAGTCTGTGTGATTTCGTTTAAACCTTTAAACAAGAATAACAAAATCCTTGCAATTGGCTCCATGAGACATTTTATATGGACTTAATTACTATCAAAACAAAAAAAGAAATTTACCTCTCAGTGCGTACCATACCATAGCATGTTAGAATATATGATCAAAAGTTGTATAACAATAGTAGTTGAAAATATTTTCAATTCTACATCCCAAAGGAGAATTTCCACAAAATATTTCCTCAGAAACGAATTACGGATTTGCGTGTGTATGCATCGGTGAAGACAAGTGCATGTGCAGGAATGCATTCCCTTGTGTAGAAAGAGGGGCTGCCACCCTCGTATAACGAATGTAAATAAAATTTCTTGAGGACTGGCCACACGATAAGCGAGTTTACTCCATCGATCACAGACTGTCATAATATAAAAGACTATTGAAAAGATCGAGTTGGTGTTCTAACGCAAATTTTCAATTACTTTGACACGTGTCAAAATTGTGAAATGTCAAATTCTTTTACCAGTTTAGGTATGCGTCTTTACTATTCACACGATTTTTAATAGTCTCCATTTCTCATGGATATTGGTACTTCTATTCTTAGGGGGTTTTAAAACTCTGCTTAGCGGTAAAATAGCGTTCTGTATACTGTGTAACGAAAAAAATATATTGTAGCATTACAGAAATATCGAAGAGGCACGTCTATTGCAGATTGTTATCGTGTATTGCGAAAATATTTACTAAAAGCAGTTTGGACATTTGTAACTGTTCCTCCTAGTACGTAAGAATACAGTGCTATACATAAATGACCAGTTTTAAAAGTCTACACTCTATATATACATTTCTACGGTCCTGGTAAAAAAAGAACACATCAATAAATTGTCTTAATAACAATATAGTACTTATTAATCCTTGTTGTAATAAAAAGTAGTCTGGCTAAATTCATAAGCGAACGACGTTCTGATAACTATTTTAATTAAATCAATTTTAAATCTATAATATGTTCATCTAAAAACAGCAATTTCAATACCATGCTATATAAATATAGCAATTGGCTTCCACTGTGAACTGAGCTTAATCGAAAAAATATTGCAGTGTTAATATCATGCTAAAATGTGTTTTTCGCCGCCCCATTGTGTATTTTCCGTATTGGGTTTTATTAGTCGGCTTTATTGGCCGCGAAAAGGGCAGTCGAGTTTAATTTGTATAGCGACGTGTTAGTTTACATAGGATTAATTTTAGGGTGTGCTTTCACCTTAACTCAATGTTTGTAATAACATGTGGGTGTCTCTCATACCTGATTTTATCGTCTGAACGGTTTCTCACAGTTGACCCGAAACTATGAAGCCAAAGTCAATAGATATTAGAAAATGAATATAGGAAATATGCCTCTACCGGCTACGAGGCTTAAAACTGAAATCTCAAATGGCCCTTCAAGCCGAAACGCATAATTTTCCCGACAAAAATAATCTGGACGTTAGTGTGGCGAAGATTGTCTATTTAAATAATTGAAAACAATTATTATTTCGATAAAATGAGAAGTTACACTACTCGTAAAAACATTCCGCCATTTTGTAATCTCATCTCCATAGCGCTTTTATTGCGTTTCGGTTTCCTTAATCCTGAATTGCGATATAAACTTCACCTTCCTGACCCATTTAGAAGGATATTGCAGGGCGATTACGCGTTTTGAATTCGAACCGATCTTCTCACCTTTTCATTTTTATATTGAAAAGAAAGGGACGGAGTATAATTTAGTATCAACCTGCAGTCTTAGTAACCCCGTTCGGAGAGTTTCTCCCTCGCTATAATATTCTAAGACGATGTCTTACACGTACTCCGCTATACGGAGCGATGGATTTTTTATATATCTTGAATTCCGAAATTGTAATATTTAAATTGTCTCATACCGTATCATGTGTTTGATACACATTGCTTTCTGATTAACATTCAGAAAGCAATGCTAGTGTATGGTTAGACAGTTTTAAATAAGTTTTTTAATTAAAAAAATGATAACCTATTTGAAAAATATAATACAATTTTTCTTAAATACATTAAGCGTGCCTACTTTCTTATACGTGCAAATAAACAAATATAACCGTCTAATAATATAGTATGATGAAAAACGAAATGTAAAAGTATTTGTAGCTGTTTTAGTGAAATGCAGAAACAGAATCTGAGACACGAGGTCTGTATTTTAGAGCCTCAGAAATATGTGTAATTTCAAAATCCATAGCATAGCTTTATCATGTACAACACCGACTTGAATTAGATTCGTTTTGCACAACGCCTGTAAATCACTTAAGAAGGACGGGACCGGGGTCTCTGGCAGTTAAAGTTGCTGTTTTTGCTCACAGGGGAGCGGACGATAAGAAATATTCTGAACAATATACGTTTCCTTACTAAGGGCCGGGGGAAATTATAGGAGAGGTGTTAACGTGATAAAATGGCTGCGTAAGTTTTTGTAGATGAAAAAATAATGTAATCAAAGCTAACTTGGATTTGGTGTGATTTACTTACTTTCGGATTATTATCAAAATTTCTGATTGCGAATTGTCAGTTAAATCCAAAGGTTTTATATTTACTATATTAGTTACTTCGAAAATTAGGAAATAAAAAATAAAAAAATCTTGTTATATGTATATATTATTATATGTAATGTTTACTGTATGCACTAGGTTTGTGTTCCTAATTCTTCTTTCCTTCTGCGGGCCTACTGGAAGAGATTTCAACATAAAATAAGTAGTGCCCTTGTACTCTGTATCCTTATTGACGTGTCTTTTCTAACAGCTGTGTGTACAAAATATATTAAATAAATAAAAATAAATAAACCCCGTTTTCTTCTCTGTAAATAGGATTTAAAAAAATATTCTGTTAGTTGTCCATTCTTATATACGAATATTATTAATTCCTAATTAGCATAATCCTGTGATAGCTTGAATCGTAGTTAATCAAAAATGAACTAGTATATGGCGTTAGTAAATACTATTCCATGAATATTTAATTTTATAAAATTAATTGAATGCGTTATTGAGTAACGACACAACAAAAAGATCTTGATGCGTTTTTACCTGATTACCATTTCAGTCCAATGAATAATTTTATTTATATACTCCCACAAATTATATTTCTCACCTAAATCATAAGTTATTTACACATACATATGTATATACTATTTTCTTTGATTTCCGTGAGTGGTACTATTTTAAACTACTTTCACGGAATAATCTCGCGTATTTAACTGTCAGTCACATCACTGTTATTAATCGAAAATTGAATATTGTTCTAACTACCGTCTGTTTTTATACATAAATAATATTATGACAGTAAAAAACTCGAAATTAAAACAGTAGAAGTAGTTTTGCTTTTATTTACACATGCTGTTTTTTTTTGCTTATATGGTTGGACGAGCTCACAGCTCACCTGGTGTTATGTGGTTACTGGAGCTCATATATGTACATTTACAACGTAGTATTATAGTATTATAGTGATCAATTTGATCTTCTATTTCAAGGACTTTTTCATAAGTAGGTGGCGAGAGAGAGAGAGAGAGAGAGATTTTTAAGAGAGATTTTTCATGCGTGAAAATGATTTTCATGATAGAAAATGATTTTGAAACATAACTTCTGCGATTGATATTTGTCAAAGTTGATGGTATAAATTAAGTTAAAAAATCTGTAAATCAATGATATTCTCAATATGATTTCGTTGAAAGTATAACTAGGATCATAATTTAGATAGCTAGTATATTCGAAAGATGATCTTAATCATGCATCCGTACAAATTTATTTTAAAAAAAAGTATAGACAGCAACTATTTCTTCTTCTTTTTTTCAACACCTCGATTTTGAGCCATGCTACATGAAGCCAGAGTTTTACTAGTTGATATAAAAAATAAAACACCAAAGTCATATTTAATAGACCGTTTATATTTTTTTTTATTGCTTATATGGGTGGACGAGCTCACAGCCCACCTGCTGTTAAATGGTTACTGGAGCCATAGACATCTACAACGTAAATGCGCCACCCATCTCGAAATGTAAGTTCTAAGGTCTCAGTATAGTTACAACGGCTGCCCCACCCTTCAAACCGAAACGAATTACTGCTTCACGGCAGAAATAGGCAGGGCGGTGGTACCTATCCGTGCGGACCCATAAGAGGTCCTACCACTGGTAAGTACGCAAATTATAATTTTGCGGGTTAACTTTATTTTGACATTATTTCAATTTACAAGTCATTTTTTAATTTCTTAACTGAAGAGATGTTGTTTGCTTTATTTTAGATCGTACTTTACATGAACCTATTAAATATATAACTATTAGAAGAAAAATAAAGAAGTATGTTTACTGTACATAGCTTAGGAACCACTTGATTTTTCGATTTGTATTAAAAAAAAAATGAAACCAGTCAGATCAAGATTTATCTTAGAAAAGTATCAACGTAGCCGATAGTTACAGAACACGGCCAGACCACGTAACAAGCTCTCAAAGTTCATACGGGGAGGAGTTACACTAACTTGAATTGTAAACTTGAGTACGGAGGAGGGAGTCACGCGCGACGAACGAGGCGGCCAAATAAAATTAACTTTACTATCAATGCAGTGTAGAGTTGATCAGTCGGTATAGAATTTGGAAAATAGATAATTAGTTACGAAAACTATTTAAAAAAAAATGTAATTAACGTTTTTCTTTTTATTGCTTAGGTGGGTGGTTTTTTTATTGTGAGGCTATTTCAGCGTTACCTTAACTAGTAGGTGAGCTCACGGGGCTCAAACGATGAGCGAACAATCATGACGACGTTGCTAACACGAATCCTAGCAAGAGTCGTGCTTCGCAGAATCTACCACCGGATCGGAAACGCGACCCACTGAGAAGATCCAGCGAGAAACTCAGTGGGCTGTGTCTGAGGGTAGATGGGTGAACGAGCTAACAGCCCACCTGGTGTGAAGTGGCTACTGGAGCTCATATACATCTACGACGTGAATGCGCCACCCACCTTGAGATATAACTTCTAAGGTCTCAAGTATAGATACAACGGCTGCCCAACCTTTAACCTGAAACGCATTACTGCTTCACGGCAGAAATAGGCAAGGCAGTGGTACCTAGAGTAGGTTTAGAGGTCCTAGCACCTGTAAACGTTATTATTTGTGTTAAATCATTTTGTGAGAATCCATAGCACTGAGATTTAAAACTGGTTTCTCTAGGTTTTACTAGGCATTACATTATTGATGCCCATAGGCTCCGGTAACCACTGATAAGGGCCGTAAGATTGTTCACGCACACAAAGCAAAAAATAATAATGTTAACATGCGTATTATTTAATTTGATGACATTATTAGAATAAAGAAGCACTCGTCATGGCTGGTCGTTTAAAATAGTGCTGTATCAAATATATTTTTATCAGATAAAATGAGCAGATGTACTACTCGCGGTCTACCTATTTAGGGGAAAAGTTTTGCATTCATAATTTCATTCATAATGCAAAAATTTGGCTGTTCGGACCAAAACATGATTAAGTTGCAGCTTAATAAAGCTATTTGAAAGAAATCTATCTATCTATCTATATATGTATATATTAATGAATTGCTGTTCCTTAGTCTCGCTAAAACTCGAGAACGGCTGAACCGATTTGGCTAATTTTGGTCTTGAATTATTTGTGGAAGTCCAGATGAAAATGCTCGGAATTAAATAAAAATAAGAGTTTTGTTTTCCCTTTGATGTGTCCCCCGTCAGACGGATTCCTTTTGTTTGTTTTAAGTTTATTTTATACAAAAGTTTAGGTCTTTTATTTATCGATGGAGGCACTACGAAGTCTGCCGGGTCAGCTAGTAGCAAATATTTTCTTTTTGTTATAAATGATTCCATACGTTTTCATAAAAAATAAAGTTGATATTTATTTTCAGTACCGTAAGATCAATGTGCTGTGTCACTGGCTACAACGACGCAACAAATTAGAAAGTTTCTGCAGGATATAACGGGGGTTGTGTTGTTCCAATAAATTCTGCGGATTACCTGCCTAGCCGGGGGGTTACTGGACGTCGATGAAGTTAGTTCACCATGGTTTATGGCTTAAACCGCTATGTATTGGCTGAGTGTCAACTAAACTGTGGTTTGTGTTTGATTATTTAAGTGACATACATATTTTTTTTTTTTTTTTTTTTTTTTTTTTTATTGCCCTTGTAGGCAGACGAGCATACGGCCCACCTGATGGTGAGTGGTTACCGTCGCCCATGGACTTCAGCAATGCCAGGGGCAGAGCCAAGCCGCTGCCCACCGCTTAATACTCTCCACAAGCCTCGTTTGAAGAAGGACATGTCATAGCGCAAAATATTATATGATATACATGTTTTTATTGAACTAGTGGTCCTCTAGTAGTCGAAATTCGACTATAATTAATTTAAATTATAAGTTTAAACATTAATATGGTTCTATTGTCTATTCTATTGAGTACCAATTTTTTTTTAATTAAATTTTACTGGCTCGAAAACAAAGTCCTTTAAGCCAAATCAGTATTTCTGTTTCTTCATCACTTCATTTCACATTATTTATATGTATTGAAATCACTGTATTTTTAATGAATTTGTATAGGGGTAATAGTTCGTCCAAGCGGCGAGAGACATTATTAGATAATATATCGCACATATCACTCACTAAAACTAAACGATGCATATTGTATGGGGAACACTTGAACAACCAATGGTTTATGTCACAAATATCATTCGAGTTGCAGTATGTACATCTGTCATTTCCTATAACAATATTAATTTATTCTCACTTTGATCACATACTAGGTAGGTATACAATAACAAATTTTGACAATAAACAAAGAGTAGTAATAAAAATATGTGTTGTGTCAAATACATAGTAGGTAAAACATTACACATGTACTTTTATATATCTTATGTATTTCTAAGGAATAAAAAAAAAATTGCATATTCTTCTCTATATTCTCTATAAGTATGGGAAATTTCATACTCCTCCGTCCGAGCAATTTTCGTTAAAAAGAGTTCAAAGTTTTTGCTTCACGTATTAATATATAGATTATTAAGTTTTTTTATTTTATTGCTTAGATGGGTGGACGAGCTCACAGCCCACCTGGTGTGATGTGGTTACTGGAGCCCATAGACATCTACAACGTAAATGCGCCACCCATCTTGAGATATAAGTTCTAAGGTCTCAGTATAGTTACAATGGCTACCCCACCCTTCAAACCGAAACGCATTACTGCTTCACGGCAGAAATAGGCAGGGCGGTGGTACCTACCCGTGCGGACTCACAAGAGTTCCTACCACCTAGTTTAGTTATCCTTTGAGATGTTTTTATAATATTATATTTAATTTAAGTAAATCGTTAGTGATATCTTGAGTAAACAATGATCACATCACTTAACACTTAATTCGAGTTTGATTTTTATAACACGGATGTTATTCCGCCATCATGGAGGTCCTTCGCGAAAACTTATTGGTTATAAATACAGTTTTATATATAGTATTGGCTTTATAGACCGACCATGCCGATGTAATAAAATGCAATGAAATTAAAAAAAAAACATTCATATTTTTGTTCAATAGTGACTCCATTGCCAGTGCTCAAGAAAGGCGGCGAGTTCTGAAGGGGTTATATAGTAATACTCACTAAGTCTTATCAAGATCGGATATAGTTTTATTCTTTTATAACTCAATTTACATTACAACGAGCCGACCATTTCATTACAAACGCGCGTCTTATATTGTTATGTTATAGACTATTTCCTTTGATTTTCTTTACGATTAGACTCGTTTAATGACTCTATTTTGTATTGTTATATTGTTGCATGATTCATATTGTGTTACAACTTCATTGATATTCATTCCTCAATATGAGGAATGAGTATGAACTAGATTTAAAGGTTGTGTATATCTATATAATAAGTTCATAGTTTTTCAGATGTAAGAAATGCTTGGCAATATCATTCAATAAAAAACGGGCAAGTGTAAGTCGGTATTTCGTTCTGAAGGATAACTTTTTTTAATACGCTTTTATTAGCTTCTGACGTATGCATGTATGTTTGTCACGGAATCTTTGAACATGCTTTTGACCCTTTCAAAACATCGGAGTGACTCGAAATTTGGTATACTTATTAAGGACCGATGCCAATTCAATTTTTAAAAAGAAAAAATTCAAATTCAAAATAGTGTGATAAAAATGATTTTATTGTAAAAAAAGCGTGGGGTGCATGGTATCAGTAATTATAAATATTTTATGAAAATATATGACTAGAAGGGTTATTTTGATAATATCCTGAAAAGCACCCCACGCTTTTTTACAATAAAAACATTTTTCTTACACTATTTTTAATTCAAATTTATTAAAATTGATTTTCTATTTTATAGGTGGATTTTCTATAAAAGCGTATTTTGTTAGTTTTTTTTTAACTATAATTTAATTACAATATTAATGAAACGTCAGACCACATGTGTAAAGGTCCGCTGGGGTGGGTACAAAAAAGTTTTATTATTTCTTCATGATCTACTTTCTCAAAGATGGACATTCAACATGGAATATGTTGAAATCCCTCCCTCGTAAAATACTTAGATAATTGAGGCCACAAGTCCCAACTCATCGAGTAATTGGATTAATCGGAACTCTCTCAGCGGCTATTTATCAACTTCTCCTCCAGAATTGTATTTTAGTAAAATGCTGTGTATATTATTATTAGTGTTGATTTATTAAACTCTATACAAATAGGTAAAGACAAAATTGATGAGTACCAAAAAATTTTTCGAGCGACTTTTTCTGTGTTTCATAATTTTTTCCGAGGCTTTGTTAGTGAACAAAGAAAACCAATTTCAACAGTTTTTGTTACAAGAAATAATATCTTATTTTAAAATAAATAATGACAAAAACAAAACACATTTTTTAGGTATTAATTTTTAAAATGAATTTTGTGGTGTCAGTGATTATAGTCGAATTTCGATCATTAGGCGAGCCCTAGTTTTAATGACTATCTAGTTGACTCTGGAGTCATTTTGTTTCAGGATATTTGGCATTCGTGGTCTGCGTGTACTTGCTATGAGTGTTTCGAGGGAACTCGCAAATGTATAATTTTTTTTCGTACACTGACTGAAAAATATAACGTATCTTGTCTCCTTCATTCTATCTTTTATTCACTATTATTTCAAATAAAACACACTCGTAGCTGAGTCGGAATTATTATTTTTTTGCCCTTAATGAGTGCATACACCGGCCTCCGAAACTCAAATAGTTTTCGGAGTCCATGAGAATTGCAGTGCGAATGTATTCATGTTACTTTGAGAAATTAGACCAAAATCTACTTTTCTTTGCATAATACTAATTCTGGCTTTTAAAATCGATACATTTGAAACAATTCAAGCGATCTTGGCTTGCGCTAAGCTAGCACCGATAATACACATCACAAACAAATATCTATCTATCTATCAGCCCATGGACGTCCACTGCTGGACATAGGCCTTCCCCAAGCCTCGCCACAAAGACCGGTCCTGCGCTGCCTGCATCCAGCGGATCCCCGCGAACCTCAATAGGTCGTCGGCCCACCTTGTGCGAGGCCTACCCACGCTACGGCTTCCAGTAAATAAATATACCACGACCTAAATCGTAGTTTAAAATAACCCTCAATTTCTTCTCTTTAAAACTTGAATCTTTTAAGTAAATATCAAATGACTAGGTCCGTTAAGCTATTATTTATTATTTGTATCGAAGTTAGATATTTAGTTAAGGTCTGTGCTATGAAAAAGTAAACTATCGTAAAAGCTTTAACGTCTAACGAAAAAGTTGGGTTGCAAACCGTTCTGCATAATTTATGAGATAGGCCACGCTCACATGAAACTTTGTCTCTTAGTACGTAGCTATCCGTACGTAGAGATCCGGGAAGCCACTGACATAAAACCACCTTCCGCTGTCTATAGCAGAGCGGACGGTAAGGCGATTCAAACAAGACGAAAAAAAAGAAAGGTGCATTATTAAATATGTGCTTTGCGAATGTATTTAAAGCATGTGTTTTACATGTTTCAACATTTTAATACGAAAACAAGACTATTCTCAACACGGCTAACAAAGAGATGGCTAAGTCCTAATAAAGCGTTTACAATGCTTTTAATTGGTCGTGCCACATTATAGTTTTTTTCTTTTTCTTTATTGGTTAGATAGGTGAAGGAGCTCACAGTCCAGCTGGTGTTAAGTAGTTACTGAAGCCCATAGACATTTACAACGTAAGTGCGCCACCCACCTTGAGATGTAAGTTCTAAGGTCTCAATATAGTTACAACGGTTGCCCCACCCTTCAAGTCAAAAGCAACGCAAAGGCGCCGTCATCCGAAACATGTCTTGTCTTGGATTCCTCGGGATTCACTCTTTTAGACTCTTTAAGAACTGGTCACCGTCCTCGTACAACTCGTCAATTACGAGGAAGAGTTCGACGAGCAAATTAACTCATAGACGCAGCACACTGAGTTTCTCGCTGGGTCTTTTTAGTTGGTCGCGATTCGATCCGATAGTACATTCTGCGAAGCACTACTCTTTCTAGGGCTAGTGTTAGCAAATTCTCTCCTTTTGAGCTCTTGAGCGTACTCATCCACGCGTAGCTGGAATAGCCCCTTATGCTATTCGTGAGTAGGTAGAAAAGAGAAAATCATCATAGTCTAGTAATACATTAATTATATGGAATTGCATTACATTATAAGGAACAGAACATGTTTTCAAGTAAACACAATCATTATTGATTCGAAATAAACAGTAATTCCATTTGAAATAATCAAATTCCTCATAGATAAATCAACTTGTCCTACTGTTATTCTTAACACTACGTTTTCCAAACGACATCCGGCCGGTCTGTCTGAGGTATCCGTTATCTTATGTTCAGCCGTTTACGTTGAACAGTTACCTGAGATACATGCTGATCAGTTTTTTATTCTAAGCAAATACAATGTTTATACTAAAAGCTGTGTATAAATTGCACTTAAGAGTTTAGATAAATTGGAAAATAGCACCCAATTGCCGTTGCAATATCGATTTTAACACAACCAATAGGCTTTGCGTATACTGGGTGTTAAGAGGCCACTTCCGAAAACGAAGACAGACGATAGTACGAATAACACCTTTGATGATGGAGTTATTTAGACAAATCTTGTAAATAAGTATTTCAGCAATCGCGCGAGTCTGCGCTGCGCTACGCCGCGCCTGTGCGTTCGTTGATCGGAGCATCAGCTGTTGTTTGATTTTGTGTTTCATTGCTGATTTTTTAGTAATGTATTTTTTATTAAACTATCGTTTCATTTAGCTGTACTAACATGATGGAGTGGAAATAATGCTAATAAAACGTTTTAAAATATGTTTTTTTTTAAATCAGGATCGATTTGTTTTCTGTGCCATCATCAAAGGTGTCATTAGTAGTTATTGTCTGTCTTCGTTTTCGGAAGCGGTCTCCTAACACCCAATATAATACATTAACTACTTGAATTAAATTAATTAGTTCGACTACTTTTACAAATACTCATATAAAGAATATATAGAAAACTACTTATTGAATATATTACATTATACAAAATAAATTCGATGTGAGAAACATTATAAACATAACGGTTATGTTGATTGGTTTTGTAGACTCCTCTGTTTTACTTTAAGCTTTTTTTAAATCATCACTGGCAATTCGGAGCCAAATTCCATTGAGTAATTTACACAGAAGCTATACAAACCCTTTCCGTGTCAGAGCGGAAAACAAATGGCGCCATTAGAGAAAATAACTAGATATCTATCGGCTGGTCCCATGTGCAACGTCAACTTATAATTAGATTACAATCGAACTGGTTCGTGTTTCATAGTTAACTACAACTGCGTAAATGAAACACAATGGGAAAAACGTATCATTAGGATGGTGTTCCAATTACATGAAATGACGTTCAAAATATAATTTTATGATTTATGTTGAATTTATTATAGATAAGAATGAAGAAATCCTTTTTGTATCTTGAGTGATAAACATATTTAGATTGCTAAAATGTTAAATATCAATAATAATGACAAGTCCAAGACGATTTAAAATCAGTGTGAGCCAGTGCACAGCCCAAAGTCTAGATTGGGATTCTCCATCAGCTGCGACAGGAACAGTAAAGAGAAGGAGATCATCATATCCGGAGCACGCTAAACATATCAATCAAACTCAGGAACATAACACAATATTTGAAGCGCAAACCCCTTCTGACTCTGGCAGCGGCACTTCAAGGACTGTTAGTGAAAACGATAAGTCTGATAGTCTTATTGATGTAGAAGAGAGGATATCATGTATTATCAATGAAAATAGATCCTCTAACTCTGAATCTAGTGATGTAGATATCATAATAGAAAACATCTTAGAAAATTCTATAGAAGAAAACTTATGTGAAGTGCACAATGAAACATTTGTTCACGATAGAGGTAAAACTTTTATACGCGATAAGAAAATTCCAAATAAACGTAATTCTCAAGAAGAAGCCACACAAGACAAGAAATGTAAAGATCGAAAACCCAAAACGTCTGCACCGATTAAAAAAATAAATAAATCCACTGACGTCGTAAAGAGTCAGAGTAAATTCGCGAAGGATATCAAAAAGTTAGAAGATAAGTCTAGCGTTTTACCGGTTTATAAAAGTACGATTCCTGGTAGATCTACTGATCAGAACAGTAACGCTAAAAAGAAGGTCATATCAAAGTTGAAGTTGCCTTTCACTCCGCCTTCTGCAAAAACAATGGATAAACCAAAGATAAATTTCTTTCAAAACCGGACCAACGTGGAAGGTGCAAAACCGTCGCCTCTACTCTCATCTCCCGTCAGAAGAACAATATCAAACGAATATGTGAGGCTTAAATTTTCTAACGACACAGTGATCAGACGAACTATCGACGGAAAGTCCGCACCAAAAATAGCACCTAAAATACAATCGATAATCCCTGAAAGTCCCGTCGATACCGAAGATCCCTTTCTTAATTTAAGTCCGAACAAAAAATACACTGTGACCACGAACAATAAAGTCAGATGTGATAAAGACAACTACGTGATTTTCGATCCGGACACTGGTTTTAGTCAGGGCATATCCCGTTCTCGTATCCCGCAAATGTCACCTGTGAGCGACAAATCGCGAATACCACTCAAATCGCTCGAGCAAAGTACCAGTGCAGTGCGTAAGCCGGCAAACGTTAGTGACTCGGATAGTGGTATACTGTCGCCCAATTCGCCTGTGGATACTAGTGAAAAGAGTGCCTATTATGTGAACGCGGCTGTTTTCAGCGAGACAGCGAGGCAGTACACTTCTGAACTGGACATCACTATACTGGATCCAGTCCTGGCAAAGAAAGCTGCTGAGCAGATACAGGTAAGTCATAAAAATTACTAATACATGAATTCGACAATACCGTTTTTTTTTTAATAATTTTGAAGATAGGTTAATTATTTTAGTCGAAAGCTGCGTACCTCAAATACATCATTGTTTTATTAGTGAACAGACATCAAATAGAACCACTGTTCTGTTATGGTCAATGATTGAACATCAAGAAGTGTTTTAAATAGTAACTTCCTATCCATACTTCAGTGGTAATTTCATATTCATGACATAATAACGAATTATTCGTTTAAATTTTTTTAAATCTGCAAATAATGTTTGTAGCGACATCTGTTGTACATTAGGAAAATGAACCATAGTAAAGATGAAGAGCACGCTATGGGTTTTCGTAAATTAGATTTATATTGATTTCATAAATTAAGAGTTTTTTGTCATTACTATTGAGCGATATTTTAATTGCAAATACTTTTGAAAAATATTCCTTTAATAAAAGAAATCAAAAAATTATTTTGTATTGGACAAAATAGTGTCACTACTCGCCACTAGGTGGCACTGTTCTCCAGTTCTATCGAGAAAAGCTTTTATTCTTGTTCTCGTTATTTATACGGCCCCACACAGGCGTATTATTTAAAAGCAATCGTGCAGTTAATTTTTAAATGGAACCATTTAGCTCAAATAGCGGTGGCATGCGCCTGGAGTTCAGTTTTTTAATTATGGCACATTCGCTTACAATGTGTGATAGCAGCGACCACAAATTGTGGGTTGCTTTTTATTTATGTTTATTTCTATAAAAAGCCTCATAATTATTGACGAATCTAATTTTTATTTTTAACTTAAGAGAACAGCTAAATTGAATACCTCTCAATTTCTCGAATCATTTTTTCACTATTAGCAAAAAAACGAAATTATTCCAAAACACAGTTATTTAAAAAAAATATATATTTGCAACAGTTTTATCGTTTTGTCCATTCGAATATTTTCAGAAAGCTTTCCACAACAAACTGCTTTGCTTGTTCACAATAGCCGTTACTAGATTATTTACGAGTTGTCGATTGTTATTCATTGCATTTTACTTTAATGATTGAGTGTAGAAAATAAATGTTGTACTAATGACATTGAGACACAATATAAGTATTGTAATAAGCCACTTAAATTCTTTCACTGGAGCAAAGTTTGTTTCTATTAGACGAAATCATCTAAATACTGAGTTTTATTATTTACAAAATAGAAAATCTAAATGTAATTTATTTCATTAATTTTAAGTTTGTAAATGACAGTTTTTTTAAATAGTTTTTAATTATCTATTATAATTACCTAATTAGCTTTTTTAAATAGTTTTTCATTATTTACGCAAAATTTTAAGGAGTTTTTAGGTCCATTATACGTTACTTGTGTTCCAGTTTTTTTATATTTTTTCCGGCATTGTTTATTAAACAATCTGAATAGGCTACATTATTGTACAACAATTAAGCTCTATATAATATACTTGATAGGTACATAAACTTAGAAATTGTAAACTAAAATACTTTTTAAAGGAGTTCCCTCAATAGTTTCTAATCGTTTTTAATCGAAAAAAAAACCCCACAAAATACTAGATTTATCGATTTCATATTTAACTTATTGCATGTCTCTAGCGATTTGCAGTTTGCAATTTAATGCAGTACCACACTCAAATCGCATATGCATTCGACCTGTGAGAATCACCTGCCTGATTGCGACCGCGCGTGTACCGAATGTAATTTGCTTCGAAGCATTCCATTCATGCTATAAGAGAATTTATTGAAATCAAATCCATTGATCTGTATGCGAAACGAGTTTTGCGCCATAAAATTCTGTCTTTCTTTACGTTTCAGCTAAATGAAAACCGAATTATATCCATTGATTTAAAATTTCATCAAAATTATTTGTGACATTTTTAAGAAGTCATCTGTCAATTTAAGTTATAATTATATAATAGATCAACGAATTTTCATTGTTTTTTTTTATTGCTTAATTGGGTGGACGAGCTCACAGCCCACCTGGTGTTAAGTGGTTACTGTAGCCCATAGACATCTACAACGTAAATGCGCTACCCACCTTGAGATATAAGTTCTAAGGTTCACTCAGTATAGTTACAACGGCTGCCCCACCCTTCAAACCGAAACGCATTACTGCTTCACGGTGGAAATAGGCAGGGTGGTGGTGTCTATTGGTGCGAACTCACAAGAGGTCCTACCACCAGTGAATGATTATGCCGATAGTTCGCATCATGGAGAGGAGTAGAATCTTGATTAACATATATTGATTGGTAAATTTGTAAAACTTTCAATAATAATTATCCAACAATACCAACTGATAGAATTATGTTTTTAAAACTAAAATGACACCTTTAAGATTACCATAATAAAATTAAAAGTAGTACTCCAAATCTTCCAAGCTCTAAAATATCTACAATTTCGAATTTTAAATTAATTAAACGCGGCCTCAAAAATTCCGAAGATGAAAATTCTGAACGTCAGGTAATGATTGGCGTTTATGTCACTAAGGAGTGCAAACAGCCTCATTCTCGAGGTAAGCACTCCCGGCCTCTCTTCACGAGGGTCCTCCATATTCCCGGGCCGTGTACGGTCTTTGTACGTTAATGCAAAACGTGAAAATGTTTCATCACTTAATTTAGCTGCGCGAAAACCGTGCGGTTTCGCCGAAGGCGTAAAGCCTGGAAATTTTGCTGTGTTTCTGTATGATATTCGAGAGGCGTGTACTCGTTTTAACATTTTGAATGCAAAAGCACGTTTCAGAACAAAACATGCAAATATAACAAAAGAATAGAATATAATTTTTTTGTTTGTTTATTTACCTAACGTAGTTCTGTGTATTTGATTATTAAGCTTAACTGTAGATGTTGGAAGATAAAAACAAACCAGCCGCGGCGTCTGTAGCGTTTTCTAGTTCATACATTAGTCAGCCGATGAAAGAATAACTTAACCCACAGACACAGCCCACTGAGTTTCTCGCGGGATCTTCTCAGTGCGTCGCGTTTTCGATCCGGTGGTAGATTCTGCGAAGCATGGCTCTTGCTAGGGTTCGTGTTAGCAACATCGTCAGGTTTGAGCCCCGTGAGCTCACTTACTAGTTAAGGTTACGCTGATATGGTATCTCTAGACTATCAGCTTAGGTAGGAAAAATAAGAATAATATCGTATAATAAAAATGAAATATGCTAGAAATTACAAATTTGCGTAACTTCTTAATGTGAGCCTTAATTGATACTCATGTGTCATTGTGCATGACTAAATTCACGTTGTAATGTCTATAGGCTATAACAACCACTTTAGAACAGAAAGGAGGTAAGCTGGTTTATAGATTTAAGTAATAATTTAATGAAAATTCAGTTTGTCTTCTTGTTGGTATAGTATTTATTACTGTAGTACGATGTCCTGATTCGCGTTCTACAGTTGAAAATATTTTGATATTAGTGTGTACGTAAATGACGATAGCGTGTGGCCTCAAATTTGTACTGTAGATTACAAATATAGTGCGAATAGTTCTCTAGTCTAGTCTAGTCTAGTCTAGTCTAGTCTAGTCTAGTGCTTGGTGACGCAGAACTTTTTCTTCTTCTTCTCTTGTAGTTCACATCATTCTTATTATAATACTAGCTAACCCGGCAGACTTCGTAGTGCCTCAATCGATAAATAAAATACCTAAACTTTTGTATAAAATAAACTTAAAATAAACAAAAGGAATCCGTCCGACGGGGGACATATCAATGGGACAACAAAATTGTTATTTTTATTTAATTCCGAGCATTTTCTTAATTATCTACCTTTTAAACCTTCCCTGGACTTCTACAAATATTTCAAGACCAAAATTAGCCAAGTCAGTCCAGCCGTTCTCGAGTTTTAGCGAGACTAACGAACAGTAATTCATTTTTATATGTATAGATGTAGTAAGCAATGATTTAGAGGTATTTTGTAAAATTTATGTGTCATATTTGGAAAGGACCCACCGCGGCACCGTTGAAGCTGCTTTCAGATTACGCTATAGTATAATAGCATATAGTATATAGCTCATAGCACGACAATATCGTGCACTATACATTGTTATGGACACGTTCACACTGTACTGTACTACAATATATTGTTGGTTAAGTATACACTGCTATACTATATGGCACTATAGCCAAGCGTAGTCTGAAAGCAGCTTGAATGTTATGCCGATGCATGCCACAGTGGATAATCTGCGTTCCGAATCGATGGTTTAGTGGGAACCATTTAAAACCGCATGCGAATATCTGTTCAAAGAAAAACCCTTTCGATTTTTGAAGTCTGCGTATATCTGATATATTTTCGCTCATATATCTGTTTACAATATTATTATTAGGTACAAATTAAAATCTTGGTTTGCGGACAT
The DNA here is from genome assembly GCF_003987935.1 of Bombyx mandarina. The sequence continues at coordinate 3,572,933 of NW_021011486.1, read as the reverse complement.
GAGATATCTATTTAACTGTAGCTGAAGCCTATCTAATGTAATGATTAAGCTATACAAAATGACTACCACTTATAAATATAATATAATATATAACAATAAATAATAGGTTGGAGAAAAGCCTTTTCGCATTTTAGTATATTATAATATAATCTACACTAATATTATAAAGAGGAAAGGTTTGTTTGTTTGTATTGAATAGGCTCCGAAACTACTCAACCGATTTGAAAAATTCTTTCACTGTTTGGAAGCTACACTATTTCCGAGTGATATAGGCTATAATCTTTTTTGAAAAAAATTAAGGATCTTTACTAAAACTCCAATAATGTAACCTAAGGTGTAAAAAAATTACCTCAAATATTCTTTACATCGCGTGCCCTGCGAAAACTATTAATGATATATTAAAATAATGTACTACGACTTGTGTTTATTGTAGTTATGCCGCAATAAGTGTTCTTTTACTTAAAAAAATAAAACATCGTCGAATATCGTTGAAATTTTTGTCAAAGACCCGAGCGGAGCCGGAGCGGGCCGCTAGTATACTTATAAAAGCCAACGAGAGAGACTGAATATACCGAACCTTGTATAAATATAGTCGTATAAACAAAGTGCAGAAGCGCCCTGGACAATTTGGAAGGATAGAGTAGCTTTGAAATCAAAGCGACAGCCTGAGGCAATGTCAGTACGCTGCTCACGCCCGCATGGGGACTGTAACCTAATTATTCTTAATGCAGACCATTCTACGTATAGAAATGTCATAATAAAAAACATTAAACCGAAAATGTGAAACGAAAAACATATCATTTGTAATGTATTTCATGTGGTCAAAGTTTTTGCAGTCAATTATAATTAATGACCATGTATTTGACGTGTTAAATATCTGTGGTCATTAATAATAATATATTAATAGCGTTTATGTTATGGTAGGTGGAGAGACTCCAGTATGCTTAGTGTGAGTTTTTTAACTTTCTCGATTACGTAAAAGTTAACTCAAATTTGTATGGAGTTGGAGCGTTTGTCTACGCTTGCCGCTAGGGGCGCTGTTCCAACTGCATGCAAAATTACTTAACTTTTACGCTATCGAGAACGTTAAAGCACTAAGCACACAGATCTCAATGGTTTTTCAAGCTCATAAAAGTTACTAAGAGTTAATGCTACTGCCCCACCAGACTTGAGATTAGAGATCCAATTATTCACTGACTGTCTGACAATTGTTGAATGACTCCTATTATATTATGACGTCTATCGCTATCAGGACTACTTCACGATAGAAATAATAAGGATGCTATAGAAAGGCGTATTTTGAGCCTTCTAGTTACAAGGCGGGTAGTATTTTATTAGGTATTCGTTTTTGGAATAGTTCTCCTATATCTGTTATTCAATGTAGCTTTAAATATATTATATGAAATTCATTACATTACGTGTTAGAAAAAGCGCATATTTAATTGCTATTATTCTCATTTAGTCGCAGGAAAAAATTTATAGCTGTATATATTTGTCTGATTTTAGTATTGCTTTTTGGACGTAATTTCTGTTGCATCGATTTTGGAATCACTAAGGTGCCGCTGAAGTTAAATTTAGAAGATATTATCTACTACCGACAAATTATGAATTAGTATTAGTAGAAGCTCAAGGTGACCAGGTTCGCACAGACGCTTATCCAAGATTTTTTATTGGCTGTTAGCCAAGAAACTATTATAATTTAAGATACTGTGATAGCCTTTCTTAAAAATAAAAAAATAAGTATCAAATGGATTTTCTATTCGAAAATGTAATTCAAGGTCTATCCAATCCATCTATCCAAGTCTATGTGATAAGAACAATTGCCATCCAATATTATAAAGGCACAAAACAAAACAAACAACATTTGCAGAAACATTCGTAGAGTTAGTCTATGAATATATAAGTCTGTGGTTTCGTCAAGTCTCTTTCCGGCTAAATCTTGGACCCCAAAAACCCATTTCTCGATTGGCTAAGGGTTTATTACAGTACCTATTCTGTTTAATGTAGTCGCTTGTTTTATACATGCAACGACCGAAAACATTTTGCCAAGATTGTAGATTATATTTTTGCGTTCAAACCTAAATTAAGTTTAACATCAGAATGAAAAAAATCTATCGTCGTTTAATTGTTTTTTTACTTCAATTGACGATGTTTTACTAATTTTAAACACTAATTTTACCATGCAAAGCTACAATTCTCAATTTTCTTTTTCTAGTCGTTACATTAATATAATCTTTAGATTTGGTGGACACTTATAGATTTGTAGTATCACTTGGGCTGTTCTACATCTTCATCTTATTTTGTTATTCTCGTACTCGTCTTTTGCTTCTAGCTGAAAAATATTTTTTAGATAATAGGTAGTAATCGTAGTTAGGTAAATGTATCTAATATATAAAATTCTCGTGTCACAGTTTTCGTTGCCATACTCCTCCGAAACGGCTTGACCGATTTTGATGAAATTTTTTGTGCTTATCCGGTATCTATGAGAATCGGCCAACATCTATTTTTCATCCACCCCTAAATTTTATTTTTTATTTTTTAGATAAAATTTTTAATTTCTATTTTTTTATGATACAACATACAAAAATACATACAATCCTCAATTTTCACCCCTCTACGATCAACCCCTATTTTTTATTGGTTAATTATAAACTTTAATTTTTTTGGCAAGATTTTCATTTTTATTTTGTCATGAATTAAAATAAAAAATCTGATGTTACTCTCAATTTTTCATCCCTCTATGATCAACCCCTATTTTTTATTTGTTAATTATAAACTTTAATTTTTTCGGCAAGTTTTTTATTTTGTTTTGTCATGACTTAAAATAAAAAAAATCATATTACTCTCAATTTTCACTCTTATACGATCAACCCCTATTTTTCCATCCCGATTAATATTTTTTTTATTCTATGCACAGATCCGCAATAAAGTTGCAAGATAGCAATCAAATATTATAATTGTAGTACGATAAATTCTTATTCAGAGTTTATAATATCAAGTTCCTTTAATTATGATTTTTTTTAAATTGAATTTGATCTCCCGCCCTCGGCGGTCGACTACTGATCAACTATCAAACGATCAGCTATCCCCGCCAGGTGTCACCACTCATCCAGCAAACATCACGTAGTAGGGATGAGGACGAAGCCGGTCTCCTGTCTTACTTACTCACTATACATCATAGATTATACACCTAATATATTTGAGAGCTATACAATACTATACATTTTTCAGCCATGTTTTTTTAGTTTTATTTGTGTATCAATAGTATGTTCAGTAGGTCTGAGAATCGGCTACTATCTGTTTTTCATACCCCTAAGTGAATTTTTTTGGATATTTTTTTTTGTTTATAATGAGGTATTATGTGGTTAAAGGAGGTTTTTTTTTCTACAGTAGAATTTCCCTAGAAACTTATTTAAGGCAACACAACGTTTGCCGGGTCAGCTAGTAATTTAATAAAAAGAATGCGGTTTCATTTTATTAACACGACATACAATAATTTCTGCACCATAGAAGTAATTCGCGAATATGTTAGATACTTATTTGGGATTGGAATCTTTCGGTCGATGAGCATGAATGATTTATGAATTATGAATTTATGAATTAAATGTTTAAATATTTTAATAATTTTGCTAATTTTAATTTTAATTTTACTAACATAGTTATAAGTATTACTCTACTAACTATGGACTTATAATGGTCTGAATTAAATGATTTTTATTTTATTTTATTATTTTATCATGGGCGCTTCATCCATTCACATCAAATAAAAGAACGCTATACATATATATGTCGTGGATAACGACTTTTAGTTGTCGTGGATAACGACTTTTAGTAATATTAAGACGGTGGTTTTGATTATTATTTTAAATGATGAAATGTTGTTTTGATAAATATCACAAAACGAAGGGTAGACTCCGTAACGCCACAGTATAAAATGGCGGTACGTGGACAGAGTCGTGGCATTCCGTGTCAGACAGTAATTCNAGGTGCCATTTTAAGATAAACGTAAAATAAATATTTCAAATTAACAAACTAACGATATTCGAAGCGGCGGGAAAGGTAAACACCTACCTACGAGTACAAATTTATGCAAATAGTACAAATGTTAATAAATATTTTATAGTAAAAAACTAAAGATAATATTCGAAGCGGCGGGTGTTATTAGCACACAGGAATACGCTACTACCCGTCGCCTGGCGTTTCCTATCTATCGCCTTTTACGATATCCCAGGAAGAGGCGGGAGTGGTGTTATTCTACGTAAGGTACCCGACACCACACGGGGAACCTACACTGAATACCTAAAACTAATGTATGCGGCCGGCTCGAGGCGTACGCTCGACCGGTGATCTAACAAAGAATAATATAAGAAACCAGAACGCGGGTTTTCTATCTAACTAATTTGATATTGTAAATAAGTGAATTAATTGTAAGAATGTGAACGAAAACGATATATAAGACGAAAGCAGGAAAGCGATATTTTTTCGAAGTACCTACTTGGTACGCGGTTCTAATTATATTAGGTAAATTAGGTAACCTAGGCAATGGTTGGCGCTGATTTAATACGAATCCGGCTCGAAGGACCAAAAAATGTAGACGCGAGATAAGCAAACTACGAAATATTTGAAATTTGGTCGTTGCAAATGAAGGACACAGACTGCGGGAAGAAACGATAAGAAGCGGCAGTTCTGCGTTAAAGGAAGGATGCACAATACCTTTATGTAGTCCTTGCTGCAGACTCGTACCACTTCGCGATGAGAAACACCAACGAATTCACTTATTTACGTATTTAACATAACAAAGACACGAAGCGCGCGCGCGGTTGTTCAGCCATATTTTTTCGTCTCGATGTCACCACACGATCTCGCTCGCACGCGTCCGTAGGTAAAGTGCCGGAGAGGGATGGGACAGGATTTGCAAAACCAAATTAAAATGTTGCTATTTTTCGAAACCTATAACTAACTAAGTTTTAAACCAGCGCAACCAAATATTAACAAAGACAAACAATATTTAATCTATTCTCAATTTGACAACAGACGCCAAGAACAAAAGTTTGACAATAAATAGTATGCATGCGTGTGTGCGTCAAATACATGGGTTGTAGTGTGTGTAATGTTTTCTTTATTGATTTTATGTATCTTTTATGCATTATTTTAAAAAAATATTAGCATTGTGCACTTCTTCTCTATATTCTCTATAAGTGTGGAAAATTTCATACTCCTCTGTCCGCGCAATTTTCGTAAAAAGGGATACAAAGTTTTTGCTTCACGTATTAATATATAGATGTATTACGTAAGTAGTTCTTAATCGGATATTGTTTTCCTGTTTTGACTATTAACCGTTTGAACACTGAGACGAATTACGTAGCAAACGTCAATTAACTGCGAATTAAAACTTGCATTACAAAACGTATCCTAAAAAATATATTAATCTTATAGCTTTAAAGCCTTCGTCGAACAGAACGCGTACTTAGCGCCGCGTACTTAACGTCGCGCTCTTCAAATTGACTAGATGAGTCTAACGCACCTTGACGCAACGCATTCGCCAAATCATAGTGCCTTTCGATAGCAGTGGGAAAATTTAAAAGTATTAAGAAATCAAGTGATTCAGATGTGGCATTGTATAAGCATGGGTATTTTCTAACTATTTATATCATTTTTTCGGGCATTATCTGGTATTTTAATACACATTCACTCGGACGCTAAAATAAAATTTGTAAAAAATTACAACGCCTGACGTCAAAGTGTCCTAACGCCGCGACAGAGCGCTGCGAACTTAGAGCGCTGGCGCTCTGTGTGACGGTATGTTACCATAGTAGTACAACACATCTCGGCGTCACAGCGCGGCGTCAGCTTAGCGCTCTGACGCGCGCTAATTAAGCATTCTGTTTGACGAAGGCTTTAAAGAGTAATTCTTGTATATTTATAACCTGAATCTCGGAAACGGCTCCAACGGTTTTCATAAAATTTAGTATACAGGGGATTTCGGGGGCGATAAATTGATCTAGCTACGATTTAATTTCAGAAAATGTTGTTTTATTCGTGTTTTCACTTTATGACTCTTCCCGACATCTATTGGCGAATAATAATACTATTTTTCTTAATTGAGGGCAACTGACCGTTTTAAGGACTAAACAAGATGGCGTTATCAAAAAAAAAATCATCTAGTATATAATAAAATATAATAAGCTAATATTGACATTATATCAAGCTATTAGAAAATATAAGCTAATATTAATATTATATCAAGGTATTAGATTTACCCTAAGATATATATTTCCCCTAGCAAAAACCCACAATTCTAAATACGTGCCGGATTGTTTGGAAGTTTCTGAAGGACGAAACATCAGACGAAATTAAAACTGAAAATAAACTCTACTTGGCTCAGACCTGTGGTTTTCAGCACTTACCGAAATTCACAAAAAATCGAGAATGAAAGCTTTGTACATTATATTAATAAATAAAATAAATAATAAATAAATAAATATGAGGATACCTACTTATTAGCATACTGAATCACTGCTAATAACTGATAGGTGACCGGGGTAACCAAACATGATATGGCTTCTCTTGTGGGTTCACTTATTGAAAATTGAAATGGATTTTAAAATGTATGTAACTTTTTCAATTTTAATTCTTTCCATAAAAGCTGAAAGCTATCAAAATAAAACGAACACTTATGTACTATAAATACAGACAAAAACGTGAAGAAATAAAAAGAATTGAATTAATTTTACGTTAGTCGTCGTAAGTCGTCGTGGCCTAAGGGATAAGACGTCCGGTGCATTCGTGTTCAGTGATGCACCTGTGTTCGAATCCCGGGCGGGCACTAATTTTTGTAATGAATTACGTACTCAACAAACGTTCACGATTGACTTCCACGGTGAAGGAATAACATCGTGTAACAAAAGTGAAACCCGCAAATTATAATTTGCGTAATTACTGGTGGCAGGACCTCTTGTGAGTCCGCGCGGGTAGGTACCACCACCCTGCCTATTTCTGCCATGAAGCATTAATGCGTTTCGGTTTGAAGGGTGAGGCAGCCGTTGTAACTATACTTGAGACCTTAGAACTCATATCTAAATGTGGGAGGCGCATTTACGTTGTAGATGTCTATGGGCTCCACTAATCACTTAACATCAGGTGGGCTATGAGTTCGTTCACAAAACTAAGCAATAAAAAAACCACCAGACTCTTCAACTCTTGGTGGCTATCTAAGCAATAAAAAAAATAAAATAAAAAAGGGTGCGCGTAAGAAGTTATACTTTATTTTTATTAAATTTATTTCTTTTTTTTAAATATTAAATAATTAATAATAAATATTTAACGTTAATAATTTAATAATATTTAGTATGTATTATATTAAATAATAATTTTGTCATTTATATTACTAAAAAATTAATGCTAATAACACTTTTTTTACGAGTGTACATGCGCGAAAGTTCACCTGCGGCTATATTCAGACTCGCCAAGTTACGTCGGTCGTATTGAGGGCAACTTCATTCTGTTAATTTTGTGTCACGGTGCGCGCGCATCGTAAAATTTCACTCTCATCAATTTTTTATAACGCGCCTAAAGAAGTATAACTTCAAAAAATTGATTATGATTTATACTGAAAACAAATTTCATTGTCAAACAGTGCTTGCTCTCATCGGTTTGTTCGAGCTGGGCATCATACCGAACAGAAAAGCGGGTTTCTTCTGTAACGATGCTGCTATATCCTTCGACTACACAGGAGAGACGGTGACCAGCCTCATCCTTATGACAACTATATTCATAATACCTATCGGAGTTGTAAGTAGTTTACCAGCACTTTCTTCTAAATTCATGTGTAGTCTATAATCTATGTTAGTATAGTCAGTGTATAGTCTATGTTGTTAATCTTCTTTATTTTTTTATTAGCCCAACGTCAAGTAATAAGATTTTATAATTCGCCGTTATTATACAGTTTATGAATAAATAATAAAAAACGAAGGAAACCCAAATTAAGCAACTGAGATAAAATTAAATGAGTTGAGATGATATGGGATGACATATAATCTCAGTAAAATGGTGGTTATTTACTGAGACTTTTTCAGTTGACTTTTTGGACGATTCCGAGAAGCTACGTCCAGCGACTTTGTTTCATTTTCCCACTTTAGTGCACTTTCACAGATATTAAACAGTTACTAAACCACCGTTATTACACATTTAAACCTGAAGATACACTAAATAGACAAAATAAAACAATTTACACAACTTTGCTCCTCGCGTTCCCGCCAAAAAGTCTACAAGCACTCTGTGTATATTATTGATTCACTGTAGTGCTTTTTTTACTGGCAACTTTAGGCAAAGAAATTCACAACCCTTCTAATGTTAAATGCTTATCAACGACCTTAATGCATTTACGACTTTCTTACCTTTATTAAGGGACTGGTAAGAAAATATATACGTAGGCGGTTTCTGTCTGCACAGGTAGCCAGAAAAGGTCCTTTTTTCGAATATTTACGAACTAATTAATGTTTTTTGTCCAGTAAGACATTTGTTACCCACAGATATAATCAGTCGTAGCGACAAAGGCCGCCAAAACTAAAAAAACAATATCCAAATTGTGCCTTGATTCTTTAATTGAAAATCTTTATACATTAAATAGTGGTGTACACACTGCATTCTGTAAAAACTACGCATAGGGTAACCACGCTATGAACTTTTAAAATGTCAATGAGAATTCCATGCAACCATAAAATACAATTGAACTTTTTATTTCAGTTCATGATAACAGAATATATATTCACACCTAACGAAATACCACTGTCGGATAGAACGATGAGGGCCTTCCTGAAGAGCTCGTGGTTGTTCAAAACGTACTTATACGGCTTCATGATGAACCTTTGCATCGTGGAAGTTATGAAGGGTATCGTTGGTAATCCAAGACCTGTGTTCTTCGCGCTGTGCCAACCAGACACTGCTAAGACGTGTAACGGGTAAGAAGCATTCTATTTCCCAATAACGAGGTGATTTTGCTAAATACAAAACAAAAATTTTTTATGGATCATTCTAGATCAACTTCGTTTATACTAACGATATCCTCAAAGAATGTTTCATCACCAATGTGTCATTCGGGCTACAGTTTTGCAATGACATCGACACGGGGTTATAGATCCTGTCGAATCTGGAAAATCATCGGTAGAGGAGGGATGGATTAACGAGCTCACCGCCCACTTGGTTACCGGAGCCCATAGACATCTACAACGTAAATGCCGCCACCTAAGGTCTCAGTATAGTTACAACGACTGCCCCACCCTTCAAACCGAAACGAATTCACAGAAATAGGCAGGGTCGTGGTACCTACCCGTGCGGACTCACAAGAGGTCCTACCATCAGTAAAACGGTCTCCACTACTACTACCATCGGAACTCGATCACGAATAAATTCGCAGTAAAAAAAAGCGAAACGACTTTATCCCGTTTGAGAATTTATTTGTTTGTTCGCAGCACGGATTTCGTGAGTACTTTCGAGTGCACGTCATCGTACTCCCGCTGGTACCGGATGGATTCGTATCGGAGTTTTCCGTCGGGGCATACATCGTTGTCCGTATACTGCGGGTTTTTCCTGGCGGTGAGTTGTGCGCGAGTTTACTGTATTTGACTCTTAATCATTTTCTATTGTTTATAATTTGAAACGAATTCGATGACGTTGATTTACAGGAGCTGACGCAAGTTCAATTATCGATATTTTATTAATTTATTTCTAAACTGTATACGTTAGTACGGGTCGACGTGTACACTCCACTGGGAAGTGATTCTGTTTTTTTGTGGTCTTTTTTTCCAATTATCTTGAGGAAATTCAAACATAGTAAAACATTCATAGCGTATTTAACGATACACGACATAGATTCTTTTGAAGGCAATAAAAATGTTCTCCTACACGATTAGAGTACAATATAAATTAATTTTACCATTTATTTATTGTTATTATAATATTATTTCCAATTTCAATCTAAATTACACTTTAGATTTTTCGTGGTCACGAACGATTAAAGTGTTAAGTGTTATTCCTCGATACTTTAATAATCTGCTAACTACCGTCATTTTTCTATAGAATATTTAGTATGAAGATAGGGTTGTCCCTATCTTCATACGGGTAATTGCAAAAACAACTAGTTAAAATTTATAGTATTATGATGGCCATTTATGGTATTATGATACAGGGGCGCCGATAAAGTGATTGCCTAGGGCACTCTGGACCTTTAATCCGCCACTGACTTGGGCAATTCGGAAAAGAGTTTTCATTGGTCGTAATGTTGGTATGTTTAGTGGTACCTTCAAAAGCGGGCCTTCAACTGGTCCTACCGCTCCGAGCTGGTGGTCCCGGTGGTCCAGCTCCTCTGCGTGTCGTACTCCGCGCTGTGCTCGCTCACCAGGATCACGGACCGCATGCACCACTGGTGGGACGTCCTGATCGGATCCGCCATTGGACTGATCACTTTGTTGTACGCCGTAAGTAAGCTTTAAAGCTCTAAAAGAATATAACACGTTTTTATTTTCAGGTTAAAGAGTTGTTTAGATCACTTTTGGGTTAAAAGACCAGTCAATGTGGTACCAATGTAAACAATGGCCAAACATTTTGTCGTAATTATTTTAGTACGATGTATAAAATATCTTATGTGTTCATCCAGGTTGTAAGCTATATTTATGCGACGTGGACGTGGATGTTGAGTGGTTACCGGAGCCCATAGACATCTACAACCTAAATGCGACCACCCACCTTGAGATAAGTATGAGTTCTAAGGTCTCAGTATAGTTACAACGGCTGCCCCACCCTTTAAACCGAAACGCATTACTGCTTCACTGCAGAAATAGGTAGGGCGGTGGTACCTACCCGTGCCCACCTGATGGTGAATGGTTACCGTCGCCCATGGGCTTCAGCAATGCCAGGGGCTCTACCAAGCCAATGCCTAACGTTAAGTACTCTCCACAAGCCACGTTTGAAGAAGGACATGTCATAACGCTCGAGAATCACCGTGGAGGGGAGCTCAATCTAAAGCCGGTTGGTACATGGCAAAAAAGATCTCTGGAAACGCACTTTGGTTGAACACAGTGGCTCCAGGTAGTATAGATGAACTCTACTCCGGTGGCGGACGGTGCGATGGTAAAAACGAGATGATGGTATCATCTCACACGATTCCTCAGAGCACTCGCCATAGAATATACGGTACAAAATACAGAAAGAAACGAAGTCTTTCCGCAGACCCAGAGGCTCTAAACGATTACTATTACAACACAACGACACGATCCATTAACGGTGCTTTTAAGTATCGTATGGTCACCGTCCCCGCCGAACCCGTCGCTTGCGACGAAGGGCTCGACGAGCGAATTAATCCACAGACACAACCTACTGAGTTTCACGCCGGATCTTCTCAGTGGTAGGAAAAAAATACAACGAAAATACTGTAGTGTGCAACACTCGGCCGCACTCGGGCGTCATCGGATGCGATCGGAGTTCCCGAACGCGCAGGTGTCCCGTGACGTCATGCTACGAGATTCGCGCGCGTCGATTTAAGTTATTAATTGTAAAACGTAATTTTAGTTTCAATTCGTATCTTGTAGTGCCTAGGCATTGTTTACTCTTTTTAATTTATATTATAACATTGTACACATTATATATATATGTATATATTGTTGAATTGGTGTGTTTGACTTTTATATTATGTTCGGAGTAAAATATCCCGCGAATGCGAAGGACAAATAACAAACCACAATACTACCATTCCATTTAAGAACATTAATTTCGCAGGTGATATTTTTAAACGACAACTTCTCGTACTTCGACACAAGCGGCTCAGGAGAGGAGGGGGGTACCGCGCCCACGAGAACAGTATTATTCGATGAAAGAAGAGATAGCTAATATTTTACTAGTGAATTACACGTAACCCTCATTATAACACGGTATTTTACAACACGGTTCCACTATAACACGAAAAGAAAATATCCCCAAAACCCTCATTATAACACGATACTTGTATAACAAGATAACGTGTTTTTTGTTTAAAATTATTTAGATAATTACATTTAACACTTTCAACGCGTAATATATGGAAGTAACCGATATTTTCCAGCTTATTGTTTTATGTTTAATAGATAAAAAAAATACAAGCATAGTTGAGCTGTTTCGTTCAGAAAAATTACTCTCCTTTTTGTATTGGCTGTATTTTTGTATTCTCATATAACACGGTTTCGCACAACACTTGTCTTTGTAGGAATGTAGCTACCGTGTTATAATAGGGTTACTTATAATTAATATAATTATTATTTTTTAATATTTGTTCGTGTCATTTCTGAATGAGCTATATATAAGCTTTGTTATGTTTCTGTTCACGAGTAAGAACTTAAGAAGTACATTTGTTGGATAATGGAACGCCAATCTTTTGTTGTGATAAAATTTGAGACGCTCCAGTGAAACTGATTGAATTTCTTGAAAATGACAAAATGAGTGAATGAATAAATGATCGATATTTTTTTTACATTCCTTACTTCACAACCGAAAGGTTCTTCATCAAAGACTGATGATTCTATATACATATATGTATATATTTGAATTACCTTACATAATAATAATAATATGTTGAGGTTGCCATACAATTAAGATTTTGCTTTAAGTGAAACGTTGTATAGTATTATGTTGTATGTAAGTTACTATATCGTTAGGATATATTTATTTATACGATTGTTTTTATACAGATAAGTCTAAGTCGCAGGTTCGATGTTGGTCAAGTACGATAATTCCCGATAACTTATGCAAATTATCTTATTTTTCAGGAGAAACGTTGGAAAATTCAACATCTTAATGTATATAATTCTTATATATATTTTTTTATTGCTTTGATGGGTGGACGAGCTCACCACCCACCTGGTGTTAAGTGGTTACTGGAGCCCATAGACATCTACAACGTAAATGCGCCACCCACCTTGAGATATAAGTTCTAAGGTCTCAGTATAGTTACAATGGCTGCCCCACCCTTCAAACCGAAACGCATTACTGCTTCACGACAGAAATAGGCAGGGTGTTGGTACCTACCCGTGCGGACTCACAAGAGGTCCTCCCACTAGTAAATTCTGCTAGGCTATAGAAATAAAATGATAATATTTAAATTACAAACTTCATCAGTAAAAGCAAACATCTCTCTCGTCAGCTCACTATAACTAAAAAATGTATTTTCTCATACCCAGTTCAGTGTAACTGATGAAGTTTAAAGTTGTAGTTTAAATATTATTTTATTTCTATAGTCTAGCAGAACTATATAAGCATTATATAATAAGATGATGAATTTTCCAATGTTACTCATGAAAAATTACACAATTTGCATAAGTGACGTTATCGCACCGTATTATGTGCGATGTGTTCAGTCTTGTATATTAATACGTGGACATTATCGGTGACATTGCCACCGGTCGACTGCCGGTGACAATAAAAAATATCCGTGAGAAGCGTTTTGAGTTGCAATTAGTCGTAAATATATTAACTATTGTTTAGAATGTACGAAAAGGCGTTGCAAAAAAACTATAGTACAGATCCGTCCATTTGTAAACGAAATATTAACTAGTTCAATATAAAAGTTTATCTAATTTGACATCCTTGAAATATTATTACTAAAATTTAATTGACAATAGTTTTATAGTTTGTAGATAGACGGAAGATCTTCCGCCGTGCCGATGACATTGCTCGGTAGACCGACGGTCCGAATGTTGTTGTTCGGAACTTGTATATAATAATATGCGCTTTATCTTGAAAATGTCGTAAGCGAGATTCAGGCATCTGTCAATTATCTTGCGTTGTATGATGGCTACCCGCCACAATAGTAACAATAATTATTGAACGAATAAATAATTATAGATGATTTATTACTTATTTTTATATAGATGGGTTGTCAAGCTATTAACACGAAGACAAATAATATTAATTAAGTGTTTGAAACAAAAGTGCTATGAGAGAGTAGAAGATACGCTCTGTCCCTTTCTCAAGAAACGCGGGTATAATAGAATTTGCCTCGCGTTTGATGACGTCACTGTTGCTATACGAATCTTAAATCTGATTCGATTTCATTAATTGGCTGTATTCGATTTGTATTTTAGCAAAATTATCAGTCAGTCTGCATTTAGTTTTAAGCAAAAAACACCTTTATTCGCTTGTGAATTGTTGATTAATCTCTCGTTTGATCTCGAAATTTCGAATACAATTAAGGAATCAATAATTTTGAAATCTCCGTTAGTTTTACGCCACGCAGCGTCCGATTACAGCATCGATCGAGATCATTAACACGCGACATAATCCTCCGATATCGAGAATTCATACCGCAGTATTGAATTAGAATAGCAACCTTAAAAAACTCGACGTTCGTTATAAGGGTATCCATCCATCTTGTGTTTTAATTTCATAATATGTCTCTCAACGTCAAATACAATTAACAATTTACATATGTCAAAGCATGAGTTCGTTTTAGACTGCTATTTATAAATTTGACAGTTATTTTAAAAGGCATCTTTGTGTGACGTTTTTGTGTACGGACAGTTCTTTCTACTCGTAGTATTTTTAGTGATTTTAAATGGATAATGTCATATGAAGTTTGTGTTGTTTGTATTTAGCTATAGTATACTATATATTTTTTGTAAATAAAAATATAAATGACATTGCTGGTTCGTTTTATTTACTTCAATGATATTATTCAGGATGTCGTGGCCTAAAGGATAAGATGCCATCGTTATTACTGTGTAACGCCATGTTGATGTGCCGATGTTCGAATCCCGGCGGCCGATGGTACTTATGAGTTGTAAGTCTCACTCTTTACAGTGTGCTTAGTGCGGGTTTGGTGGCCCACCTCAAGGTTGGTGGCAATAAATCGCTTTAAAATCCACTTCGATAAAGCGGCACGACACGAGAACCCTCTCATCGTGGCCGCCGGTAACTACATTCCCGATCCTGCGGAAAGAATGGAAAGCAGTCGACGTCGCCCAAAACACGTCATCTCGAATCCTCCCGATCCACTGACGGTGCTTCTAGGTACTTCAAGCACCGGTCACCGTTCTCGTCGAACCCGTCGCTTGCGACGAAGGGCTCGACGAGTAAATTAACTCTCAGACACAGCCCACTGAGTTTCTCGCCGGATCTTCTCAGTGGGTCGCGTTTCCGATCCGGTGGTAGATTCTACGAGGCTCTTGCTAGGGTTCGTGTTAGCAACGTCGTCAGGTTTGAGCCCCGTGAGCTCCCCTACTAGTTAAGGTTACGCTGGAATAGCCTCTCAAGGCTACCAGATTAAGTAGGAAAAAAAAAAACTTTAAAATGTCCATAGGCTTCGACAACCACTTAAAATGAATACAGACAATAATAATAAAGAAACTTAATCACGTAATCACGATAAATAATCACACAACGACAATTAAATAAAATCATTAAATCGTAAAAATTAAAACACGAAAGCCAATTAAATATTTTATAATAGTCGGACATCTCGCAGTCAAGCCACAAGTTCTATGAGCTATTTAAAAAGGACGTAAACCACGTATCTATAACTAATACTAATTCAACTGTATGATCATGAAGATTTCTAAAACTCTTTCTTTTACTTTCTTTATATATATTTTACTTTCTTTATATCTTTTCTTTTCTACTTTTCAACTGTTTCCGGAAGCTAATTTAAAAACGTATAAAACAAAAGTAAACACACTTCACCGCCCTTGTACAATTAGGATTACGAAAAAATTCCACTACTAAGAGTACATTCCATTTACTACAATTGTCCCCTAGAAATGAAATATGGGACATGATGATACATATTTCGTAACGCTAGGGCCCATTACGGACCATTAGAAAAATAAGGATGCGGTGATTTCCATTCTCGTGTGACCCGCCCTTTGTACTAAACAATTTGATGTAGAGTTTATTTGAATGCATGCAGGGTTCAAGGGAATTTCGACAAGTTAAAATAAGTTCAGTTAAAAATTATGTGTTTTTTTTCTTAAAAAATCGACTTAATTATATTCACTATCATAAAATGTATTAATTAACTAGCACTTAAATCCTATTTATTTGGAAGTTAGTGTACAGTTTGCCGCAGAAATCGACCAAATGGTGATACCAAACCGTCTGACACTACCACCAGTAAGATAGGTATAAAAAAAGAATACTAATAAGTATAATAATTATACTAACTACTTCACCTTGTCGAGGGATGTATACCTATGCGTAAACCTAAACAAACAGATTAGTTCACCGTTTTAGAACTGTATTTGTTTCGACTTTCGCAAATCGTAGATAGTAGTAAAACAAATTAAAAAAACGACTGGCATCGCAATATAGCAATAAACGAAAAAAAAAACATTCAAAAAAAGAGGATATTAAATTTTATCATTATCTGACCAGTAGTTATTTAGCTAACATAATGATCATCTCAACATACAAATTAATCTTCACTAATTAACAAGAACAGTTAGCAGATAAACTTTTAACATTTGCGCATGACAATCTGTTTATTCGAGATAAAACTTTGATTCCTCAGAGCACCGAGTTCAGAACGTCAGATGCATTTATTTATTTAATTAGTGTCGAGATAATTACATTGATTTTGATACAACATTAATTGAATTGACAAGATTTGATTACAATGTAACATTGACGAATGATTCGAATGGAAGAATTTAGTTCCAAAAGGCTCATTTTATTTATTTAATAGATACCTCTGTCGTACTGTGCGTCTCTTTAACCTTCCTGTAGTTCGTTCTTTCCCACGAACTGAAGGAATTAAAACAAAACTTATTTAAAATGCTAAGAACTATTTCCGAAGCTAAAATCTAATATTACGGTACCGGTGACTACTATGAGCATTCACGGAGTACCCCTGTCTAGGCTGTTTGCCAAAGCAGCCATGTTTGCCGTTTTGAAGGATGAGACGGTTGTTATCCAATACGGTCAAAGCCTCGCCCTCTAGACTCAAGCTTTGATGAGGGCATCACCTGGCGTCCATGGATCAGAAAACGAGATCCTTCATTCATCTATGCAATAAAAAAAAGCGAAATGCAAGAGACAGAAAATCATTGATAAATATAGATTTTAAAATTAAATTTGTTTGAGCGGTAATCGAAATAGAAGCCTAGCGCGTCACACGAGGTCATTGAACTCTACTGCTGCAACTGATTCTCAACTTAACATTGCGTACAGCAAAAATAACATCAAAAAAATTAAAAATAGGAAAAAAGTGAAAATATTTTGTGTTTTAAATTACATAAGATAAATTATGAAGGTAAAAAAGATAAAATTATTCAATGTAAATTAATTACCCATTTTCGGCTCACGGGATGCACCACAGGGGTCGAAACTTCTGAATCTCATTAAAATCTCTGATGAAAACTTAAACAGAAATAAATACCCATGTTGAAAAGAAATCTTTGCTGAATTACGACCTAAAAAAGATAAGTAAGCAAGCAGTGCCAACAATGGATGCCGTACTATTATTATTTATTTGCGATTTTTGCCAAAAGTAATTAAATGCATATGAATAAAGAATTACTCAAACAAGCTATTCCTACTTTTAGTTTTTTGATTATACATTATTACTGGTGGTAGGACCTCTTGTGAGTCCGCACGGGAAGGTACCACCGCCCCGCCTATTTCTGCCGTGAAGCAGTAATGCGTTTCGGTTTGAAGGGTGGGGCAGCCGTTGTAACTATACTGAGACCTTAGAACTTATATCTCAAGCTGTGTGGCGCATTTACGTTGTAGATGTCTATGGGTTCCAGTAACCACTTAACACCAGGCGGGCTGTGAGCTCGTCCACACATCTAGGCAATAAAAAAAATAAAAAAAAAAACTGTCGAATAGTCCCCTTTCAATGTGTTATAGCTAATAGCCTAGATGAGCCATGGGGGTCCGGGTTTCTTACATTCAACAGAAAACTTGTGGTCAGGGGTATTCTAGGCAGGTGAGTTGCGGCGGTCCCAAGGGATCGCTAATTTTGTTTTGGCAAAATAATAGTATCCACCCACAGGGACCGCTCCGGTACTTAACCTGTTAAACATTCAATAGGGAACAAGGATTGGAAGAGGACTTTGAGGAATTGGAAGAGGAAGAGGACACTGTCGTCGTGTTTGAAAGAATTACGCTATCAAATATTATTTTATCAAGAACAACAAATACTAACTGACTATATAGGTATACGTTTTCGAACGACTTAGGTACTTCCGCGCCGTGTCTCCGGTCTCAACCAATCTCATACAACATTACCGTTCATAAGATAAATCATTAAACGTTCGAACAAATTACCTCTATCGATGCGAAGACTCGATAAAGGGCAGTATATT
Source organism: Bombyx mandarina (assembly GCF_003987935.1). Next base: position 3,554,607 of record NW_021011486.1, on the reverse strand, counting down.
TTTTCAGGCGGCTATTAAAGCTCCCCTAGACGGGAAAACGCGATTAATCACCATAAAATACTGCAGGACATTCCCATGGCGTGAGTGATGGCGTAACATTTTAACGCTAAGGGCTGTACAATATAGATTGCTTTTCTAGAATCACGAGTGAAAAAATCCCTTTTATTTTTAGCCTAAAGACTGTTTCACTGCTCCAACTACGCGCGGACTGGTAACTAAACTTACCTCAACCTGAACTGGCTAACCCTAGCCTTAGCTATAGCAGTGCTTCACTGAATCTTCCGCCGGTTCCGAATCGCGACCCACTGAGAAGATCCGGCGAGATACTCAGTGGAATATATCTATCTATATATCTATGGGCTGAGTTGGACGTCAAATCTTCGAATTATTCGGCGAAAAAAATCTCTTGTCATGAAAATAGCTGTTAATTGTACTGTTATAGTGTTAATTACCCATATAACGCTGGTCTCAACAAACCTAATCATCACCAAGACTTGACTGCAGTAGCCGAGGACAGATCACGGATGTTTTGTATGTTTGTTTACCAATTACGTGTAACTAAGATAAATATAAATACATAGATAAATAAATAACTGGAAACAAATCACGCATGGTCATCCGGCCCAATTTAGGATTCACTGTGTTATAAGTACCAGAGACTGACATAAATAGTTTTATTTTAAAATAAATTCATATTTACTTATTAAACATCCAGATGAACAGTTAATAAACCTGTTCATCATACGAATGTTTGCCCGATGTGGGAATCGAACCCACGACCCTCGGCACAACGGTCAAGGGTACTGACTAGCTACTGCACCTCTGAGTAAGTCTACATATGGGTAGAATAAACAAAATTCCACACACGACGGACTCAAGCTAGAACAACCTACCCATCCATCTCCAAAATATCAGAAACGCGTCCAGTGCAAGCACGCCGAGAACCAGAAGACATATATTGACTCCAAGTACCACACCACCACAAAACAGACATGGCCATTGAAATACATACTATAAGTGGTCTGAAACATTACGACTTCTATATATATCATTTTTTGTAGACTTTCATAGAGAATGCCTTAGGCAATGAATCCGCCAGTTTATTGAAATTCATGACGTGAAAAAGCTTCAAAAGGCACGTAATTTTTAAGATCTTGTTAGGACGTTACATCACTTAATAGACAAATGCCCTATTGGCTCGGCGGACTTATCATGCACATCCTTTTAGATCCAAAAAGTTTAACCAAAGCCCCTTCCGCATTCCATTGACTTCTATTATATTGGTCTAGAATAGTCTAGAAGGTGGAATCTTAATTAATTAAATTAAATTATTATTGTTACATAAAAAAGAATTTATTTCTTAGATGTGTGAATAAGATCACGGCCAGTTTGGTGTTAAAGAGTTACCAGGCCCCATAAGCATCAACAACGTTATTGTCTCTACCCAGATTGAGTCATGAGTCCTAAGTCTCAGTTTCATTATATTACAACGAATGCCCTTCAAACCGAAAGGCATTACTGCTGCACGGGAGAAATAGGCGGAAAGGAGGAACTAAATTTTATTATAATAATTATACGAATTTTTTTAATTAATTCCTAACAAAACACTATCACTCAAAAGCTTTAGCTCATCTCTATTTTGAAAGATCGATCGATATAAACAGATCTCCAAGTCAAATAATCTTCAGATTTCGTTTAGAAGCTCAGCGAATCGACGAGAGTGAAAACGTAATGTTCATTTGGCGTCAAAACATTTACTTAGGGCAGATGTAACATTATCCTTTAATCAAACCCCAACGAAAACAATAAGTTGCTAGGGCTGGTCCAAAATCTTCACATCACGAAATATCGAGTTGTCTCAATAAGGTATCGGAGATTACGTACAACATAATTTGACGGGTTGTTATCACGATTTTCATGTTAAATTAAGCTCTGTGTGCTTAGTGCGAGCTTTTTAACGTTCCCGACAGCGTAACGTTTGCCTACGTTTACCGCTATGGGCGCTGTGCCAACTGCATACAAATTTGAGTTAACTCTCACGCTATCGAGAACGTTAAAAAGCTCGCACTAAGCACACTGATGATCAGTCTATCCATGACGACGCAACAGCGCCGAAATGTCAAGAACTCATTGAGCGGAAAAAATCTAAAAACTTTGTTTGTGCTTTAAACATTGACGTCACTGTGCAAGAAATATGCACAGTTTGTCGAACAACAAATCGAATCTCCTTTGATTCTGAACATATTTTAAGTTTGTTATCCTTTTGTCCATTATTTGTTTGCCCAATAAAAACGTCAAAAAACCCGTAAGTAAGTAGTGTTTCATAGGGTAGCCCTAACACATAATTGGTAGAGATACAAAAAGGGAAACCCTATATAGTTAGTGAGTCACGCAGGGTGAGTTGCAATTTACCTGCCAGGCGTATGTTTGCATCGCACGTGACACGCTACATGTATGCTACAGTTGAAAATAATGAGACATTTCTAACACGAAGCCACAATAAGAATGCACACACGTACATAGTATACGGTACGGTCAAGATGGGTGGCGCATTTATGTTGTAGATTTCTATAGGGTCCAGTAACCACTTAACACCAGGTGGGCTGTGAGCTCGTCCACCCATCTAAGCAACAAAAAAAGGCCTCGTTTTAAGAAGGACATGTCATATTTGAATACATATTCAAGGCTGCTGCTAAGGACTTGTTGAGTCCACAACCAGACCGCTGAACTGCATTACAATATAAGAATACTAGTTTAAAATAATAATAATACTATTGTACATCCCAACTGAATATTTGGAAGACATCGATATTATCGTCAAATCATCGATATATCTATCACAATAAAACAAATCAAATCAGCACCACAAAGTGGTAACTAAAATAATTTACTACGACGCCCCACGATAAATTATTTCCATGCCGCTCAATTAGAAGCGAACCAAACTAATGAGTTTTTTTGAGTTATGAGTTTAAAATAAAACATAAAATCGAAACTCGTGTTTCAGTAGACACGTCTACGCATCCAATCTTAGTTTAGATTTTGATAAATTAGATTAATTTCAAATGCGTCTATATTAAGGAGCACAGGGTGATCGCGCGCTTTCAACGATTTTCATCAACAAAAATATACTCTTATTAAAAAGTATAAAAATACACATACAATTTTAACATTTTGGAAGTCATCGTGGCCTAAAGGATAAGACGTCCGGCGCATTCGTGTTGAGCGATGCACCGGTGTTCGAATCCCGCAGGCGGGCACCAATTTTCCTAATGAAATACGTACTCAACAAATGCTCACGATTGACTTCCACGGTGAAGGAAAAACATCGTGTAATAAAAATCAAACCCGCAAAATTATAATTTGCGTAATTACTGGTGGTAGGACCTCTTGTGAGTCCGCACTAGGAAGGTACCACCACCCCGCCTATCTCTGCCGTGGTGAAGCAGAATGCGTTTCGGTTTGAAAGGTGGAGCAGCCATTGTAACTATACTGAGACCTTAGAACTGATATCTCTAGGTGGGTGGCGCATTTACGTCGTAGATGTCTATGGGCTCCAGTAACCACTTAACACCAGGTGGGCTATGAGCTCGTCCACCTTTCTAAGCAAATCAAAAAAAATAACAAGATGATCTTTTTTTTGCTTGTCTATTTAGTTGAGAAATATTTTTTTAAATATCAAACATCAGAAATATAACGTTTTTGCTAAAATTGATTAAAAATCATTCATGTTGTCTTTGGTATTTTGTTTGATGTTGCGATCTCTAGATGAAATAATTTTTAGGTCAATTAAATGGTCATTTAAATGTTAATCTCCCGATGATCGAAATTCAACCATAATCATGGAAAGGCAAAACTAAATTTAAATTTAATTTTCTTTATAGCATTCTCTGATTTATGACTTTTGTAATTAACATTTAAAAAATTACCGAGTATACCTTATTTATTGATGACGTTAATGCTCGTAAATTGCTACTTGAAAAAAGGTACTAAATTTTTTTAGGCCTTTTCCTATTTATCTAGAATATAGATATGACCCTAAAAATGGCAGTATGGATCTATTATATCTAGAAATAATTCACACTTACGCTTCTAACCTCCAAATATACAAAACGAATGTATGCATTTGTTCATTAGTCCATTGAAATGTTACATGAGCTTTGCATTTTTTAGGGGACGCAATTTTATTTTTGGGACATGTGTGGGGGGGGGTCAATAGAAGCTTAACCTCAAGTTTGTGGGGTCGCCACCCTTGTCCCCCGGCCGCCATCTTGGAAAAAGGGGTGAAAACACTTTTTTCACGATATCTCGGAAACTATACGTCTTACAAAAAATTTGTAATGTCATAATTTGTAGCAAATTATTTCGCCTACAAATATGTTTACATTACTTTTTGCCCTAAATTAAAAATTAAAGAAGTTATAAGCAAAAAAGTGAGAATGTTTTATAAAAAAATTATTTTTTTCTCTATAACTCTTTTTTTTACACATTTTACAAAAAAATTACTTCCGAGCAATCTTGTAGGTGATCTTTTAAGGAAAATTTTACCCTATATTTTTTTTAATTTCATTCATTTAAATCGAAGTTACAGCGCTCCAAAGCTGACTAGGTTCGTGAATGCTCATGAGAATCCGGTCGAAATGAAAAGTTTAACTTATTTTTGTTTTGTTTTTTTATTGTTAATATATTTTTACAATTTTTTTATTAAATTCGTACAACTTTACTTATTCATTCCTAACTCTTTGGTTTTGGTTTTTCTGTCGACCAAGCTGAATCAGATGCAGATTCAATTACCGTCTCTGCTGCGCTTACTGCATCCCGATCTCATGGTTCTGTTATTATTGTGGCAGAGGACATTGACATTCTTGTATTGCTCATGGCATTAGGCACAAGACAGTCTAACATTTATTTTTCAAAACCTTCAAAAGGGCGCACATCTGCTCAGTTATATAGCCCTTCAATTTTTATGTATGGAGATCTCATAACACAGAATTTGCTGTTTCTTCATGCTTTTTCGGCATGTGATACAACATCAGCAGCCTATAATATGGGGAAATTAAAATTTATAAAAATTATGCAGCAGAAAAAGCATGAAGAAACAGCAAATTCTGTGTTATGAGATCTCCATACATAAAAATTGAAGGGCTATATAACTGAGCAGATGTGCGCCCTTTTGATGGTTTTGAAAAATAAATGTTAGACTGTCTTGTGCCTAATGCCATGAGCAATACAAGAATGTCAATGTCCTCTGCCACAATAATAACAGAACCATCAGATCGGGATGCAGTAAGCGCAGCAGAGACGATAATTGAATCTGCATCTGATTCAGCTTGGTCGACAGAAAAACCAAAACCAAAGAGTTAGGAATGAATAAGTAAAGTTGTACGAATTTAATAAAAAAATTGTAAAAATATATTAACAATATAAAAACAAAACAAAAATAAGTTAAACTTTTCATTTCGACCGGATTCTCATGAGCATTCACGAACCAAGTAAGCTTTGGAGCGCTGAAACTTCGATTTAAATGAATGAAATAAAAAAAAATATAGGGAAAAATTTTCCTCAAAATATCACCTACAAGATTGCTCAGCAGTATTTTTTTTTGTAACATGTGTAAAAAAAGTTATAGAGCAAAACAGAATTTTTTTATAAAAAATTCTCACTTTTTTGCTTATAACTTCTTTAATTTTTAATTTAGGGCAAAAAGTAATGTAAACATATTTGTAGGCGAAATAATTTGCTACAAATTATGACATTACAAATTTTTTTTAAGACGCATAATTTCCGAGATATTGCGAAAAAAGTGTTTTCACTCCTTTTTCCAAGATGGCGGCCGGGGGACAAGGGTGGCGACCCCACAAACTTGAGGTTAAGCTTCCATTGACCCCCCACACATGTCCCAAAAATAAAATTGCGTCCTCTAAGAAATACAATATTCGGTCCTTAAATTGTAACATTTCAATGGACTACATGATTTATGCGTCTTTTGTTTTATTATCGTGAAACTCTGTGGGTGTTGATGGCACTTCCGGGAAGCTTTTTGTCTAAAGTGTCATCAACGTGCACATATTCACACATTTCAAATATAAATTACTATACAATTATTTAATATAAATACACTTTTTTATGATTAAGAGATTACTGGTGGCCCCGAGGCCTTTTCAGTTTTCCCAGGACAGGTGGGATAAATAAACACACCCTATGATATATTTATGACGTAATAAATATCCAACCTTCAATCTAAGCGAAAATCTGCTACTGAAATAATTATTACTTACATTTGCCTGTTTATCATTTTATTTAATTTAATCGTAGGTAGAGAAAAAAATCCCTCCAACTATTCCTTCAACGCTTACTTAAAGCAAATTTTGAAGAGCATTCACTGTTGAGGGGTGCTTGCATTCTATGATGTACTCATTCGATACTAGCCTTCAATGCAGAGATTTAAGGTCTATTTCAGTATATCTTGGTATAAACGCAAGGGCCTATTGTTTTTCTTTGTGACATGCTATCGAGTGTTCTTGATGACGGCTCTATGTAGGCGATTTAACGGCACGTTTCCATTTAGCAAGAATCATATTTTTATTTCTACCATTTATTTAGGTAATCTTACAAATTAATGGTTTGAATAATTATAGATTTGTATTTCCCTACCTATTCACTGGTAGCCTAGGGTTCAAGCTTCGCGTGGACGGGCGTAGATGAGCTCACAGTGTCAACCTGAGAGAATTTGCTAACACTAGACCTAGTAAGAACAGTGCTTCATTGAATCTATCGCGGTATCCGAATCGCGCCTCACTGAAAAGATCCGGCGAGAAACTCTGTGGGCTGTGTCTATAGGTTGAGGAGTATTTAGTCGTAGCTTCCCTATGGTCGTAACATAATTTTCGGATATCGAATGTTTAGGCTTCCCCGTCCTGGCCGAGCCTATGCTCGCTTATCTAAATATATAAATAGTTAGATTAGTGTCAACAACCAGTACGATATGTACTCCTTACCGCCACGGTACAGTTTTTGGACAAAAACTAATCGTATATCAATGGACACGAGCCACAGCGTATATTGACTAGAAATTCCTGAAGAGGAAACGGAAGCTATGTTCGATATCGAGAGCTTCAATAGCCACTACAGACGCCTTCGTTCATTCAATTATTTTAATGTCAGAACGTGTGGTTACAATCGTGGGTACAATCAAAGCAAATCGAAATTGATTTAATATTATCAATTCAAATTTATTTTTATTGGTTTGATGGGTGGATGAGCTTACAGCCCACCTGGTGTTAAGTGGTTACTGGAGCCCATAGACATCTACAACGTAAATGCGCCACCCATCTTGAGATATAAGTTCTAAGGTCTCAAGTATAGTTACTGTTACTATTTCCACTGGGATCGAGTTTTAAGCTGCATTATAAGTGTTCACAATGTTGACACTGTTTGTCCGTGTCACGCCGTGTCCCGACACTTGACCTTGAACTTGCGAAACGTTCAAGAGCGAGGATGTGCCAAAACGGGGGGCAGTGAATTGGCTAATGGCCCAAATTGTCCTGTCGGCTCTTCCTTCGTAATTTCTGTCATATTAAATGAAATGATTTACCGTCGTGTCTTCATAATGACGCACTACGAAAAAGAACTGCGGAGAAGGATCGATGGTGTTAATAGAGAGTTTTTTTTTATTGCTTAAATGGGTGGACGAGCTCACAGCCCACCTGGTGTTAAGTGGAGTGAGATCGTCCACCCATCTAAGCAATAAAAAAATATAGGAATAGTAAAATAGGAAAGCTATATTCTCAAAATGCGCCGTTCAATGCAAACCTAAAGCCGAATGCGTTTAGCCAACCATTGGTTTTTCTAGAGTTCAGAAAAGGTAGAAATGAAAATTTTATAGCGACATCTATCGGCGTATAGAAAATCTAACAAAACCTGACTCGCGCTCATAAAAATTTCAAGAAAAAGTGCACTTGAAAGTTTTAGTGTTGGCCGGATGTATTATAGCCTGGGCGGGTCGATGCCACCGTCAAGCTCCTTGCAAGGGGGAATTAATCTCCGTCGTAGGATTTGCAGGCCCATTCACGTTGAAATTAAATAGCGGCATCGCCTCTTCTAAAACGGTACGAGCGAATACGGACCTGCCCTTATAACACAAACACAAAATTATCGTGTTGAATTTTTCAACTACAATTTCCTCACACGCGAATGCATCCTGTTTGTCGGGAAAGTGATGACCACGTGGTGCGCTTCGTTTTATTTGACAAATCTGTATGCTTAGTTTTCTAACGTAGCGATGTAGTATCTACATAATACCAGTGTGCTTAGTGCGAGTTTCTTAACATTCTCGATAGCGTAAAAGTTAACTCAAATTTGTATGGAATTGGAACGTTTGCCTACGTTTGCCGCTAGGGGCGCTGTTCGAACTGGGTACGGGTAAACTTTTACGCTATCGAAAACGTTAAAAAACTCGCACGTAACTTATTACGTATATAATGTGTGGTGGAAGTGTCGCCGATTCGCTTCACGAGTTCGGGATGAGTAAAATTCTACTATTTTACTGAAAGGCCGATGATAATTAATTTGAAATGTTGACGGCTTTCCGATACCCGAAGTTCAAAGAGAGGAAAACGGTCAACTCTCGAAATTTACCTTAAAAACTTCGTGTACTTTTAACCCGACTCTGGCGACAATAGACTCGTTAGAAGTCGATTGCCTTGTGTATTGTGCATAAGTAATAATCATAAAGAGCCAATGAAGTTTTGCTTTAAAAAAAAACCGGGCTGTTATGCTATATTACGATGACGCCGTCTTTCTTGACGATGCGGCTTTAATGACGAATTTCGTCGGTAGAAATGTGAATAATTTAACCTATTTTCACGATGAGCGATCTCCTGTGAAACATCTACGTTAACCAGTCATATTCTCTGTTCTGAGAAATTGCTACCTATATGCGAGATACGGACTCTTTTACCCTCTTTTTTTTTTTCTTTTTTTGCAATATCAAGGACTTTTTTAAGCGCAGATTTTTAGTTACTCAAAAACTCACACTACCTACTCTTCGCAACTCTAACCGAACGAAAAGAATACGAGTAACTTTTGCATTAGTGTCGAGACTACTTTCAGACCGAATGAAATAATTCAAGGAATGCGCATCACAGTCCACCAAAACACCACATCACAAAAGCGTCAACGAGTCGTCTTTAAATTTAAAATATTCAGTATTCGAATATATCGATCGGGAAAACGGAGGTTCTGACAGTTTTCCGATTTTTTTGTACATCTCTCTTATCTCTCCATTTTGTTTTCTTCGAGTTGGCAATTCGGCTGAGCCGGTTGGTTGACTGATTTCTAATCGTGCTGCTTCTGCTTGGGCCAAGGTTTACGAATGTCTATACAACACGGTATTGGCTCCAAACGCGATGCTCAGTAAGTTTCCTATCTGACGGAAGGTAACCGTTGCACTCTTCTGTTTCTTACTTCATAGATGTTGTTAGTCTATATGTCAAATTAGAGATGTTTATATCATTCTCAAGTCGCTTTTCATCGCCTGTCTCAGTTAGACTTTTTTTAGTCGCTTAAACTCCAACATGCCCCGGTTGTCGTGCCTAAAACGTAGCTTGAAGTTTATTTCGGTGATTTCCTAGTGATTCGAAAAAATAATGTATGAATTTTAGAAGGGACTACGAGATTTCATGCACTTCGAAAATTTACTATATTGTAAATTCTCAGTTTTATAGTAAAACAGTTACCTTACCCTTCAAACTGAAACGCATAACTGCTTCACAGCAGAAATAGGTGGGGTGGTAATGGTACCTACCCGTTCGGGCTCACAAAACGCCCTACCATCAATCACTACACAAATTGCGGGTTTTGATGTTGATTACGCGATGCTATTCCTCCATCGGAAGTCATTCGTGAACATGTGTTAAGCACGTATTTCATTAGAAAAGCTAGTACCTGCCTGAGGAATTTAAACACTGAAATTATTGCATCGCTTAATACGAATGCACCGGGCGTCTTATCCTTTTAGGTCACAACAACTTTGTGAGAGGTTTTGTTGATATTTTCCAATAATCATCTGTATTTTCAGCAAATACCAATCATTTTACTAAGACTTAATTTCATCATATCTCATTGAATACATACATTCGCTTATCTCGTCTTACTTAATGCTGTCTTATTTTATCTTAAAATCAATTACATTTAATTTTACTTCTCATACAACATCAGGTTTCAACCGTTGTCAAAAAATATTTGGCAGCGCAGGCAATGTTCCTTTTGCCTGTTCAATGGACGATTACAGTAAAAAGTTGTTTGACAACATGACAGGTCCCGAAATTTTAAATTCAAAATAAACGTCTGTGATGAATTTGTAGAGATTTTCGGTTCTCTCCAATGTTAATAACATACATTTAAGCTATTTCAGACAAAAATGAACGCGTTAGATAAGCTTAGTGACAAGGAATTCATACCATTTCTCCGTACACTTGGGGTGGATACTCGAAACCAGTCATTTGAATGGATGCTAAACAATTCTGAATTTGCTTCAGCTTTAGAATGGATGTACTACCATTTAGACTATAATAACGTGTTAAGTGAAACAGAGAAACGAAGGTACTTATTTATCAAATATTATTTACGTTCGAAACATTCAACGGTCACAAAAAAATTATATAAAAATAAAAGAGACAATAAATAACTGTTTGAATCGGTGTTTGCAAATTAAAATATCACATTTACAGATTCGAAGAAATTCAAAAGCGGAATCTACACCAAGATAATGTTCTTTCACAAAATGAAGTTGATGAAAGCATCTCTTTGATTCAAAGTCAGTATCCTGGAATATGTCCAGGGGATGTAGATGCTTTAGCAGAGATGAAGCAGGACATAGAAATGCAAAGGGAAAAATTGAACTTACTGGCCAAACATGAGAGAATTGTCAAAGATCTGATAAAGCAAAAAGAGTATGTAAAGAGTACCATTTGTGGATATTTTTTTAATCAAATTTATATTGTGTAACTAACTGAAGCTTTCCAAAAGTCATAGATGTTAAAGAGAATAACTAGCACTATATTAAATTTTAAATAATAAAGACATATGAGGTCTATAAAATCAAAGGCAGCTAAATCCAAGTCTGTCAAATATTCAGGTAAACTACAAAAATCGGCCCTAAACACGTAATTACGGATCCTCCCGATCCATCGAAGTACTACTCTTGCTAGAGCCAGTGTTAGCAACACGCTAAAATAAAGTTGTTCGGATAACTAAGATATTCTTTATTTTAAAGCAGATTTATAAAGAATGAGAATATTACTAATAATCTGAATTTTAAATGATAAAACTTCGTTTATTAGTACTTAGTACAGAGTAAAAATAAAATTTTTGAACTGCATTTGTTATAACATGAAAACACTAAAGCGTGTCTAACTAACTAAACAAGATAGCGCCATTGTTAATCCATTTTACGACATTATGGCGTTTAGCTGCCTTTGATTTTATAGGCCTCATATATAGAAGTCTAAATATTGTATTGTACTATTTGTATTATATCATAGTTTGCTCTCTGCGTCTACAACTCCAACAGTTTATTACTATTTTTAGAGGTATAAATGAACAGCTTAATTTAGAAATCACAAAGCTAAATGCGGCACAGCAGCAAATCTCTCATGAAGAGAAGTCTCTAGCTCAAGAATGCATTAGGCTCGCTGATGAAGTGGAAGATATGACCAGCGCAGTTATTGAAGTGGTTGGCAACACAATGGATGTTTATGGGAACTGTGGTGAAAAGGTATAGCTTTAAAGTATTTAAAACACCAAATGTTTAGCAGTTTTCCTACCTCTCTCTCTATAGTATTCATATATCTTGGGATATCTCTTAAATCACTACATAGTATAAAACAATGTTGCTTTCTTTGCCCCTATGTATGCTTAAATCTTTAAAACTACGGAACGGATTTTGATGCGTTTTTTTTAATAGATAGAGTGATTGAAGAGGAAGATTTATATGTATAATAACATCCATTAAATAGTGGAGAAATCAATAATAAATTACAGTTTCCGAAGCGAAGCGAGGGCAGGTTGCTAATTTCTTATAAAACCAAGAAATATTCTTAATCATACCAGTCATGCTTATATGAAGGAAGAAGGTTGAAGGATAGAACAGCCATTCTCCAAACCACACTAAGACAAGCTGAACTTTAAAGCCATAAAAATATACATACATCTTAAAATGTATTATTTTATGCATGCTTTGCAGGATACAGCACCAAATTTCTTTACTTTTGGTCCGTTCGATCAATACAAACAATTGCAAGAGCTTTACCTATCCCACTTTGATTTGTATGTCAGTAAGAAATTCGATCTTAAACAGAATGAAAGCAAAAATGATGATAATGAAGTACTCAGTCAAGCTAAGAACATGGAGAGGCGGTATGTACATTTTTCACAAATCAATTAACTATTTCCTTAAAGGACAATTGCTGCATTCTCCGAATGTAAATTAAAAAGCTATAAGAACATTAGAATCACTAGAAAGTGAAGATCTTCCATCAAGTAGGTGCTTTTACTAACTACATCAATGGTAATGGAAACTAATAAAATTTTCTATTGTCATGGTAATATTTCCCATGTGTCAATTTCTTTACAGTTTTCATGAATGCAGATGTCGATTGTAAAATTATTATAGTTTTCATTATGTTTAATGCTCACCGATACTGAAAAAAGGCTAGATCAATGATCTTAATGTATTTTTTGATTCTCTTGACATTGTCATTAGAGCAGTTCAGATTTTCAGTGACAGTCTATATCCGGAACATCTTCTTAGCAGGTTTTGCATAATTACAAAAAATAACTGATTTGAAAGCTTTCAAAGTTTTCCTAAAAACTAACATACAAGATAAGGGCCTGTAGCGTAAATGAAATCTCTTCTCAAAATTGTATTTTGAGAGAAATCTTGTGCTATGAAGTTGTATTTGCAACTACAGTAGTTGAATACTCCAATACCTGTAAATTTCACTGAAATTGAATTATTACATGTCAGGTGAAATGTTACGGGTATGCTTTTCTGACTTGGTATAAATGTAACAGAGTCCCCTTATACTTTTCATTTAATCTTTTTTATTTTTATTATTGCCTTTGTAGGCAGACGAGCATACGGCCCACCTGACGGCAAGTGGTTATCGTCGCTTATGGACGTCAGCAATGCCAGGGACAGAACCAAGCAGCTGCCTACCATTAAGTTCTGTCCGCAAGCCTAGTTTGAAGAAGGACATGTCATAACGCTAGGGAAACACAGTGGAGGGGAGTCCATTCCAAAAACTATTGGACTTAACTACTTTCGTTATCTTTCAGACTTTCGGAAGCTCTGTCTGAATATATTGATTCAAAAGCAGAACTATGTGGTGAACAAGCAAAATTGGAATTAGTGGCAAACTACAACAACCCACATTCAAGTCAACTCAGGTGCATAAAAATTTTATATCTATGAATTTTTGTTTATATTGGTCTACGTAACTCATTGTGTTATTAAAATTTCTTGAAAATCGTATGACTTTAACAACGCATTAATCTAGTCAATTTCTTTTGCATTTTTTAAATAATTTTTTTACCTATGCTGATAGCCTTGAGATGCTATTTCAGCTTCGACTTAACGTGTAGATGAGCTCACGGGGCTCAAACCGGGAGTGTTGCTAACACTGGCCCTAGCAAGAGCCGTGCTTCGCAGAATCTACCACCGGATCGGAAACGCGACCCACTGAGAAGATCCGGCGAGAAACTCAGTGGGCTCTTTTGCATTGAGAAACACTGAAAACTCCACGCGACTCGCTTACGATTGTTGTTCCTAGATGACGCCACTTTGATTCTATACAAATCTTAAATAACTGTTGAATACATATAAGACATTTTCACCTTAATTTAGGAATTATAAATTAGGAATTGTTAGTTGAAATAAACATGGCGTTGCTCTAAAAAAACAAAGGTTTTATTATTTTAATAACTTACAATTACAATTTAATAAGATACACAACAATAATAAACAGTACATTAATATTAGAGGTATCTCACCTGAAAACAAAGAAATGACATTTAAAGTCCACCACTCTCAATTCCTCATAATAATTAAGTAATTTAATTTATAACAATATGCCCGAACATGGCAGATGTCAACCCTTCAATAATTATCGACAGCGCCATCTATATAATTACACAGGAGCTATTTAGAGCGCTGTAAAAATGTACTATAGAGAAATATAGTTTCTTTATATACATAAAACTCGGCGGGATTGTGTGCGCGAACTAAATCTAACCGTCACACTAAACATAAATGTTATATTTTAGCATGAACATACTGGAAGCTCAAACAGCAGTCCAACTTCTAGAACAAGAAGAAGGTATCATAAATCTCCAAATAGAGAACGCTATCAAAGAATTTGTCGAAGACCGCACCCGTATTGTTGAGGAAACTGCGCTGAACGCTGCGTTAGCTATAAGAGAGTAAGTAAAGATTTTTAACTATGCTAGAAATTTTTAATTGAACTACCACATTCATCTTGGTAGTGAGTTGACACGGTCCTTCACAAATATCAGCTCTCAAAGGGACCGACCGAACCCACTGCCTTAGCAAGAAACTAATCCTTAGTAGTTTTAGTGCTTTCGTTCGATTTCTTTCAAGCCATGTTTAAAATAAATAAATAATAATAATAAATATTTACTAACAATCACGCCACGTTAACTGGTCCCGTGGTAAGTTCGTAAAGAACTTGTGTTACAGGCACCAGATAACGGAAATAAATGTAAGATTTTTATTATACACATACACATATTTAATATACATCCATAACCCTGGAAAAGACATTTTATATTTATCATACAAATATCTTCCTTTGGCGGGATTCGAACCCGCGACCCCTTTGTGTAGTGACCATGTCACACCAGACGGCCGTTAAAAGAAAAGAAGGGACATCACTAACATTTTCTTTGGAAATTCATGTTGTAAGCAGTAAGCATCAAAGCTTATGTTGTTACTTGTTACTCGTTAAATGAACAAATAATATATCTACTGTATGACAGTTCACTTTTTCATTCAATAAACCTATCACCCACCGGTCAATCCCGGAGGAGTCCATAACAATAATTAACATTATTTATTATTATTTTTCCGATATAGAATGTTTTCTTACCGGACATATCGTCTATTCGCATTAAAACTGTATAATTTCAAAACTTTCTAATTTTACAGAAGATTGTTTTAAAGGATTATTAACATGTGATATTTTTAATATTAATCATCTTTGCAACGTTTATATTTATTTTTTACTAGTTACATTGTCTGTATTTTAAAGTAAGATAAAATTATGTATGAAATTGTACACTTTTAATGCGAAAAGACGATAGGAAACTGGTGGTAGGACCTCTTATAAGTCCGCACGGGTATGCACCACCACCCCGCCTATTTCTGCCGTGAAGCAGTAAGTAATGCGTTTCGGTTTGAAGGGTGGACCAGCCGTTGTAACTGAGACCTTAGAACTCATATCTCAAGGTGGGTGGCGCATTTACGTTGTAGATGTCTATGGGCTCCAGTAACCACTTAACACCAGGTGGGCTGTGAGTTCGTCCACCCAGCTAAGCAATAAAAAATAAAAAATTATATTTCAGAGAAGTCAGCAACGATCTCGCGTACTTGCTGGACACGACGCAGCACGCACTGGTCCTGGATAAAGTACTGTACAGCGCCCTCCGACACGAATTGCACAACATCGAAGAGTTTCTGCTCTTCGCCGCTCAACTCAAGCAATACGTGCTCGATGAAAACGATGCGGTCACCAGCAGGATCGTGAGTACTTGTTGTTGTACTAAGCTAACACGTGCTGTATAGTTTTCATAAAAAATAAAACATGTGTGGCACTCGGAGACTGCCGCGGTAAAGCTATTGCATAGCATTTTTTATACAACTTATACAATTATAATTATACAATAAAAATGTAATATTAAAACAATAATAAGACCACACTATATTTATAAATATTAACAAAAGCAAAACATTAACTGTCCCCTTCACACTCATAAGCTAGACCGAGCGAGAGAGAGATGGGCAGACTTTTCAGGATGCGCATGCAGTGCGACGTCACGCCGCGCTTATTCACAAACACTACACAAGCGCAACGTGTGAATGTATTGAACGCGACCTACATGGTAGGCGGAGTGGGGGGTGTTAGGTTTTATTTACGTTACGGAATTTCTTGATTCGGTCGCCGCGATAAAAGCTATGCAATAGCTTAAAAAATGGTGCACATGCAACTTGGTGCACGTGAAATAAGTGGTTAATTTTTCATCCTTAAATAAAATTTCTCTTGTAATAGGGAATACTGTGCGTAAGAGAAATTATCGAGTGGTTCGCGAGACGTACGATCTATTTTCTCACTCTCGCTCTTCCTAAATTTTATGTTTTGCCTCTAGCCGTTTAAATTTTACTCTCAACGCAGCTAAAGAAGTTTCACTTCAAAAATTGTAACGGAAACTAAACAGCCTTAATGATTACTATTAATCTAGCAAGTATTAATGAACGACTTTAACAATTCTCTATTATTTATAGATAGCAGACTGTCATTCCACCAATGATGATATTAATGTGAAAACATTATATTAATTTATATATATGTAAGCTTGAGGGTAGATATTATCTTGTTGAACACCAATTAAAACGAAGTCACCTTTGATTTCTGATTTAATCAACAATATGTTATCTTAACAATTCACTTTAACACTTGTCCAACTTTAACCAGTACGTACAACAGTCACTGAATCACACAACGTAACAAGGATATAGTAAGTGCACCGGGCAAACGCAGTCCAACGAATGTTCATTGCGAGGCACGTACCGCCTTTTTATACTGGCCGGCGCAGCTGGCTTATTATGAGTCACTTCTGTTGCACCTGTTGTTTATGAGTCGAACGACACGGCCGGCGCACCTGGCTTGTGTGAGTCACTCCTATTGCACGTGCTAAACAGAAATATCGTTAACGCCGTCATATATTATTTTTTAGTGTTCAATGAACGAAATATGCAGAGAACAAGCCTCGTGCGAGCAGAAACTAGAACATTCAGATGTTTTATTAACATCACTATGCACTGTACTGGGTATCGAACCAACGACGAATGTAATGATCCTTGTGAAAAGCTATAACGATCTTGAAAGGGACATCAAGGAAGCTAAAGAAGGTATCGAAGATGGTTTCAGAGTGAGAGAAGAAAAATTAAAAGAAATGTGAGTATGGTTTTTTTATTTTTTTTATTGCGTCACTTAGATTGGAGCTGCATTTTAAGACATAAGTTCCAGAGGTGAAACTCACTGTCTGTATTAAAACAAGAGGCAAGATTCTCAATTGTATTAAAATAACGGCCTATTTTGATGAACATCTTTTTTTTTCTCAATATTTTCATGAAGAGTAATTCATTAAATGTTGTAATTTTTTTTTTGCTTATATTGTTGACGAAGTTGCTTAAAAAAAGTTTTTCTTTTCGCGACTTTTGTGATGGCAATACTTTTTAAAGAAGGATTTTGTTAAGTAATCCCAAGGAGCTTAGTTGTGTGACTTTAATATTTCGTCGAATTTCAAAATGTAATAATTATGACCTGGTAACCACTGTGTACACTGGTAGCATATGTGAAAGTACAAAACCATGCAGAAATTTTAACGAAGTCACTACACATGCCTTCTTGGATTCTCCCAAGAAGTTCATTAAAGCTACAGGAAATTCCCACAGTTTTATTGGGATATTATTTTATTTAATCTTAATTTCGTTTCACCTCAGAATAAATATCAGCAAAATCAATTTACTTTCACATCACCTAAATTATTTTTTATATAACAAAGCACATAATAAATATAATATAAATTTTGTATAAGCAACAAGAATATTTAAACCATTCATCCATTTTGAAAAAATATATCTTAATCCATATTTTAATAATTACTTTTATCAAAATTATGTCAAGTGCTTATTCGGTATAAACGTCATCAATAGTTTTTACTGTTATTATTAATAAGACAAAATGATAATTCCAATTTATTCGGTTGCATACACAATACTTTTCCATAAAAAACCTTTTTATAGAAACAATGCTATTATTATAAAGCTCTCTTATTGTTCACAGTGAACAATCAATACGACCATTAGTCGATTACATCTGGGACGGCTGCACCAAACAACCCAGCAGTACGGACAAAACCGTAGCTGCCCTCGCACACCAACTCGAACAGGAGATGAGCAAGACCGACGCCAGGATACTGGCTGCCAGTGCGAAGTTTAACTCGATCAAGGTACATTTATGTTGGAAAAGAAAGAAATATCATTATAGACTGGTGTGACCTGAACACGATTATTATCCCCAGTGACCACTCACTGTCAGGTAGACTGTATTATACTCGTCTGTCTACAGCAGCGGTCGGGGAACTTTTTTAATTAATACCCCAAAATACTTTTGTGCAAGTTGATATTACCCCATGGGGAAAAACAAAAAAAAAACGAAATCACTTCTTTTTCGTATCTTTCTTAATATAGCCCTCATGATAATTTTGAAAAG
The DNA here is from genome assembly GCF_003987935.1 of Bombyx mandarina. The sequence continues at coordinate 3,536,035 of NW_021011486.1, read as the reverse complement.
AAAACAATAACTAAAAATTTAACGATTCTAGAGAAGTTTCACTTCAATATGTACTTTTAACTCAAAAAAGTTTCATTTTTACCCCTCAAAATTTCATTTTACCCCATTTGGGTTAATTCCCAAATGCGGTTCCCCGACCGCTGGTCTACAGTGTCAATAATAATAAAATAAGTGGTGCGTATTTATACTAGCCCTACCTCACCCAGAAGCTCCACCAGTTACCAGACTGACCATACCCTGGATAAATGAAAATATACAACAAAATAAAACCAATTGTTACTTAACTTTTAGAGGTTATGGTTTTGATGGTTTTTTTTTTCTTCTGACTAAACAGCTATTGTTTACAACGATTACCTTAAGCATTTTTACGATAAGGAAGACCAATAGATTTTATTTAATGTGTTTTCAAGGTTTATACTTGGTGAATGTTGCCACCCAGCAACGGTATAGTTTGTAGGCTCTCATCTATAAAGCCTAGCTAACGTTTGCCTCAATCCAAAGTAGTCGGATATATTGTGCGTATTACTGGGACTAGGGCGTTAGTAAGCCCACACGAGTAGGTGTCACTACCCTACCTATCCCCCACGCAGTCAGTCTGTGTTGTCACATTGAATTAAAATTTGCCTAATATTTGTGAGTGGTTGGTTCACTGTAATAAGTCAACAAAATGAAATGTGTATTTAAATGGCGGACACATACTTGTTTTAAAACAATAATTTTAATTTTCAGAACAGCGACAATCAGCTACGGAAACTGTGGCAGTGGTTCCTGACCGATCCGTCAAAACTAATGTCCGTCATTAAAGGCGTACAAAGCGGAAAGTACACATGACTGAATGACCACGTCTAATATTTGTATCACATACTAGCTGACCCAGCAGACTTCGTAGTGCCTCAATCGATAAAAAAAAAGGAATCCGTCCGACGGGGGACACAATTGTAATTTTTATTTAATTAAGAGCATTTTCATATTTATCTACCTTTTAAACCTTCTCTGGACTTCCACAAATAATTCAAGACCAAAATTAGCAAAATCGGTCCAGCCGTTTTCGAGTTTTAGCGAGACTAACGAACAGCAATTCATTTATATATATAGATATAGATATTTTCTTAAACACAATTTAAAGGCTCTCTTAGGTAGTTTCTAACCATAATGCAAATTATTTATCTTTAGGAGTTACCGGTACTGGTAACATTATAAATAGTAATCTAATCTTTTCTTACCTTATCGCTGGTAGCCTAAGGGGCTATTCTATCTGTGCTCAGAGACGGATGAGAGAGTTCACAGGCTCAACCTCAGAGAATTGCTAAAATTAGCACTAGCAAGAGCAGTGCTTTACTGAATCTACCACGGGCCATTAATCATGAAGATAAATGAATACTCTTTTGTTTGTAGAAAATTGTATATTTTCACTAACTTACTTAACAAAAACAATATAAAACATAGTTATAATTTACAAAAAAAAATTATCACAATAATTGTCATGCATTGACTCAAGCTATATAACAGTCCTAATAAATAAAAAATTACAAAATAAAATGGTCATATTCTGTTTGAGACTATTATTTATTAAATCTTATAAATTGTATTTTAATTGTTGTTCTCCTCAAAGTTGTTATATAAGAAATAATGAAAAACATGATTAAATATTGTAAATTTTTAACCGAAAGTGAACTTTATTCGGTGAACTGTGTATTTTTTCTATTGCAATTTAGTTTACATTACTTAGAAGATGTGATCTGAAACTATGAAGGGCGGGTGTGTGAAAGAGACAGAGAGAGGCAGGTGGTAGAGTTTTTCTTTCTTTTTGCAACAGACCACCTCAGATTGGACATTGATATTATCATGGTCCCGCATAATTTTAATGACAAAATATTCAGTTGAGATGATTTATTCAGTCCCACGTCGGTCTCTGTTTTTTCCTCAATAACGTGTCCTCCGGAGATATGTGTATGGGATTGTTGAAGTCCACTTCGACGTTGTCTGGTATACTGTCGTAATACGTTATGTGAGCCTCCGGGGTATCTGTTTGTTGAATTCAATTAGTTTTTATTAGTAAAATATTCACTTTATACTTCAAATTTACATGAAATTTATGAATAATTGAAGTGTAGAAACAGTTTAGAGTTTAGAATGTTCACTTAAATTTTTAATTCATGTATCTATGTTTTTTTTTAATTGCTTAAACGGGTGGACGAGCTCACAGCCCACCTGGTGTTAAGTGCTTACTGGAGCCCATAGATATCACGCCACGTACCATCCAGCTCTGGAATGAACTCGATGTGTAAACGAGCTCACAGCCCACCTGGTGTTAAGTGGTTACTGGAGCCCGTAGACATCCACAACGTAAATGCGCTACCCCCCTTGAGATATAAGTTCTAAGGTCTGAAGTATAGTTACAACGGCTGCCCCACCCTTCAAACCGAAACGCATTACTGCTTCACGGCAGAAATAGGCAGGGTGGTGGTACCCACCCGCTTGGACTCAGAAGAGGTCCTACCACCAGTACAAGTAGTTTTTATTCAATGTTTCTTCCTAATTCTTCAAATTTTATTCAACGCAGAAATAATATTAAATTATTTGCCCGTCTTGAGACATGAGTTCTAAGTATTATCACATAACCGGTACATATAAAGGTAGATATTAGTATATTATATAGTCATAGTAGTAGTAGTATTTTTTTTAAAGATAGGCAACGGGGTAGATACGCACGTGTGAGGTTGAGCGCGGTGATGAGGTCGTCGAGGTGCGAGGCGTCGATCCGCGCGGTGAGGCTGCGGGTGACGCGGCGCGGCAGCAGCGGCAGCGCGTACACCGTCTCCGGGACCGGGGTGTTGTCTCCGCCGAACTCCTGTTGTAGTCGAACTTTGTAAACGATATTGATAGGAAAGGAGATAGGTGGACGAGCTCATGGTCCACCTGGTGTTAAGTGGTTGCCGGAACACTGAAATATAAGTTGCAAGGTCTCAGTTTTTACAGCAGAACCCACTGAGTTTCTCGCCGGATCTTCTCACTGGGTAGCGTTTTCGATCCAGTGGTAGATTCTGCGAAGCACGACTCTTGCTAGGACTAGTGTTAGTGACGTCAGGTTAGAGCCCCGTGAGCTCATCTACACACGTTAGGGTGAAGCTGAAATAGCCTCTCAAGGCTATCAGCATAGGTAGAACAAAAAAACGCAACCTTGTTAGAAGTCGCATTAGAAGTTTAACTTCTATAATACTAATAATCTCACCAAGCACTTCCCGCTGACGCAGTAGGAGGCGTTGTTGTGCCCGCAGGCCGTGCCCAGCGGGAACCAGCCCTCGTGCCCGTTGACCAAGTAGAAGCGGTGCGCGACGCGCTCGTCCTGGCACGCGATGCGGCACGGCCGGTCCGGGTCCTCTGTAGCCACGACACCAACAACCACACGATATTACGGACATTATCCAAACAAAGAAGGCCTTGTGGTGTAGATAATATCGACGCTTGAAAGGCAAACATGACTAAGCGACAATAACTGCTTATACATAAATGATAGGCAATAACCATATTCGATGCGCAAAAAAATATATATTTCTAAGTCTATTAAAATCATTTCAATCCTACAGCTAGATTCGTTAAAATATAATTTTTTGCAGGTATTTCAACTTTAAATTAGCCTACTGGAAAGTTCACGCATTGTCGCTTAGTCATGTTTGCCTTTCAAGCGTCGATATGCAATGTTGCATATTGCAATATGACGTGTATGTATGATGTCGGGCGACGCTTCTGCGAGGGTAGTCGTTCGCTTACCGCCAGCTAAGCAAGGTGTGCAATAAATGCCTAATATATCATCAGTATTTTATTGAAGAACCCAACCAAATGTTACTAAAGCCTCATTTTCGTAATGATTCTGAACTTATAACTTGATTAAGGAGCACTATATATATCGAAGTCGTCGTGGCCTAAAGGATAAGACGTCCGGTGCATTCGTATATAGCGATGCAACGGTGTTCGAATTCTGCTGAGAGGTACCAATTTGTTTTAATAAAAATACGTACTTGACAAATGTTCACGATTGACTTCCACGTTGAAGGGATAAAACATCGTGTAATAAAAATCCATTATTGGTGGATCGATCATTACTACCACCACCCCACCGCATTCTGCCGTGAAGCAATAATGCGTTTGGGTTTGAAGGGTGGGGCAGCCGTTGTAATGGGCTCCAGTAACCACTTAACACCAGGTATTGTAGGTATGTATGTTTTTATTTAAGTAAACTAATTCTTTTTTATTTGCAAAGAAGCAAAATTATTATTACACTGTCCATATATATAAAAATGTATGCATATTTGTTGTATGTGTATATATATATTTCAATCGATAGAAACATTCTTGCCCACCTAATGGTTGTCTTTGGTTGTGGTTGGAGAATTGGGAGGGGGGTATTCGTGTAGGAGGCCACCGAATTAGTAATCTTCGTTTCGCTGATGATACCACTATAATCGGTACCTCGGAGCGAGAGTTGCATGAGCTTCTGAGGAGAGTGGAAGTCGTTAGCAAAGATTACGGACTTTGCATCAACCGATCCAAAACGAAATTGATGTTTGTCGATAGAGCTGGCACAATGACACGCACTCACGAACTGCGTGACCTGGACGTGGTGCAGGAATTTGTGTACTTGGGGTCATTAATATCCAGTGACGGTGATTGTGACAGGGAGGTTCCAGNAACACTTGGAGGAAAAGGCGTGCTCAAAGCCTCATCCCAATTTGGAGTCACTCAAGACATCCTTGATTAAGGCAGCCGCCGATATTGACATGGACCTCGTTCGTGCTGCGATAGACGACTGGCCGCGCAGATTGAAGGCCTGTATTCAAAATCACGGAGGTCATTTTGAATAAACTTTAGTGTCATAAGAATCTATGTTTTGGTATATGTTCATTTTGGTATATGAATAGTTACATAATGAATAAACTTGTTTCAATTATTTTACATTAAACATGTGACAGAATTTATGACCTGACTAGGTATATTGTCATCTTCTCTTGAAGACATCCAAAGAAGCACTATCACGCCCGGAATGAGGCAGCTTATTTATATTCCATAACCGTGGTCCTAAAATCATTATGTTCAATATGTGGTCCACCTAGGTCCTGGAACCAGCTCAGGGGGGGGTCATGACCCCATGACCCCCCCCCCTGGATCCGCCCTTGGCTCCAGTAACCACTTAACACCAGGTATTGTAGGTATGTATGTTTTTATTTAAGTAAACTAATTCTCTTTTATTTGCAAAGAAGCAAAATTATTATTACACTGTCCATATATATAAAAATATATGCATATTTGTTGTATGTTTAAATATATTTCAATCGATTGAAACATTCTTGCCCACCTAATGGTTGTCTGGAAGGGTTCGTTCTTAGCGATAAGACTGTCAATTATATTTCTTGGTATTTAAAGTTTTGATATTTATTTATTTATTTTGTGTATAATAAAGCATAGTCTCTCTCTCTCTCTCTCTCTTGTCTTGTCTCACTCTTGGGAAAATATCAAATCTATAATGAATTAAGATAATGTCCGCGCCAGTACTTCACGTACAAGCGGGGACTACGAGGTCTGCGGGGGGGTCCAACCACCACCACGGCATCGACGACTCGAGCGGCGGGGACCGAACACACACAGCCATAGATTATACACTTAATATGCAGAACACCATAGATTATACACTTAATATGCAGAACACCATAGATTATACACTTAATATATTTGAGCAGAACACTACTGGAACGATATAGAATCGCACGCCCGACTCGCGGCTAATATTGCATTAAAACTTTATATGAGTCGTCTATTATCAAAGGTGGCAATCTGTGCATTTGGACAAAAAAATGTTATTGATATGTCAATACAGATTGATTTGAATATAATTGTCTCCTTCAAAGAATACGGTTCAAAACCTGCATTAAATAAAGGTTAATACTTAACCTGTTATTTATCTATGATGTCGTTCAGAAGAGTTTTGTGACTGCCAATGGAATACAAAGTCAATAATTCGTTTTTCTGATTTACCAGTAATTGTTCAAAAGTCACATTGCCGGCTTTGATAATAGTCGACTCATATACAGTCCACCTAACAATAAAACCTCAAGAACAAAAACCTTTATTTTACTGAACTACCGAACAGATAATAATTCCAGCAGTCGATACCTAGAGCCGGTGATATCTGCATGCCGAGGCCTGATAGTCTTCTGACGCGTTCTTTGTATTTGCTGCAGACCATTGTTGCGTACTGGTACGGCGACTTCCTTCGCGTGCAACCCTGGACAAATAAAATATTTAAAAGCATTAATTTACTGAATACAAATTAAATCTAAAGTCTGTACCAGGGCTGGAAACTGCGATGCTTTAAGACGAATATTTTTTTGTATGGAAACTAGCGACATCTTGTAGCGGATGCCCCTAAACATATATGTCGTTAAAGTTAAGGCATTTAATTATTGTATAACTAAACAAAGAAAATAAGAAAATCATACAAGCCTTTATTTTTTATAGATAAATAGAATAAATTTTATTAATTTGTGGTTATTGAAAATTTACAAAATTCCTCAGTAAAAACAATATATAGGATGGGTAATATGTTAGCCATGCAGGAGCCATGAGAAGCGAAGCCATCTAGTGCCCGACGCCCGTAAACATTTTTGTTGAGTGCTTGAGTTGCTTATCTTTAACTAATGTATTTTACCTATGGTGTGTACTAATTCGGCTGGATGACTCCGCGCGCCACACGTGCTTGCGTCGAGTCGCGTGTTTAGTTGTAATGTTGACTGCGATAATTCATGCAGCCGTATCATATACTATGAACGCATCGATATGTATGAACGTCTCGGCATGGGGCTCTCGTGAGGAGATTCATCTCCAGTCCAAAGATACCATCTCGCGTAGCGGTAGGACTCTACAGCGTTAGGTACCGGGTCTGGCTGCTGTTGACCACAATAACCCTCATATTTCTCCCGGTTTCTGTCTATAGCGGGAATTGAACGTTCAGGCAGCCGTATCATATACCATGAACGCTTCTACTGCACGGAGCTTTTGTGTGGAGATTCAGCCCCAGCCCCACCCGGCGCAACGGTAGGACCATACAGCGTCACGTACCCGGTCCGGCTGCTGTTGACCGCAATAGACCCCCTATCTGTCTGAGCTCTCGTGAGGAGATTCAGCCCCAGTGCAAAGATCCCTCCCTCAGTAGTGGTGACGTACCCGGTGCGGCTGCGCAGCGGCGGGCGCGCACAGCTGTATGGAGGTGCGCGACGAGGCGGCGGCGCGCACGAGGCGCAGGCCGGCGCCGGGCGCGATGCAGTGGTAGTGGCAGCCGCTCGCCGCCACCCACTCGGCCGCGCGCCGCCACGGACCCGACGACTTGCCGCGAGCGCTGCCAACCCAACGAACTCGTGTTTTAGCATTTCTTCAAACTTCAAATGTGAACATTGTGAATATGTCGTGGCCTAAAGGATAAGACGTCCGGTACATTCGTGTGTAGCGACGCACCGGTGTTCGAATCCCGCAGGCGGGTACCAATTTTTCTAGTGAAATACTTACTTAATAAATGTTCACGATTGACTTCCACGGTGAAGGAATAACATCGTCTAATAAAAATCAAACCCGCAAAATTGTAATTTGCGTAATTACTGGTGGTAGGATCTCTTGTGAGTCCGCGCGGGTGGGTACCACCACCCCACCTATTTCTGCCGTGAAGCAGTAATGCGTTTCGGTTTGTAAGGTGGGGTAGCCGTTGTAATTATACTTGAGACCTTAGAACTTATATCTCAAGATGGGTGGCGCATTAACGTTGTATATGTCTATGGGCTCCAGTAACCACTTAACACCAGGTGGGCTGAGAGCTCGTCCACCCATCTAAGTAATAAAAAAATAACGAGTAAAACATTTTTGTAGAAAATTTTATATGAATATGTATTTTTGAGAACTATATCAAATGAAAGCTATAGATAAATATTAAGGCTTATGGATACATAACAGTTTTTTTTAAACAGTAGATAGGGCTGTGAACTATACGAAAAGGTCAAAAAGTAAAAATCTCAAAAAGTGTACATATCATATTTTGGTTAGACAATGACGTTAAATGAAAGTACATAAATGTGGGAAAAAAACGCAGCTTCTCGGGTACATCGAATGTCGACTAAAAATCCCTCAATAAATAACCACCATTTTAATGAGACTATATTTCATCCTATTACACCTTATTTCATTTAATTTCATCCCAATTGATTAGTCTTCAATTAATCAACTTCACCTCATTTCGCTTCATATTACGTTTCATATTTTAACATAATGTAAGTAGATATTTACTTGGCTTAAAGGTCTTGTCACTCGGTCATAAAATATAAAAAAAACCATTATTCTTTTTTTTAAATAAGTACTCACGTCGACTCGGTAGGCGCTGCCTGTAAAGCTTCCCATTCACAGTCGCTCGGTTTTAGCGAGAACTCCGAATCAATGGTCGAAGAGCACGTAAATTTCTATAAAATAAAAGTAATAATTACGTTGCTGAGCATTCTTGAACCACGACTGTTTTCGAATTAATCTTCCTCGTTTTGTATCGGAAAACGTGCAATTTTAATTTTGTCGACATCAAAAAGTTCTAGTAATTTAATTTTTTTTATTTTTTTTTATTTATTTTTTATTATTTTTTATTTTAATTATTTTACTTTTATTTTATTTAATTTATTTAATTAGTAAATCTCTGGACTAGAATAGAAAATTTTATATCTTTTCCTCGAGAAGCTTCGCTGTGTAATTAAAATTTTTATGTGCTACCAAAGTGATACCCAGGGCTGCATAAATTTATTTCTCATATTATATATGTAAATTACAAACAAACACGAAGTTCACTTTTTTTTCCTACCTATGCTGATAGCCTTGAGAGGGTATTTCAGCTTCACCATAACGTGTAGGTGAGCTCACGGGGCTCAAACCGAAAGTGTTGCTAACACTGGCCCTAGCAAAAGCCGTGCGTCGTAGAATCTACCACCGGATCGGAAACGCGGCCCACTGAGAAGATCCGGCGAGAAACTTAGTGAGCTGTGTCTATGGGTTAATTTACCGGGCCCTTCGTCGCAAGCGACGGGTTCGACGAGGACGGTGACCGGGGAAGTTTACAAAAGCGTGCCAATACTATCACACAGTGTAATGCCGTTGACCAGATACCTGACATATTCCACTGATACAGAACATCGGAGACACCCTGGAACACGCAGTTCCGTCGGGGAGACTCCAGCCCCGGGACTTGTAGCCGCCGCCGCGCGTGTCGCACCACACTGCGCATGCGCTGCTCACGTCTAACGCACAAACAAGCCGTTATTGTATAACAGACGGCACAGACCACAATGTCCATAGACATAGCATTGTGCGAGGTGACCTCACTGTCTCCTGTATATTATCGCACCTCCCGCTAGCGGAGCAGTTCAGCCATACTGTCTAGAACCGCTGCCTTTATAGACAGTGTGTTTCCAGAGATCTTTTCTGCCACTTACTGGAATGAATTCCCCTCCAAGGTGTTGCAAGAGCGCTAAGACATGAACTTCTTCAAAAGAGGATTGCGGAGAATACCTACTCAATGGTAGGCAGCGACTTAGCTGTGACACTTCTTCTTTGTGGGTCGTCCACCTTACGAGGGCTCGAAGGGCGCCTAACAACTCAAGAACAGCTGCTTCGCGAATAAATCTACTACCGGATCGGAATCGCGACCCGCTGAGAAGATCCGGCGAGAAACTCAACGGACTAATGCATGGGTATACGTTTACCGGGATCCCTAAGCCTGCTCCTAGTGTTAGAGTTGAAGGCGTCTAATGCAAGAGTTATTGGATCTGATGAATCCATAAGGATGTCAGGAAGCTTCTCGTGACACGTCCCCTACCGAGCGAATGGCGGCTAGTGATTTATATTAAAACGGAAATACCGTCAGAGTCGATCCTCTGTAGTCCGGTCCCGATGAGGTCCGGATCCACGTCCCTGGCCCGCGTGCAGATCTGATCGGCGAATTCTCGGACGGTCATGCGGGGAACGTTGTCACACTACAAGAAGGTGAAATATTGCAAAAACCATTATCCACAAACTATACTCTATTCCAATTACGAAGTCCCATTTGACATATATTAATACAAGCCGTACTCGTTCGCTTCGCTGGGCATTTAAAATTAACATTATTATTTCTCACCCCTCACAAAGATTCTCATCATTAACGCTCCCGCAACTGGTGTAGGGAGTCCAACACTCATATAAATATTAGCCTATCCATTAAGTACATGTATTTTCTACATGGATACCAAGTTTCAAGTCAATCGGATGCATGGTTCAGTAGTTATAACGGAACATCCGTAAAAACCACTGTAGATTTATATATTAGTATAGATTGTGTGTGTGTGTGTGTGTGTGTGTGTGTGTGTGTGTGTGTGTGTGTGTGTGTGTGTGTGTGTGTGTGTGTGTGTGTGTGTGTGTGTGTGTGTGTGTGTGTGTGTGTGTGTGTGTGTGTGTGTGTGTGTGTGTGTGTGTGTGTGTGTGTGTGTGTGTGTGTGTGTGTGTGTGTGTGTGTGTGTGTGTGTGTGTGTGTGTGTGTGTGTGTGTGTGTGTGTGTGTGTGTGTGTGTGTGTGTGTGTGTGTGTGTGTGTGTGTGTGTGTGTGTGTGTGTGTGTGTGTGTGTGTGTGTGTGTGTGTGTGTGTGTGTGTGTGTGTGTGTGTGTGTGTGTGTGTGTGTGTGTGTGTGTGTGTGTGTGTGTGTGTGTGTGTGTGTGTGTGTGTGTGTGTGTGTGTGTGTGTGTGTGTGTGTGTGTGTGTGTGTGTGTGTGTGTGTGTGTGTGTGTGTGTGTGTGTGTGTGTGTGTGTGTGTGTGTGTGTGTGTGTGTGTGTGTGTGTGTGTGTGTGTGTGTGTGTGTGTGTGTGTGTGTGTGTGTGTGTGTGTGTGTGTGTGTGTGTGTGTGTGTGTGTGTGTGTGTGTGTGTGTGTGTGTGTGTGTGTGTGTGTGTGTGTGTGTGTGTGTGTGTGTGTGTGTGTGTGTGTGTGTGTGTGTGTGTGTGTGTGTGTGTGTGTGTGTGTGTGTGTTATAAATACAATGATTTAAATTGATTGTGTATTTTTAAATGATGATTTACGATCATCAACAAAAAATTATTGTTATTTCAAATTATCCGAAACGTGAAGAGTTACGTTCTCAGAACTGTCAAAAGGGACTTTTTATTGCTTAGATGGGTGGACGAGCTCACAGCCCACCTGGTGCTAAGTGGTTACTGGAGCCCATAGACATCTACAACGTAAATGCGCCAGCCATCTTGAGATATAAGTTCTAATATCTCAGTATAGTTACAACGGCTGCCCCACCCTTCAAACCGAAACGCAATACTGCTTCACGGCAGAAATAGGCAGAATAGAGTGAAGTAAGACTGGTATTGGTGAAGGAATCGCTTTAAGAATGAAAAATTGATTACATTGAACGCGTTAACAAAGTTCCTTTATCTTCAATCTTTAATAGAACCCTATTGTTAGCGAACTCTCAAGATGACATCCACAGAAATTGATGCGGCCCGCAAATTCCTTGTTATGATATACGATACTACTTTATATCAGTTGTGATATCATATCATACCATGTCTATGCATATACATCAGTTTGTTTTAAATTGCATATATGGGTGGACCAGCTCACAGCCCACATGGTGCTAAGTGGTTACCGGAGCCCATAGACATCTACAGTGTAAACGCCGCCACCCACCTTGAGATATGAGTTCTAAGGTCTCAGTATAGTTACAACGTCTGCCCTGCCCTTCAAACCGAAACGCATTACTGCTTCACGGCAAAAATAGGCAGGGCGGTGGTACCTACCCGTGAGACGTCCTACCAACAACATACCAGCACCAATACGAGTATGCCACTATACACAATAATATTTGTAATATCCATACAAGCGAGGTCACGGTCACAACTAGTTATGGTCTATAGCTCACGACTTCAACATAGCTATCTATATCTATCAACCATAAACAAAAAAATGCTTACGGACAAAATAGATCCGACCTTATGACTGGTTAGATTAATTTACCTGTTCCGCGTGACAGGATTGATACTTCTTGTCGTGTCCGGGACAAAAGTTGTCGTCGTCGTGTCTGCAAAATTAACATGATCTTTGACCGGACTATTGCTATTGGCGTATAAGGTTTCGGAGCGTCTACCGTTGACGCAATTGAAGCTTCGGTCTCGTATCTCGAGATGGGTTGACGGCATTCACGTCATGATGTCCATGGGCTCAGATAACCATTGTTTTACAATTGAAAACCTATATTCTTATGTAAAATGTTCATAATAACAAAATTGTGAAGTATATAAACAAAAATAGATGAAGCAAAAAAAAAAAACAGAAAAAATCCTTTCCTTTATGGATGAGTTCATGGAGGTATATCCAAAGGAGGGTTGACGTCAAGCGAAGCGTCATGCCAAATGCCTATGCATGGATAAGAGCTTCGACACCACATAATGTGGGATAAGAGCTATAAGAAGAAGAACCCAGGGAACCAAAATGTAGAAAATAATGTCAAGGACTTCGCATCTCAGATACACGAACAAGTGCTCTAATAGTAAATTTACAATGTCATACACGCACGTGTCATAAACACATGCTTATTACAATGTCATTCCTGAATGCCACAGGTAAACCAGTCTAGACTTTTTTTATTGCTTAGATGGGTGGACGAGCTCACGGCCCACCTGATTTTAACTGGTTACCCGTAGACGTCTACAACGTAAATACGCCAGCCACCTTGAGATATGAGTTTTACGGTTTAGGCATTACTGCTTCACGGCAGAAATAGGCAGGGTGGTGATACCGTGCGGACTCACAAGAGGTCCTAGTAATTACGCAAAAGAATAATTTTGCAGGTTTGACTTTTATTACACGGAATTATTCCTTCGCCGTGGAAGTCAAGTCGGTTACCGTAACAAATAACTGTTCTACCGAGAAGGGTTCGTCACCTGTGCCGGTTGCAGCGCCGAGTGGCCACGGAGACGCCGGCCGCGGCGGGCGCCAGCGCGTCGTCCAGCAAGCAGGCGGACGCGCACTCGGACCACGCGCCCCACCGCCCCCAACGCCCCGCACCGCCCCGCGCGCCTCGCCCTCCCCGCTCCGCGCACTCCCCGCCTCGACAATACTATACATAGATATGACACAGTGAAGTTCAATGAACCGTCACCAGGTTAGAGCCCCGTCAAGTCAACTAATCTAGTATAACCCCTATAGATAACTAGAATGTGTAGGAAAAAAATTCAATGAACCTTTTGCATTACCGAACTCATTCCCATTAAAGTATTTTTGGGGTTATCAGTGCCCATAGACATCAACAACGTAAATAGAACCACTCACTTCGAGACATTAGTTCTAAGGTCTCAGTTTAGTTACAACGGCTGTCCCGCCCTTCAAACCGAAACGCATTACTGCTTCATGGCAGAAATAGGCAGGGCGGTGGTACCTACCCGTGCGGACTCACAATATGCCCTATTACCAAATAACTAATCTATACCAATGAAATATTGTATTTAGTCTATTAAATATACCTCATAGTGATGAAAATTAAATAATAAAATTAATTAAATAAAATTTCAATATCAAAATAAAATTTCAAAGCAGCTAACTTAATATGTATCGTAAGCATAAAGATGAGTAATAGGAATATAAGCACGTATCGCTATCTCGCTCGCACTCCCTCATCAATAGCGGTGACGTCATAAGCTGCAATGGCTTCCTTTCGATATTCCACAATCATGACTCCTAACGACTACTGTTACTTGCCGAAAAACCTACGACTAATAGCTTCTACTCACCATATCGTCGCCACACTTAGTTCCTTCGAGGGCTGGATGGGAGGTCCACGTGTACCTCTCCCTCTGACAGTGGAGGTCCCGGCAGATGTCCTCTAAGTTCTGTGCAGCCGAGTGCCTGCTGCCTCGACCGTATTTTAGCATACCTTAGAAAGTTTAATGGACGATACGTCACGTACTCATTCTCTTGTTACCACGCGGATGTCATGAAATTTGGAAATAAAAGAAAATTTTAAGAAAGAAGAAAACTAAGGATAAGGAAAATGAAGGATAATTCAAAAACTACTGCTGATCAGATTTTGATAAAATTTTATGATCTAGCAATAGGTTCTGAAATACACAATACAACACAGTCGAATTGAGAACCTCCCCCTTTTTCAAAGTCGGCTAAAAAGAGCAAGCGTGAAATATTGAATTAAAAATGAAATCATTCCAATCTTAACTTTAAGTGTTTTATGATTTTTCGAATATAATAGTAGATGGAAAAAATATATTTTATTACACACTGAAACGCAATTAACACTGAAAATAGTCAATAGACAGGTATAATTAAGGAATAGGCGTTCTCTTGTCGCTAAAAGCGATATCTTCTAGACAATTGTTTTATTTACAGAAAATTTGAAAAAGATACAACAGGTATGTTGCGCTATACTGCTACTAAAAATATTAACAATTAACAACAATATTATAACATTAAAACAACAAATTGTAATTCGATAAACTAGCAATTGAATTGAAGATCTTTAAACTTTTCAATATTAATAATAGTGTGTCTTACATTGTTGATCGGCGTCAAATCTCTCCCCGGGCAGGATTCCCTCTGCGCTGTGGTCCAGCTGACCAGCTGAGTTCCCGTGATCCAGCAGACACCGAGACTGGACAGTGCTGAAACATTCAATCTCATTGCAAGACCAGTTTCAACAAACAAACAGACCCAACATTTGACATTGGTAATGGCCTGGTATTTGTGGATGTATGAAATCTTGTCTAACGCCGATAGATGATCTATATGAATTCACAAGAGATTCCTCACACCCCTCCTGATTACCCCTCCTGGCTGAACCCTTGCTCGCTCACCTGTTCTGGTGAAACTAGAAAAGTTTCCGAGCCAGCAGAAAAAAATAAAATTAAAATATTCCTCAATGATAAACCTTTTTTTTATAGCTATAAAATCCTTACTGGTGGTAGGACCTCTTGTGAGTCCGCACGGGTAGGTACCATCACCCTGCCTATTTCTGCCGTGAAGCAGTAATGCGTTTCGGTTTGAAGGGTGGGGCAGCCGTTGTAACTATAATTGAGACCTTAGAAGTTATATCTCAAGGTGGGTGGCGCATTTACGTTGTAGATGTCTATGGGCTCCAGTAACCACTTAACACCAGGTGGGCTGTGAGCTCGTCCACCCAGCTAAGCAATAAAAAATTAAATTCAAAACCACTTCTTTCGTTTTTGTGATCTGAAAAATATTAAAGACATATTCAACCAAATGTCTCATGATAACACTCACTCCAGAAACTTCTGTAGGTAGTTCTTGCTGCACTGCGACCAGGTAATCTTCCCGCTCCCAAGAGTCGGGCTCATGAGGAACGCGCTGGGATCACACCCATTGTCGGCAGACGGTCCGTCGTGCCTCATGCCCAAACTAAAAACCAATATAGAAGTTCAAAATAGAAATGGGGGGATAATTTCTTTTACTTTTATTTTAACTGAATCTGTGGTGTGGGGTGAAAGGATATTTGGTAGAACAACATTTTTGCAACTTTACAGGAGACCTATTTAAAGTCCCACCCTTCAAACCGAAACGCATTGCTGCTTCACGGCAGAAATAGGCAGGGTGGTGGTACCTACCCGCGCAGACTCTCTAGAGGTCCTACCACCAGTAAAAAGCACTGCCCTTGCTAGGGCCAGTGCTAGCAACACTCCCAGTTTGAGCCTCGTGAGCTCACCTACACGTCAAGGAGAAGCTGTTATAGCCTGCGAAGACTATCAGCATAGGTAGGAAAGAAATTGATAGCACATTTTTATCAAATTACTGTAAATGTATCTTTCTATTTAAAAACTATTAAGTAGCTAACAATTTTTCTCAAACTTGTCGACACTGATTCACATACTATGGGATTAAGGGTTGGTGGGAGCAAGCACCAAGCAAGCAAGCGAGGACAAAATTCGTTATAAAGAGGTGGTTCGCAAGAAATCTTCGCAATGTAAAGGTATATTTTACATTGACTCTTATGGACAATAAAAATTTAAGGGGATAACGAAAAATCTGTTAAATAGAAGACGTCGTTATATTGAGGTTCGTTATATGAAGGTTGCACTGTATTATTATATAATCTATATATAACTAACTACTTTCTTCCTTTCAAACTCTCTAGCTACAAATGACCTAGACTCTGCGTTGAGATTGAAAATACGAACTTGTGTCCAATTTCATGTGCCACGACATAAACGCTTTCGAAATGCCTTCCTTCGTTCACGGTGCAACTGCTTGTTACAGTACACATACCAGCCACTGGAGCTAAGCCTGAAAAAAAGGAGATTAATCTGAGGAAACTTGCCTAATTCACCAATTCTCATAGCCCTTAATTAGTCTTGTACACTGTAGTATCAAGTTTAACACACTGAAATTATCACTGGATCTTCTCTGTATTCCTATCTGGTGGTAAGTAGTCTAGTGGTTTTATAGAGGCCAGCTTTGGGTGCAGTATTTATTATCTCTCTGTGAGCTTTGGATCCAAAGTACCACCTTTAGGTGCCTTATGGTTGCAGAATGATTTTTTTTTTTATACAACGTGTTTCAATATTCTCTTATTTGAACATTCATATTTGAAACATGTGTTTCGGCTTATTTTTTAAAAAAGAATTATTAAAAATTATTAGATAATGTTTTTTACTCACCAACGACTTGACTGCTAACTTTTCCATTTTTATTTACAACATACAAATCCAGACCGGTCAGTATCAAAGCATGGTCCCAATGCAGCGGATCGTTGTCTCCAGGTGGGTTTTCCAATCGTTGCCATGTGCAGAAATTACTTAAAAACCTATCTATATCGTGTGGTCTTTTCAAATTTGCAGGATCTTCATGTAATATTTCGAGTCTTTTCAGTATAAAATTGACCGGCCTTCCTAGAGATGGGTCATGGTATAACAATTGGACTGCATTTATCATAGCTAAAACAAATCTAACCAATTCTCTTTCTGTGTCTTTAGGAAAATTCAATGTCATATGTTTGTATAAGTCCCTATCTACAAATACGGCTGTTTCGACAAAAATCGCAGGTTGAATTGCCCGTTTCTCTCTTATCGATTGCGTCGCTAGTTTCTCAATGAACTTTCCTATTGTCCTATTTCTGTGAGCTAAATTCAGTTTGAATTCTTTTAATCTTGTATTATCCGGTTTATTTTCAGTTATAATATCCCTTTTCCTTCTGTGCTTGGTCCATAATTTTTGATCTACCAAAGTTGTATTTTTTTTATCTTTCTCTACACATGAAACGTTTTCTTCTAAGTGGTTATTGGTATCGACCATACGTCTTTTGATTATAATATGTGCTTTTGTATCATCCGTATGGAACCTTTCTGGTAACGGATGTATTAAATAGTAACTATCATTAGATTTGACTACGCCTCTCTGAAAAAATAGGTTTTAATTATTCGTACCACTGCCAATAAATTAAGATCATTGCAATCGGAGATTGGCCGTATAACGCTCTGCTTCTGATTTGTTCTGATAAACATATGCACGTACCACGTATTGTATTCACGAATGCATTTTTTTTCTACCTATGCTGATAGCCTTGAGAGGCTATTTCAGGTTCTCGTTGACGTGTAGGTGAGCTCACGGGGCTCCAACCGGAGTGTTGCTAACACTGGCCCTAACCAGGGCAGTGCTTCGCAGAATCTACCACCGGATCGGAAACACGACCCTCTGAGAAGATCCGGCGAGAAACTCAGTGGGCTATGTCTATGGGTCACGAATGCTCAGGGCTAGTAACTAAATAGCACTGTATACAGAAGTCAAAGATTTATTTAAGCATTTACCTCATTTGTTCTTGAACCTAGTTATTTATCGCACTATTTAAATTTAAAAGTACATCTAATAACTCACAATATTTTCACAAATAAACAAAGCAGCGTTATCGCTACCGTAGTAACACATGTCCAACTCATCGTCAGCATGCGCGTCAACGACTAGATCAGTATTGTTCGACCATCTTCGCAGCATGAGGAAGTGCGGGTCTAGGAAACTGTTTCTGAGCTTAAGCTTAATATCTAAATGCCCTTTCAAATCGGCAATGCTTTTGTCGTTATTACCGAGTGACCTTTTGTATCGACGTGGTCGGCTTAAATGCGCAACTTCGAAATGTGCTTCTGTAAAAAACCAAAAAATGATCTCAATTTGCATAGGTACATGAAAAAGCTCACAGCTTAACTAGTAATTACATGAATACTGGAGTCTATAGAAGATATTGCAGTCTGATTGCTACCTTGAGTATGGTATAACGGCTCCAAAAATAGTGTAAAAAAATATAGGTACCTATAGTTTAAAAGCGGTACTATAAAGAATTACTACTGGTAGGACCTCTTGTGAGTTCGCACGGGTACTGCCACCCCGCCTATTTCTGTCGTGAAGCAGTAATGCGTTTCGGTTTGAAGGGTGGGGCAGCCGTTGTAATTATACTGAGACCTTAGAACTTATATCTCAAGGTAGGGTTGCACATTTACGTTGTAGATGTCTATGGGCTCCAATAACCGCTAAACACTAAGTATGCTATGAGCTCGTCCATGCATCTATGCATTAAAAAAAAATGCGTTTATATTTCGTGTTTCATTGACCCATTAGCTATATGGAAGACTATCATGAAATTAATTGCAACTAAGGTATTGTTATAAGCCTGACCGTTATTATTGCGTACGCTGAATTAAATTAAAGCCATTACATAATTAGTGCGTTATGCGACTTCAAATAAGTTATTGTGTAATGGTAATTCGATTAAAATTAAATTCTTAAAATAATTGCAAGTGAATCTAAAACAATTATTTTAGATGTTATCACTATTGATATCGAAATTAAATCAAATAATAATATAAAATCAGTTTTAAGGATCTAATTAATTTAAAAAAAAACTTTTTTATTTTAGATTTTTATATATAAAATAAATAAGTTATAATAAATAAATATATATTTACTAACGATCACGCCACGTTAACTGGTCCCGTGCTAAGTTCGTGAAGAACTTGTGTTACAGGTACCAGATAACGGAAATCAATGTAAGATTTTTATTATACACTTACATATATATAATATACATCCATAGCCCTGGAAAAGACATTTTACATTTATCATACAAATATCTTCCCTTGGCGGGATTCGAACCCGCGACCCCCTTGTGTAGTGACCATGTCACTTACCACTACACCAGACAGCCGAAACCGTAAAAACAAGTTTTAATTATGTCTGGTGAATCGTGTAACCCGAAGAAAATACTTTAAAAATTCTAGTGAGCGTAATTTAAAAAAAAAAAGATTTTATAGCTAATAAACAATCATAATTACCATGTGGTCGACTTCCTAGTAAAAAGGTCTTCTCGGCTTCTGTCAAATATTTTAAGAGTTCTTTTGAATAGATCTGAAACGAAAGAAGAACCTTCGATCAATTTGATTAATGATTTTCATTGAACCTTTTTTACTGCTTAGATCAACGGACGAGCTCACGGCCCAGCTGGTGTTAAGTTGTTACTAGCGCCCATAAAGGTCAACACCATAAATGGAGTCATCTGACTGGAGACGAGTTCTAAATCTCAGTTTTATAATTCACGGCTTCCAAGCCCTTCAAACTGAAACGCATTATTGATTCAGGGCAGTAATAGTGTGTGCGCTCCCAAGACCCCTGTTAACGCCTAATAAATTCTAATGAGCAATGTTAATTTTTTTATTTATGTTTACCTACACCATTACACTTTAAGTAATCGCCGGGCCAAGCTAACTTGTAAAATAGCTAATCGATAAATATTTTTCTAATTGCGTAATTTTAAAGGGAAAGTGCAAGAAGTCGTCGGTAACGCTAGGATCTCCGAATACACAATAGGAGTCGTCACGGGTGGACTGTTTATTGCGTTATTATAATAAGTGCAAACGTTGCGAACGAACCTTTCCCAATTCAAATCTAGATTATCTGTAACCGATAAGGCAAATCGATCTTGATTAGTGCAACCTCGTAATAAAAGTATAGTAGAGAAACTTAGTTAGGAATTTGGTGAATTTAACACAAACTAGAGGTCCCGCAGTAGTCGAAATTCGACTATAATTAATTGGAATTGTAAGTTTGTACACTATTATGATTGTATTTTATACTTCTTTAATCACAAATTTCTCCAAGGCTACACTATAAAAAAAAATTAATAAAGACAAACAATATTTAATCTATTCTCAATTTGACCACAGACGTCAAGAACAAAAGTTTGACAATAAATAGTGTGCATGCGTGTGTGCATTAAATACATGGTATGTAGTGTGTGTAATGTTTTCTTTATTGATTTAATGTATCTTTTATGCATTATTTTAAAAAAATATTTGCATTGTGCACTTCTTCTCTATATTCTCTATAAGTGTAGAAAATTTCATACTCCTCCGTCCGCGCAATTTTCGTAAAAAGGGATACAAAGTTTTTGCTTCACGTATTAATATATAGATTTACCATTTAATGATTGGGATTATGACATTAGACACAAACTAGCTACACTAGTTTAATGAATACAAAAATATCTCCGATGAGACTCAACTGTTAGTTTCAGTTCTTGAAGCTTGTAGTTACAAATTTATTATTGCAAATAAATACATATAAGTTATTGCCCTTGAAGGCAGATAATCATATGACCAACTTGATGGTGACTAGTCACCGTCGCTCATGGACTTCAGCAATGCCAGGAGCAGAGCCAAGCCGCTTCCTACCTAAGCTGATAGCCTTGAGAGGCTATGTCAGCGTAACCGGGCGGCTGCTGCCTACCGTTAAGTACTCTCCACAAGCCTCGTTTGAAGAAGGAAATGTTATAGGGCTCGGGAAACACCGTTAACAGCTTAGACGTATTCACGAAATACTTCCGCATTACAAAAATCAAGTCGAGCAGACCACCAAAATTTGTGTTTTGAAGACTGTCTAATCAATACGCCATAAGCCATACGTCACCATCAGCACTAAACGAGTAGGTACCTACTTCCTGGGATTGTTGTTTATTTTACTTTCGATTAATCAGAGGTTCGTGCGAAAACAAGCTATTGTCAAATTAATGCCGAGGTCGCTTCTCATAATCCAATGACGGACAAAAACAATAGTTTCATTCGGATATATTCAAGGCCATTGTAAGCTTTCCTTTAGAAAAGCATTTCGTCGGGAAGAATAAATCTCAGATTCGAAACCTTTCTCGATTTCTCTTAGAATTTTACAATTTTTTTTATTTACTTGCTATTAATGAACTTCAGTGTCATAATATAAAAAAACAATAACGTAATGTTAACACTTTTTTTGTGATGGAATGATTACTGGTGGCCCGGAGGCCTTTCCAGTTTCACCAGGACAGGTGGGCGAGCAAAGGCTCAGCCAGGAGGGGTGGGATTTGCTAACGACTGCCCGAGCGCCTCCGAAGGAGACCTAACAACTCAAGAGCAATTGCTTCGCGAATGAATACTACCGGATCGGAATCGCGACCCACTGGGAAGATCCGGCGAGAAACTCAGCATGGGTTAGGTTGCACGTCGACCTCTTTGTCGAGTTCGACGAGTACGCTTACCGGGGTTCCTCAACCTGCTCCTAGTGTTAGAGCTGAAGGTATCTTGCATTATTATTGTTTGTTTTTATTTTTAGTCATTCTGATAAATTGTAATTTTAATTTTATTGTATTTTGATTAAGATGTTATGTAATTGTATGTGACATTTTATGGGCTTAAGTTGCCTGAAAAACGCATTTCATTTCATTTCATTAGAGTTATTGGATCTGATGGATTCGTAAGGACGTGTCGTGTTAACACTACAAACTAAAAAGTGCTTTTGAATCTTGAAGTGTCCGTAAGGAGTGGTCGAATTTCGATTACTGTACGAACACATAAAAATCATAAAGCGGGGTTAAAGAAAATCATGTTCAAGACTAACTAAAGACTTAAGATTCGTGAACAAAACGCCGTATACTAGTATTGAGATAACCGATCTTAATACCCAGCCTTTGTTCGATGTGTTTACAACAATTAAAACATCAGGGAGACGATGCGAAACGAAAAATGCAACATCTTTATCGCCTTTAGGAAACGAATACAAAAGAACTCGCAAAAAAAAATATCCTGAGATTATAGACTAGACATGACCTGCGGTTTCATGGGCTTTATTTTTTTGTAAGTAACGTTCAGAGAATTTTCCGGTTATAGTAAAGAGTTGCTAATGTAACTCTCTGGTCGATAACAGATAGCCCACAGCTGATATGTTACTTGTCATTTGCCATGATAAAAAAAATATCCTATGCCGATACAACTTAAAATTTATTTTTGTTCAAAGCTCCATCAAAATCCTTCCGATATTTTTCACATTAAAGGGAAACAATTATCAATCTATCCTAGCAAACTTTGGCATTTATAATGTTAGTGCAATTTTATTTAGATCCAACTTCAAACATATGTATATGCTATGTGTTAGAGTAGAATATAGAAACGCCAGTGTCGTTTACAAATAACCTGGACTCCGAGAATGCAAGCCGTATTCCGTAGTGCACAATACTATGCAAGATAGATATAAGTAATCCGTTTTAAATCATTTTATTTTTTGTATCAACTCAGGGTAATGCAGAGAATGTGTGCGTGCTAGAATGATGATCACCGACCACGATCATCGGTCATGATCGACACGACTAAGAAGAATGAACACATGAGAGTGATGCCTATTCCATGTTATCAATAATAACTCCTTATATTGCTATAGACACCCTTTATGACCACTCTATACAGCGTGCGGTAAATACAACGGCAATCAATATGCGACCGAAACATTTCAGATATAAAAAGTCTTGTGTTGACTGCGGGAACACACCTAGTCTGACCCTGAGCGGGGATCAGATGTTGGGTGAGAGAGCGCTAAGAGAGTCGTTTGGCGGGTAGAGTTCTAAAAACATCCTTCGGCCCGCGTTCTGCTCCCAACATCTGCAGACTGTCAATTCCCACATACTCTCTGAGCTCAGAAGGTACGGCCCCTGTCCGAAAAAAAAAGTACAAACACTCATTTGCAAACGAACTGAAGTGAAACTTTCCGCAGCTAAATATAACTAAAATTAAGAATACACTTAACTAAAAATATTAATGAAATATCTAAAGCGTATTGCTGTAGCTATGTGTAAATACATACTATTTTAGTAACTATATATTATAACTCGCATAAAACCGCTTCTTTATGTTAAATTAATTTAGAGTTATTCAATGAAAGTAATGTTGTAAACACGGCACAAACAATAAATCTCAACACGGACGGGCCGTGAACTCTACACACAATTAAAATTATTATATTTTTTACGACATTTAGATAATGCATACATAATTTTTGTCGATTCCGGGTAACGTATTGTCTTCATAACGATGGTAAACGAAGGAAGTTGAAAAAAGTGAGATCATTGATAGCGAAACAAAATTTATTTGGAGGTCTTTAGACAATCCTACACAAATATGGCGTATCCCAATTAAGCTTAGTTCATTTGCTATACAATAAATCGATTTTACAATTTTAAAAACCTAAAATTTTACTCACGTCTTACATTAATTGGTTTTAATATTAAACAAGCTCAAGCAACAGTAAGCGTCTTAATGAAAAGAGATACTAAAAATTATTACAATTGTGAAGCCTAAAATGGTGTTTTATCAAACAAAATGAACGTTATTTCAACCTATGCTTCAGACACGTAAGTATTTGGGTCAAACCAAGCCCGTTCCATAGTATATATTAGGCTCTAAATCTATTGCTGTCTCGAAACTATATTTTAAAACATTACGCGAAATACCAATTTAATTGAAGTAAAGCTTTAAAGCAATTTCGTAAGAATTCATTTCATATACCACAGTAAATGCTATAAAAATACAAATATATTCCCGCTGTTCTTTACTGAGTAATTTATTTTTTTACCTAAATCATATATAAAACGTGTGCGAGCACTAGTAGCAATGGATAAACAAGCTAATGACCCTTGTTATCATGTCCGGCGAATAATTTTGTAAGCCTAGCAGAAATCTAAATAAAGATAATTTAGCTTTCTGTGTTAGCAACACTGGGACAATGCTACAAGATATGAAATGGAATTTAGTATTAAATCAAGATTTTTTCCTAGTGATATATATACATATAATAGAAAATAATCGGGGTAGATATTTATAAAACTTTAAAAAAAACCTAACCGAACCGTGGGCGATGCGACTTGCCTTGGGTAATATTGATGATCGAACCCCGAAACTTTAGGAAGACGACAAATTCTGTAAAGAATGCTTTTCTGCATCGTTCTTCTTAATATCTTATAAAGGCAAAATCAAACCGGCCACGCGAAATTAACCCTTAACACATTAAGAATACAAAAGCATGCACTTGCTAAAGTGCTCTAGATCTAACAGCTACACTGAATCACGAGCCCAAACAACATTTTGCCAATTTCCTGTAGCAAAATTAAACGTTACCAAATCGAAACCAGTTCAACGTTGGTTGCACCTGACACGCTATGTTATTAGTTTGTTATTTTTGTGTTTTTCGACATTTTTACACGTACGTATGCTTTTTAATCGTTGATTTTTATAGTTAATTTTAATTGGCTACTTCGAGTCTTGCGTTTCGGTGCAAATATGTAGCTTCTTCATATTTAGGCAGCGGCTTGCCCCTCGCATTGCTGAAGTCCATGGACGACGGTAACCACTCACCATCAGGTGGGCCGTATGCTCGTCGCCTACAAGGGCAATAAAAAAAATAAAAAAAATGTAGATCTAGAAAAATCGCCTCTTATGTTCCTAATTTACGGTTTGATAACAAAAACAGACAATAGAAAAAGATTCAATTTTATACGATTATAATTCCATTCAGAAAGGATGTCTGGATGAGATTTATTAAGAACGCTTTAAGTTTTCCAATTGAAGATGCTTTAATAACTTTACTATTCACAAACGCTCTAAATTAGTGATCACTTTATCAGTACCAATAATTATAGGATTAAATAACAAATCTTGTTCGATTGGCGATTGAAGTTTCATTATATTAGGCAAAATAAAGCGGTGTAGATCACACGGTATCTTAGCCATTGCCGCAGCTTATCACGCAAACAGAAGACATGCCTCGAGGATCTAGAGAATCATGCATAATGAACAGGTTTTATTACGTTCAACCCATAGTTAGTTACACGCTTTGAATGCCACTCTAATGTTATTTGTAACGTAACGAAGACTATACTTTCCTTTATTAACCTGATTTCAGAATATGCTTGTCTATTTGTTACTAAAAAGTATAACGTAAAACTTATATATACGTTCAAGAATTTAAGACTTTAGCTAGACTTTTCAGTATATATAGGTATATACTATACAAAAATCTTAATAAGTGTATTAATAAGCATATCAAGAAACATGTAAAATAATGCAACAATTATCAATAATAGTATTAAATAATTGAGTTTTGATATTATTAACAAAAAGTCAAATCAAAATAATTTAACATCAAAATAATTGTTATTAAGTACTACATAATAATTGCTACACTTGTTAGATAACCAGCGTTTTCGAAAATAAAACTTTTATTTGTAAGACCTACGTACGCCACATGAATCTACATCAATCATTGTAAATTATATATTCATATCACACGTTCACTTCGCCATGGTCACGTGGATATTAAAAGTTTTAACTAGACATCTAAGATACCATTATTTCCGACATTCTGTGCAATAAACAGTTAAATGGTCCATTCGTAATTAGCTCCCGTATTTAGACATGTTATTTTGTCTGTTGTAAACCGAAGGCATCTAATATTTATCGCACATGCGAGTATTAGAGCATATTTGTGTTTTCCACTGATTTGTATTAGCATTCGAAGCGTCAATAGCCTAATTGGTAAGCCGCTTTTCAAATGCTGTTGTCTTTTCTTCGGGTTCGGAAACGTTTTCAATAATGAAGGAAGAGCATCGTCTGATAAAAGTGAAAGCCACAAATCATAATTTACCTAATTTTATTTCTAAGAGGTCATGCGCAAGTACAATAGACATCATTAGATATAATACAACAATAATCGCGTTAAGTCTGTCTACTCCGTTAAGCATAACATCAAGTTGATGAAAATACACTGAAATTATAATACTAATGTTGACGTCCTTAATCTGACTAGCGACCACTTTCTCGCTAAGGCTAGGACTAGACCACATACAAAAATATTACTCATACAAGTCATAATCGGCGAAGTTAATAATAAGCTGTTCAAATTTGATTTTTTTTTCGGATCGATTCGAAACAATTGCTAAACTGTCTCAATTAGAATTATCGGTACCTGATATTTTAGAATTCAATCCGTTTTTAAGCGATAGTAATGAACGCAAATACTAATTGTTATTTAGCAATTAGAAACCATTACAAGTAGTAAATTTTTAAACAAATCAAAGCTTCAACGGCAAGCCGACCTTAAAAGGAGGTCGAACTCAACCCGCATTTCACTCATATCGGCCGTAATTAAGTGCATTTAACAATTAAAATACGTTATGCTCAAACTATGTAGAAATACGTTGCGACATACGCATTTCCATCGCTTGGTTAAGTATAATTGAAGATGGCAGTGTACGATTGAAGATAAAATAGCTCGTTACACACGAAAAACGACGCTCCGTTTTAATATTTATGATAAATAATTTGCACGCGAGCAGTGTAGTTAGGTCACTATTTCATTCGTGCTATAAAAATAAATTGCCCATATCTATACATATAAATAAAATTGGAGTGTCTGTTTGTAATATTGAAATAACCGCTTTTTAGTACATGCATATGAATATATATACATACACCAAAATAACATTTTTTTATAATTTTTGTCGGTGTCTGTCTGTCTGTCTGTTTGTTCCGGCTAATGTCTGGAACGGCTGGACCGATTTTGACGAGACTTTCACTGACAGGTAGCTGATGATATAAGGAGTAAATTAGGCTACTTTTTTTCGGCCCGCGGCGTCACCCGCGATACGACAATAACCGCAGATAACATAGCGGGACTCAACTATTCAATAATAAAATTTAATGTTTCCGAAGCGAAGCGAGGGCGGGTCGCTAGTTTTTAAATAAAACGAATTTGATATTTTTGATTTATAGATATTTATTTGATAGAAACATGACATCGCGTATGAACTAGGTAAAACTCTAATTTCTTTTTAAAGAACGATAATTATACACGATATCATGGAAAGTTTAAGAATGACAAAATTAGAATATATTTTACGTGAAGACAAAAACAGAAACTGAAATACGATTTCTTGCTTCGAATTAAAAAGCGTAGTTTAAGGAGCTGAAATTTGTCCAAAACTTGAACACGAAGAAATAAAATAACTTACATAATAAATTTAATTATATTTCAAAACGATTTTTATTGTAATAATTCATATAACATTAATACATTTTCCTACTATAAAATCAAGTAACAAGGAAGAGACTTCAAACCGATTTTCATATTAACGTGAAAAAAACGACCTCCACAACAAATTTTAAGTTCTTTAATAAGAGGCACAGAGCTACGCGGTGCCAAGTGTAGACTTATGAAGAATGTCGGTGGATTCATGAGGCATGCAGACTCAGTCACGATATCGATAGTAATATTACGACATTTATTATTTTCGAACCGGTATTGTGATCTTGCGCTTTGTCTATGCAATACCTAATGCCGTGCGGAGTAGGTGTGACAGATTGAAATAATGCCGTGTGCAGATCGAGGATATTGTGGAAAAATAATTTCGAATGGAATCTATTGTTCAGTTTTGTACGAAACTTGATAGAACTTAGTGAGTAAAGACTTTAAAGACAAATATGTTGAGTTAATTTCACCAGGACATCGCCTTATTACTGTACCTTAAGTAATCCATCGACACAACCGAATGAGTTTCTCGCTGGATCTTCTCAGTGGGTCGTGATTCCGATTGTTCGGTGATATATTACAAAACACCTTTATCAGCATAATTCTCGTGACGCGTTAACTTTATTTCCACAAAGCGTTAGTGCACGATCAACAGCCGCGTCATCAGGGTGCATTCATAGCATTAGCATTTCATTGATTTAATTATTTAAGATATAATAATATAAAAATGAATTGCTGTTCGTTAATCTCGCTAAAACTTGAGAACGGCTCGACCGATTTGGCTAATTTTGGTCTTGAATTATTTGTGGAAGTCCAGAGAAGGTTTAAAAGGTAGATAAATATGAAAATGCTCGGAATTAAATAAAAATAACAATTTTGTTTTACCTTTGATGTGACCCCCGACGGACGGATTCCTTTTGTTTGTTTTAAGTTTATTTTAGACAAAAGTTTAGGTTTTTTTTTTATTTTTTTATTGCCCTTGTAGGCAGACGAGCATACGGCCCACCTGATGGTGAGTGGTTACCGTCGCCCATGGACTTCAGCAATGCCAGGGGCAGAGCCAAGCCGCTGCCTACCGCTTAATACTCTCCACAAGCCTCGTTTGAAGAAGGACATGTCATAGCGCTCGGGAAACACCGTGGAGGGGAGCTCATTCCANAGGAAGGGGAAAAAACTGACTTTTTTTTAAATTGTTTGTGGAAATTTCAATGAAAAAATGTAAATAGTCGCCTAATTGCATTATTTCCACATTAATGTATATACCGTATTTGACTAGCTATTATTTTAATATATATCATTTAATATGAAGTAAATTCAAGTGCACAACAATTTATCTATTTCTCACTCATTTGAATGTCTGTTTCGTAGGAATCAATAAAAATCATCTATATTAATTTTGATAAGATGCATCAATTTTCGATCACGTAAGTACCGTTCCCTTAATATCTGTATAAACAGTTTTCCCAAGTTGAACGCCCTCGGTAACGGGTTTCTGAATACCAGTAATGCCACGTTTCCTCCAAGTTCCGCACTCCCTCACGAGATCAGTGGACACGCTTCGGAGACGCGACATGCCATCTTTAACTGGACATGGCACGCAATGTCACGAGCGTGGAAAACTTTTTTTTCAATCAACTCACTTAGTGAGTTAGTCATCTATTTGTGTTTCTTTTGCTTGTCCTCTATTTTATCACTTTTATTCGTAAGCTTTATTGTATTTTACTGAAGATATTTGTGATATTCGAACTTGAAAATTCCGGTTATTTTCAAAATAAAAATTTAATCAAATTGTTAATTTTAAGTGATAGAAATAAAAATTAAATTAATAGAATCTTAAGTCACATTATCAGAAACATCGCTGCGGTTCAATCCAGTGCTTAATTTAAAAAAAAATGTTAATTCTCGACTTTTCTAATACATTTTACATTTTATGTACTTTACAGCTTTCGTGGTCACGAACCCCCAAATAATATAATAATTACTCTCCACCGAGAGACGACGACTAATATTTTTATTCGTTAACACTTGGATATCGTATTAACCTACTAATATACAATAGCTTAAAAAGCATTTATTGACAATTACATTTCAGACCACACAGAGCACGTAATACTGATCACATTTTGTGGTCAGGGTTGTTTAGCTTGTGTTTTTCAATTTTACGATAAGAGATTCAAGATTCTGGAAAACTGGATATTAATTTTTATATCAATTTAAATAAATATATTTTACATTTTTCCATGCTTAACAAACCCCACATTATCGCATGATTGGTTAAAGTTACTTTTATTTACGAGTCACAAGATCACCGCACTAGGTATAGCAAGATGTTATTACCATTACCATTATCCGTAACGAGAGCACATTTACATAACATTGCTGATCGCTAGGAACTTGTTTCTTGGTTTGTATAGTTATGCAATGATCCTAAGCTTGGTTTAATTTGAGAGAACAGAAGAACAATTGTAGGTACGTCTGCATAAATAAATTTAAACTAGTCGTTAATTAGTAAACTAGTAATCATAGGCCTTTGATTTCAGGTCATGCTTTCAAGACTAGGAACTTAGAGTACATTTAGTAAATTAATTTTTATTTATATTCTTTATTGAATATATATACACGATGAGTTGAAATATGATGT
This sequence comes from Bombyx mandarina, assembly GCF_003987935.1. The sequence goes on along the minus strand of NW_021011486.1, from coordinate 3,505,959 downwards.
ATATGTAAATATCAAATAACTCCAAGAATCCAACTAGGGACTAATTTTTAAAGAAGATTAACTTTATAATTATTCATATCTACTTATATTCAATTTTAGTGTAAAATAAGACATAAATATATCTAAACAGTTATTTTATTCCACATAAATATTTTGTTTACAATTTAAATTTTTAATTTAAATTTTGCTTTCTCTGCGTGTATAATTAATAATTATATAAAAGAGGAGCTATTTTCACAGCCAGATGGTTACTGTTAAAATTATGTTTGTCAACACAGCCTTAAAAACGAAACGGCATTAAGAAATAATTCAATTATTAAGCCTACAGAGATTTTGATCGACATTAACAAGACAATAACTTAATAAGGCATTAACTTTGTTGCGCCTTTACTCTCCCGTGGTCGACCCTTATACTTTAAAAACTTTAAACCACACTTCTATTTAAAAAAATGCGATAACAAAGCGAACAAAAAAAATTGTAATTATAAATTTATTGTCGAAATTAATGAGGTCTAAGTTTTCGAAATATTGCATTATGAACAGTCCTTGATGCATGTCCAAATTTTACAATTTAATAGGACGTCTTAAGCTTGATTTGATTTACGTTAGAAATTTTGTAGCATAAATCTTAAATAGATACAAATATAGGTCAAGCTAATAAAAAATGGGTTAAAAAACTAGCACTATCATTGAAGAGTTCAACAAACTTTGTTTGAAATAAAATAAAATAAAAACACTTCGGAAGCGGTCAACTGCAGTAGACTCTGCAAAAACTCATATTTAAAACGCAGTAGCGCTTAAAAAACACGTCAATGCGATTTTACGTCTTTTTTTCCCAACTATTTTTATTTGGTTGTTAAAAATGATTTTTGCGCGTTTGTAAGTTAGCTTCAATTTCTGTATTGTGACATTTTATACTCTTTATAATATTTAAATTCAATTTCCCTTTGTTGCTTCGAATCTAGTTCGAATACAATACTTTCTGAAACTACGTATCCACACGCACAAGCATGGCGCGACAAACGAAATGGCTCCATAATTGTAAATAGACATGCTTTAACAAAAAACGACTTCAAATTGAAAAAATATTCCAAAACAAATTAATATACACTAAAAACAATAATCATCGAAATCGGTTGGCGTGCTATTCAATTATTGAGTTATTCATTTATTTGTCGCGCACGTACTTAATGCAAATAAGACTTATATGGTATCCTCATGGACACCATTATCAGAACTGGACTAGATTGAAATGGGACCACACGGTAAGTGTCATATCAGCTTTATAATAAATAAATAAAACAACAAAATCGATTCACCCAGTCAAAAGTTATGAGGTAACAAACAAAAAAAACATACAGTCGAATTGAGAACCTCCTCCTTTTTTGCAGTCGGTTAAGAAGGCTTGAGGCCTCGGTACGCTAATTATGAAAGAAAAAAATTCGAAATTCGTAAATCATTACCTATTTAAAACGATTACGATATACTTTAAAAGTCGGTCTCCATCCATTAAGCATCGATGAAGTCTATTTCAAACTGTTCAGATTTCCACTGGGGGAAAAGTTACACAGAACGACACGGTGAACAAAGCTATACTGTAAATTTCGAAGCAAATAACAATTTATAGGTCATTCTACTTTATTGTGCAACAAGAAATAGCTTTAAGTTCTATAATTTCGTGGTCATATTTACGGATCGTATCTTATCTTATACCTTTAAACGAGCAATTATTGTATATTAAGATATACTTATATAATCTGAATCTCTGAAACGGCTCCAACGATTTTCATAAAATTTAGTATACAGGAGATTTCGGGGGCGATAAATCGATCTAGCTACCATTTATTTTCAGAAAATGTTGTTTTATTCGTGTTTTCAATAATCAACTCTTTCCGGCATCTATTGACGAATAATAATACTATTTTACTTAATTGAGGGCAACTAACCGCTTTAAAGACACAACAAGATGGCGTTATCAAAAAAAAAACCGAGCAAAGCTAATATGTCGTCTAATATGAAATAAATAAGGTTTCTTATTTTTAGAATCAGCAATTTGGATTTTATAATCTTATGAGTAGACGAGCCATACTGTATGTACATACATATAAACTTATACAGATACAGATAAACTATCTTGGGTAGCGCAAATTATTTAGAGAATACAAAACAATTGTTTTCATTTTTCTATAAACCAACTATTTTTTTATGTATGAATGAATATAAAGCCGTTTTAACGTCGTTTATGGAAAACGTTAGTGTCATAGATACAGACAGTTAGTACTGCCCAAATTTAATTACTCTTCCAAAAGCTTATTTAAAATTTTCGACGCCATCTTAATATTTTTATTATTGGCAACGATTTCTTTTGAATGTCGAAGTTCGTTTGTATAGTAATCCAACAATACAGATTAGCTTTCATGCTTCACTTCCAATTTGAAATGTGGAATTTCCACATTTTCATCGATTTTATAAGGCGAAGCTAGCCCGTCTCGATTAAACTTTCCCTCTCAGCACCATAAATCCGTGATAACGCGACTTTCTACACATATAAACAAGGAACCAAACTAAACGTATTTAATCTTACATTCACATCTCAGTCGTTGCGTTTCGTTGAAAGTAATGCATTTTCCACACGTAAAATGCACTTTCTTATTGTTAACAGAAGTATGTTTTTTAATTAGTTCTACATTGTTTTTTTGTGATGTCTGTTCTTAGAATATTAGTGTCGAAAAGTTTGAGTTGCGGTTAGATTTAATTGTAGACTTTCTATTATGATACATCGTTTTAAATATTTGCACTGTACTTAAATGTAAACGTGTCTTGTAGAGTCTTATTTGTAGTTGATGAAAGAAATACACAAATGTAATTTTGTATTTTCTGAAGTTCAATTATTTTTGAAGAGCTCTTAATAGGTTAAGCTCACAACGATTTCAATTTATTAACGCACATAATATGTGATAATTATTAACGTGTTTCTACGTACCCCGAAAACGTATTTGAAAACAGAAAGCTATGGTAACGACCGTATGATTTGTGAAACTGAAAACATTGTTTTTGATAGCTATATACTAAAATAGCCCTTACAGATCAATTGGATCTTAAGAAGCGAAGTTTGGCAATGAGTTTTAACAAAACACGTTATTAGCTCGGCTCTGCTTGTGTTACTTCACAGCGCGCTTAAAATAATGTTAACACGTTGTAATTGTATTGCTTCGATCCGGTAATCACAGTATTAGAACATGGGAACATAATAATGGGCCCAATTGATACATAGCGTGCGTTGACACCCGCACCATGCGACCTTTGGAACGCCATTAGTAACGGCTCAACTCTCTACGAAACTAAACGATGACTATTTCGTGTAAAATTTGACTTTTTTTTTTTTCGACTGTTTGGACAATAATACATACGTGACTCAAAAATATAATGAGTTTTGTTTTCCATTAATTTATATGCAAAATCGGTGCTTGTATTCCTTTTTGTGGCTCTAGATGGGTAGAACAAGTTCATGATGAGTAAGTCTTATAATAAGCTATATATAGAAGAGACATGAATTCACCTTAAGATTTAAGGCACACAAAGTGAAAGACAAATATAATAAAAACTAGCTTTATTTTAGAACAAATTTGGTCAGCATAAAAAACGTTATAGTGAGCCAACCTTAACATATAGACATAAAATATGCTGTCGCGGACTTTTTTTTAGATCTTTTGAAGGGAAACAATTCTCTTATACATTACTTTAGCGAAACTTTAACCGTTTCTGCAGCACACGCAGCAGAAGCTCTCAAAAGGGGAAAAACCCCTGATTTTGAAACATTCTTTATTAGTGCTCCGCTTGTATTGGTCTTAGCGTGATGTTATAAAACCCATAGCCTTCCTCAATAAATGGGCTATCTAATATTGAAAGAATTTTTCAAATCGGACCAGTAGTTCCTGCGATTAGCGCGTTCAAACAAACTCTTCAGCTTTATAATATTAGTATAGATTTCTGATAAATTAGACTTCGAAATTTGAAAACAGTGAACGAAAGAGGATTTAGGAAAAATCCGTGAGCAACAAAGTACATGAAAAAAAAATAAGAATTTGTTTATCGAAAATCGTCAATTGAACCCGTTTTTCTATATTATGGTTCTTGGGTTATATTAAAGTTGTTGTCACTGATGATTAAAATACACTGAGTTTTGAAGGTGACCTAATTGATATTTCGATTTTGTTATATCATAAACTCATGGCCCACGTGATGGTGAATTATTATAGGAAACAGTTGAGGTTAAAATGCCTATGTAACCACGCACCATAAGAGATGAGCTCTATCACTAAAGTTTGTATAACGGCTGGCTCAACCATTCACACGTATGACTGCTTCGCGGCAATAATAAGCAGGGCAGTGGTTCCTACCCGCTCAAAATACGGTCTACCACCTGAAAAATATATATATTAGATAGTTAGGACAGCCGTTATCCCATATAGTCTGGTTGTAGGGTTGACCGCTGGAACCTCCCTACTCTGACCGGGTTCTGACCCCGGACAGAGATCGGGCGTCGCGTGTAAGAGTGCAGGGAGGCATTTAGTACGGTAGGGCTCTAAAAACACCCTTAGGCCCGCAGTCTGCTCCCAACATCTGCAGATCGTCAAGTCCCACCTACCCCTGGCGCCTCCTAGGTACGTAAGCTTCGTAGGAGGTACGGCTCCAAGACTAAAAAAAAAGGCGCTATCCCTTATTTGTCCAGTTAAGCGGTGATATAATTTGTAAGAAATAATATAAGTAACCGTAAATGAAAGTATAGTTTAACTGGCCGCGTTCACACAAACAAATATGTCAATATGTTGAGATATATCAGGTGCCAAATCTAGCCATTGTTCGTATTCAACGCGACAATTTGTACGTTACAATGCCCTACTAGGCATGTGGGTGAAACAAAACGAAATTACCAACAAAACCGTGCCTGTGAATTCGGGTCTGTTTTACATATTTCTTCTGTTGGAGGAATTTTCAAACGAACTATCATGAATAACTTTTAAATACAAAAAAAATCTATCTCATCGCCTCAGTTTCATTTGTAATTATGACATTTTTATTAAACGAATGAATGTTTTCAAATTATTCTTCTTTTCGTGAAATTAACAGTGAGGCTAGATTTTACTTATTTATGCCCCGTGGTTCGTCAGGAACATCAACCTTCACGACGACCTGGACCTAGAGTCCATCAGTAAGTATATAGACGGCATCAATGCGCCATTTCGATAAAGCGGCACGACACGAGAACTATCTTATCGCGGTCGCTGGTAACTACATTCCCGATCCTGCGGACCGAATGGTAAACAGTCGACGTCGCCCAAAACACGTAATTTCGGTTCCTCCCGATCCACTAACGGTGCTTTTAAGTACCCCAACCACCGGTCATCGTTCTCGTCGAACCCGTCGCTTGCGACGAAGGGCTCCGCGAGTAAATTAATCCACAGATACAGCCCACTGAGTTTCTCGCCAGATCTTCTCAGTCGGTCGCATGTCCGATTCGGTGGTAAATTCTGCGAAGCACGGCCCTTGCTAGGATCCGTGTCAGCAACAACGTCAGGTTTGAGCCCCGGGACTCGTCTACTCACCGGTGACGCTGATATGGTCTCTCAAGACCATCAGCTTAGGTAGGAATTAAAAAAAAACTGATTTGGAGGAAAACAATGAAGCTAAAAAATCTCCAAAGCAAACCTATACGAATTGTTGCTTTCAAACTGTTTCTACAATTACACTTAACAACTTTATCTTGCCATCTTTTCGTCAAGAAACAGCAATTTTGGATAATTCCTTTGTCACATAATCATCGTGTTTCCACCGCGACGAGACGGCTCGGAGAGAATTAATTTTGAACGGTGCTCATCATTTATGTACCGTTCTGTAATTTCTTTGAGTTTTAACGTGACAAGAAAAGTTGATTTCACTACGAATAACAGTAAATTAGAACTGCTGCGAACAATAGAAAAGTTACCGTTACCAAAGCAAATAATAAGTTCAGAATTGATAACTTACTTTGCGCCCTGCAATATTATTCATACGTAATTCTTACACGGCCAAGAACTCACTTTTAAGCGCATGTGGTAGGTAGCAACTTCATAATGGATTAAAAAGTTGGTTTTGACAGCTTTCAAAATTTTCTTCTGCTCAAGCTATTTTCTATGGGTCGTGCTACCGATATTGCCGCACTTTTTGAAGTGAAAGAATTAACCTGCTATTTAAAAATTAATTTATTAATTTCCATTAACCGCCCGCCCTTAAAGAAGTCGTCAGTCCAAACGAAGTTCTTTTTTTCTTTTTATTATTGCTTAGGTGTGTGGACGAGCTCACAGCCCACCTGATGTTAAGTGGTTACTGGAGCCCATAGACATCTACAACGTAAATGCGCCACACACCTTAAACAGTTCCCAACAGCATAGATGAATTGTTCACTACAATCGCTTTCTTATTTGGCAACAGCCTAGTGTAAGCGTCTTTTTTGACAACATAGCCTAAATAAACACCATATTAAAATTAGATCACTGTTCCCAGAGGTATAAATATCGCCAATATTATAGAAATTTTCCTATATCCAAGCTACGAATAATAAGACGATGGTGGATCGGTGGGATATTTACCCCACGCGACTGTTTAGTATTGATGACTGTGAGGAAACAAGTGCACACTTTTTTGGTATAGAGAATTATTCCGGACGCTATGAACTTCAACAAAATGCATGGGTGAGTCCGGAAAAGATTTGCTAAGAACTGCGGGAGCGCTGAAGGACGCCTTATACTCAGTAGGCAGCAGATTGACTGTGGGGCTCTGATTAAGCCTTTTTCCTACATTTGAAATCGACACGTGATTCCTTTGTGATAGATAGAAGCATTGTACCGGCGCGTACGAGTTCATAGCCTTTATAACTAATAGCTTTGGCAATAGTTTATAAACAAAACACTGTTTTCTGTTTAGATACTAATAAATAATCACTACACAGCGAGAACAACAGGTAACGCCTTAAAATAATACAGTAAGCATCGCAGAGGAATTATTAAAACGGAAAATAGACTCTTCCACCTTATTCGGCCCCGACAACTTGGCGAAATGATATACCCTGATATTTATAGTTATAAAACTATGTAAAAGATTACTTCAATTAACATAAAAATTGTATTTACATAATTTTAACGCCACATTAAATGAACATAGACCGTAATTAATTAGACACACCATGTTAATTTTACTTAATATTGAACTCTTATATTTAAGTAATGATACAACATAAAAACGTTATTTATATGTGAATATAATGTGAAACACGTAAAATCAAAATTTTCTTAATTACTATTCAATTAAGAGTATTGAGTTATACCAGCGAAACCGCTCTATAAGCAGTATAAGCTACTAAAAGTCCTTGACCTGTCAAGAAATAACGTAAATTCTATACTTTGAACCAACATCTAAACTTACACTAGTAGGTTCTTATCGAATTTTACTAGGCAGGGAGAGGAATGCGAAGAATGGAGTTTTTTTTCTTTTTTTTCCCTACCTATGCTGATAGCCTTGAGAGGCTATTTCAGCTTCACCTTAACGTGTGTAAGTGAGCTTACGGGGCTCAAACCGGAATGTTGCTAACACTGACCCTAACAAGAGCAGTGCTTCGCAGAATCTACCACCGGATCGGAAACGCGACCCACTGAGAAGATCCGGCGAGAAACTCAGTGGGTTGTGTCTATGGGTTAATGCGCTCGTCGAGCCCTTCGTCGCAGCGACGGGTTTGACGAGGACGGTGACCGGTGCTTATGGTGCCTAAAGGCACCGTTGATGGATCGGGAGGATCCATAATGACGTGCTTTGGGCGACGTCGACTGTTTACAATTCGGTCTACAGGTTCGGGTATGAGAATGGAGGCGAACGTAATGCGCATTTATAAAGAGGGGTACCTACGCTAGGGTTGTAAGTCCACTGGCATTCTTCAATTTCTCTCTCAGCAATACGATGAATCCTGCACCTGCATAGTGAATCCATAGATTGCTTAAATATTCATCTCATAGACCTCAAGTCTATCAGACGGGTGGCCGCATGCACGTTACCATGTCTATTGGTTACGGCAAACTTAACATCTGATGAGCAGTGAGCTCGTTCACGCGTCAAGCAAAAGAGGTTGACATTTGCGAAAATACCTACAATAATCAAATCAATAGTCCCCAAAACAGAAAGTGCGGTTTTGTAGCTACTACATATTATTTTTATTCAAGTAGGGGTTAGTTTCAAATCCATTCAATGGTATTCTTGACGGCTTCGCAGCAGAATAGCGATAAATCACCTAGCACGTGCAACATTATGGATTTAGTGTCCAAAATCCTTGATAAAATCATATTTACAACGAAAGCTAGACTCCAAATATCCTTCAACTATGAACTATAAAACAATTGTCCTACATTCAGTGACGATGACAGTCGGCATAAATCTAAATGATCGTGTTTTGTTTACCGATAGGAATGCAACTCCTTTTACATAGCATTGAAGCATTATTAATTTATCGTAGCGATTTCCTTCAATCGTCAGTGAACTGGTTAAATGAACAAACACGTTGAAGGAAACAATTGACATTTATTTCAAACTAGCTGACCTGGCAGATTTCGTAGTGCCTCAATCGATAAAAAAAAGACCTAAACTTTTGTATAAAATAAACATAAAACAATCAAAAGGAATCCGTCCGACGGGAGACACATCAAAGCATTTTCATATTTATCTAACTTTTAAACCTTCTCTGGACTTCCACAAACAAATCAAGACCAAAATTAGTCAAAACGGTCCAGCCGTTCTCGAGTTTTAGCGAGACTAACGAACAGCAATTCATTTTTATATATATATAGATAGATTTCGTTAAAACTCAGTAAAGTATTAACATATACAGTATCTCGGTTCTATATCAGTTCAAATAATTCAAATTTATTAATGACTTGAATTCTTTAAAAAATTTAAAGGGTATTAACCCTCAATCTTTACGTAGAAATTTAAAATAAAAGCGGGAACTACAATAGCTATATTTTCTTGAACGGACAGCCAGACAAAAATATACACACATATGGATGTTCGTTGTAAAGCACGAAATCGCTTTGACATAATATTTTGTTTTTAAATTCGATCGAAATTATATCAAAAGTCGGACAAATTCCTACAAAACACGTCAAGCCTATTTAGTTACTTTAAACCTGTTTTCGATATCTAAGCTGTCTGAAAAGCATCTCTATGTCTTTATGTTGAAAGCCTTAGCACACTTTTGCACAATCACTTACCTTTTGATTACTAACTTGGTAACAACGTAAATGATATAATTTAAATGGAAAAAAAAATCAATTTACGAGCTACCGATCTATGATTGCTTAATGACATTTCAATGCCTATGAATAAGAGAAATTTGATTGAACACTGAAAAAAAATTATTAGTCTTGGCGAACCTTAATCAGTTTGCGGTTTAGATTTGATATCTGGTTGAATTGTTTACGTAATAATGTTTTCAACATTGTTCCACGTCTGTAGGTTTGATGGGAAAACGCATCTCTGTGCAATAGTAGATTGCAGTTTTGCAAGAGCCTTCATAGGATGAGAATGAGTTAGTAAAATCATAGTCAGCAATTATGTACGTAAGTATCTAATCCATAATATGCTTCATTTCAGTTTAGTTTTTTTTTATTGCCTTTGTAGGCGGACGAGCATACCTGATGGAAAGTGGTCACCGTCGCTCATGGACGTCAGCAATTTAGTTGCAAATAATTAAAAGGCTCAAAAAATACACGATTCAGAGGTCTCGAGTGATATTTTTATCATGGATTCCCTAACTATGGCTATAGCATTATCTATACCATCGATAGAAATAATCCAAAGCATTCAAATTCTTTTACATAAATAACCATCGTAAACCTAACGAGGGAGATTTGCGTCAATGTAATTTTGATTATTAAAAAATTATGAGATTGCTAACATGCATGTTCGTTAAGTCGAATTTACATTACGAAATTAGTGGCGTGAAATTAATTTCGTGACATTAGTTTTACCAACAGTTTCACGTGTAATTTAATACTTTCGTAATGCATGCATTAATTTCATGCATGTAAATTAGTTTCGTGCCCTGCGCGATTTTTTGGTGAAATTAGTGTCATGCAACTAATTTCATAGTGTAGACGGGACGTGAAACTAATGTCGCGAAAGGGCCTGCGCTGTGCGGACGTGTGTATTGTTAGTTCGGACGCGCTTCAAGCGTTGAAAATGGCAAACCAATGATGGAGTACAGAAAAAAATATAGATCATGTCATTGATATTCATTAATAATAATGAATATCAATGACAAGGGTCCCGAAACACCTATAGTAAAAAATCAAAATTATCTTCACTCATTCGAAAATAGTTTTTATAACTCTCAGGATCTTCATCTGCTAATTCAGAGACTAACTTCATTGCACCTAAATGCCTTCTTGTTGACCATCCTCGAATCTACCAACTTTTTTTTTCTTGATAGTCTTTTTTTAAGTTTATAGGTATATAAGCATTTCTTTAGCTACATTGAATATAGCAAATTATAGCTTTGATGCTGACGGCGCCATGGTTACTGCGATACTGTTGATTTCGCGACACTAATTTTTTAACGAAATTACTTTCGCATATATCGAAACTACTTTCGTGAAACTGAGCTCAACATGCATGACACTAATTTCGTAATGTAAACTCGGCATAATATGTTCATTGTAATTTTGCATTGAAGAATAAAATGACAATAATAAAACTTCAGTACACGATTTTCCACAACCGGACAGCTCGCCGGAGCCCAACAAAAACTTTGTAAAAATCAGATAAAATCCAACTAAATCAGTCTTATATCGCAAGAGTTGTTCACCTTACATCCTGTAATAAAGTTGTTATTTGATGTTTTCAAATACATATTCTAGGAACGCAGCCTCTGGGCAAAAACTACAGATTCCTGTATGCGTGTATAATTAAATTATTTTCTGCGATTTTCGCAAGTCGTAAACTTAATTAAAACTACTTCTATTTTACTGGTGGTAGGATGTATTATGAGCCCGCACGGGTAGATACCATCACCCCGCCTATTTAAGCCGCGAAGCAGTAAAACGTTTCGGTTTGAAAAGTGTGACAGCTGTTGTATTGTAAACAAAATGAGACTTAGAACTTATATATAACTCAAAATGGGTGACGGCATTTCCGTTGTTGATGTCTATAGTCTCCGGTAACCACTTAACAACAGGGCCGTGGGCTTGTTCACCCATCTAAGTAATAACAAAATACTAAGCTATAAAACTGAAAAGTAATTAAAATGTCGGAATTAATATAACTAGTGGTCCCGCAGTAGTCGAAATTCGACTATAATTAATTGGAATTGTAACTTGGTACACTATTATGATTGTATTTTATACTTCTTTAATCACAAATTTCACCAAGACTACACTATAAAAAATATTAACAAAGACAAACAATATTTAATCTATTCTCAATTTGACAACAGACGCCAAGAACAAAAGTTTGACAATAAATAGTATGCATGCGTGTGTGCGTCAAATACATGGTATGTAGTGTGTGTAATGTTTTCTTTATTGATTTAATGTATCTTTTATGCATTATTTAAAAAAATATTAGCATTGTGCACTTCTTCTCCATATTCTCTATAAGTGTGGAAATTTTCATAATCCTCCGTCCGTGCAATTTGCGTAAAAAGGGATACAAAGTTTTTGCTTCACGTATAGATATATAGATGACGCCGATATAATGACAGCGATTCCGCATGCAACTCGTCACTGAAATGAATGCTACTAATATCTAAACGTTTATTGAAAATAAATGTAACTAACGATAATAAATAGAATAAAATATATGATTATCATATATGATTAAAAATAATTAACTATAATACATATTACAAACTGGTAAAAAGTACAAGACATATTATAACTAGGATTAGATAGGTGCAGAAACAGGACTGCGTTGTTGAGCAATACACAATTTTCAACAACGAAAAAACGACAATCGAAGTCACAAGTACCTAACATCGAATTTTGATTGTCGTCACAAAAAATCTCTTCCGTACCAACAATTCTCAATAGTTCCATCTATTTGTGTTTGCTGGAAAATGAACTACAACCATTTTCCTAAACCAATGGAGACTGTCACAAAGTGGATGAAAATAATCGTATTCCTTCCTTCCGTAAACCTTCCTAATGTGTGAGACTCGAGACTTTGTCACAAGGAAACAAAGCGAATGATAAGCCCCTGGACCGGACGATCTTAACACTCGTGGAGCTGTGGAGCTTACTATACATTTTACACGCGTTGGTCAAAATTGGAATCAGGGGACGCACTAAAGATTATTAGGAATGAAACTTATAAAATATGTCGGCAAAATAGCAGTAGCAGCTAAATAGATGGCTAGGGACGTAGATCTTTTGTCTGATTGGTGATTCTCTTGGAAGATCCTCAGATCCTTAAGTTTAGAATAGATATCCCATATTGCTCTGCACATTAAATTAATATAGGCTGCTAAATATTTAAATAAGATATGTAGAATAAATTGGCTCATTCCGCCGGGGTCAAGGTCCCGAAGTAAATTGAACAATGAAAGGAATTTATCAAACCCAACATAGCCGTTGGATCATTGTAACCTTGACGGAATTTCGGTTAATATTTGAGGACATCCGCCAAAACCCACATATTACGTCACCCAACTAGGTCTATAACTTTTTTTAAATGAATACCACGATTACTTTTTAACGAGCAGACGGTTGGTGCCACAGGCAAACGGATTGTATAAACCAATGTTTATTTTTATAGATTTAGTTAGAGTAACCAGAGAATCATCTGTGGGCTTAGTGCGAGTTTTTTAACGTTATCGATAGCGTAAACGTTAACTCAAATTTGTATGAAGTTGGAACGTTTACCTGCGTTTGCCGCTAGGGGCGCTGTTCCAACTGCATACAAATTTGAGTTAACTTTTACGTTATCGAGAACGTTAAAAAATTCTAACTAAGCACACTGGTGTTATGTAGATACTATATCGCTATCAACCATCTTGACACATACGGTTATAATCTGAATTTTATTGTAATAACGGCTTCTTAGTACTAATTGTGTGAAATCGAAAATAAGTATTATAAGACTGAGAGACTTTTACTGGTGGTAGGACCTCTTGTGAGTCCGCACGGGTAGGTACCACCGCCCCGCCTATTTCTGCCGTGAAGCAGTACTGCGTTTCGGTTTGAAGGGTGGGGCAGCCGTTGTAACTATACTGAGACCTTAGAACTTATATCTCAAGGTGTGTGGCGCATTTACGCTATAGATGTCTATGGGCTCCAGTAACCACTTAACACCAGGTGGGCTGTGAGCTCGTCCACACACCTAAGCAATTAAAAAAAAAAAAAGAAATTTCTATTTTTGTTTGTCGTATAAGCTGTCCTAAACTGAAGCTTGCCGATTTTTTGAGCTTTAACGTAACGTTTATATATATTAATTGCTAATTGCAGAAATAGTGATGTTTGTAGTAGACTAATTATGTATAAAGGTACCACCACCCTGCCTGTTTCTGCCGTGAAGCAGTTATGCGTTTCGGTTTGAAGGGTGGGACAGCCGTTGTAACTATACTGAGACCTTAGAACTTATATCTCAAAGTGGGTGGCGCATTTACGCCGTAGATGCCTATGGGCTCCAGTAACCACTTAACACCAGGTGAGCTGTGAGATCGTCCACCCACGTAAGAAAAAAATAAATAAAAAAACATACTGTGAAAAATAAATACAATATGAGATAGACTTACATACGATTAAATACTAAAAATATGCAAGTAAATACAAAATAATTATATATAAATATATAATAATATATAATTTTGTTATTAATTGTAAATGCGCATAGCCAAAATTATGACAATGAGTATAGTTTGTACAAATTCGCGATTTACTCGTACCTAGGTTATCTCCTAGCAATCAAAAATGAATGTAAATAAATAGTATGTACTTTTTTTAATTCTCAACGGCAGCACTAAAACAGTTTCATAGCATTGTACATAAAACTATTTGTGTTAAACTTACATCATCCCCAAACTGCTCTGCATTTGTTTTAAAACACCAAAACAATACAACTGCCAAAATCACAGTCCTCCAGCACCGCAACATATTTACAATTAATTAAAAACAATCAAGTCACATTTCACAAAACTATAAATTAAACTATGTAATTAAATGCAAACAATAAAAAGTTCTAAAAGTGACGTTTATACTTCGCGCCATTTATTTTTGAGTTTTCTTTACGGTGCCGGTAACTGATTGATTCGGCCACTTTTTTTTTCAAATTGTCGTAACTGAATTATTGGAGCCAGCGGCATACGTATCGTGGGTTCGCACGTTTACAATCGCGGATAGCGACTGCGCGGTTTGATGCAGCTGTTTTGGTACAATTGATAGAAAGGTTAGAGTTGCGACTCTATCGACAAGTTGCAACAGTAGTTCCTAAATTCCTAACCTATATTTTTAGAAAAAACTAGTTGTATCTGTAAATTGTGACTTTTAATTAAATACATACATTAAATAAACATACGATTAATTTCGATGTTTCATGTCCAATGAATCTGAATTGAAGGGAAATTCTATGGTAAAATAGTTGTTAGTATGCCGATATTATATAATATTTATCTTGATCGCTTCGTTGCTCCAGAGGTTAGTGACCCCAACTTCTGCAATTGTACCCTAAAGGATAAGACGCTCAGTTTATTCGTATCAAACCTAGAATCGAAGGGACCGGGAATTGTTTCGTTTATCTCTAGGATCAATTAAAAAAACATTGACATGGTAAAGAAAAATAAATAGCGTCGATTCCATGTAATTCGCACCTCTACTTTTGCAATTCGAACTCGTAAAAAACCATTCTCTAAACTGTGTCAGCTGTTCACGGAGTACGATTTTACTTTCGTTCACATTAATTATAATAATGGTTAAGTATTACGTATTATCTAGTGAATTTTACGGGGTCGAAAAATGTGCCGGATCAAAATCAGATTAGGTTCCTCAAGAACCAAAATAAAAGAAAGAGAATTTGTCTTGATGAATTAAAATGGAATTCTGTAAGTGGCGCTATAAACTTATTCAAGGTTTTTTAGACAAGTCATCGTCCGTCTGACCCGTTAATATAATGTAAGGCATGTTTGGTAACTTATAGTTGTGATGCCTTTGCAAAGGATTTATCTCAGACATATTTTTTTTTTTTAATAAAAGGTGTTTCGCATTAAACCTCCTTACCCAATACCCACCGAATACATTAGAATTACAATACATTTTGTAGAAAAACAAGATATTTCGCAAAAACGTAAACAATAGTGATTCCATAAAATACACTGGTCTTTAGTTGATCCAGTTCATTATCACAAACCTTAATAGTTTCTCTTTAACACCTATGAAACTTAAGAAAAACGTTCGGAGAAAAATTATGCGTCTAGCATTGTGTTCGTTACTTGCCGCTCGGCGTGTAGCATGCATCCTATCGGAACAGGAACTTCTTAGATCGGACACATTACCAATTATTTTACAGCTAAGAAAATTTTCTTTAATTACTTAATATACTTTGACTTCTTAAAATTAACTTGTTATCTTGCATTTTGAATTTTTAGGAAACTAATATAAAACGAAATGGGATACAATAAACGTTGAGAACAAAGTCGAAGCAAACCAGTTTTACTACGAGTTTACGATAGTGATTACGAAACCTGAACAAACAATAAAACACACGAATATTTCCTTGAATTTTCAGAAGGTAATCTTGAAGGCGCATTGAGTGATTTGAAAATTATATTCGGACCTTGAGCGCACCGTTGCACACGCTAAGTACATAATTCGTTTAATTTTATCCCATGTTCGTTCTTTAAAAGTATCTCTGAATCTAGACAGTAAAAAAAACTTAGATTGTTCCTCGTAGTATTCTTTTCCGGGAACATATAAATTATTATATTAAATATATATTTTTTATATTAAAATATAAAAACAGTTAAACTAAACTTTACTAACAATCTAAAATAACAACATTACTGCGTGCGATTCAACAAAAATTGTTATTATAATTATGAATCAAACATATAATTACTAAGATCATAAAATCGTATTTAAAAAAAAATAGATAACTAATAAAATCCATATTACCAGTAATAACAATGGTATTTAATTATCTTCGCCTGCCTTACTGGAAAGGCCTTCGGTCGACCACAAATCCTTCCTTCCAAATAAATAAATAAAAACTTAATATTTTGTAATAATCGCATCCATACATTTCCCTGTTCGATCAATGCAAGATAGCGTTCGATACGACACATCAGCCGCGCTCCGCCATTGTTGAGGGAGCCTTTCTCCTTGTTGTAAGATATATCGCTGTCGGACCAAAGCATTGTTCTCTCGCACGCGGAAACTAAAAGAGAAAGGGATGTGTGGAAAACTGCTTACTGAACCGTATCCGTTAAACTGAAACGGGATGTGGTAATGATTTTAAAATTGTTTTTAATTAAAAAAGGCTATGTTTTCACTCCCCCCTTTGCCTTGTCATGAGTTCTGTCTCATGCGAGGTTTGGACGTTGGTTGTTGAGCGACAGGAGGCTTTAGTCAGTTCGACTCTGACATACCCCGCCCAGTATCCCCAGAAAAGAGCGAAAGTCCGGCGATTACCTCCTGACCTAAAAAAAAAAAAAAAAAAACAAAAAAAAAAAAAAAAACAATTTTCACTCCATCACTTGCTTACTAAAAGAATTTGAAATATCTATAAACATTAATAATTTGTGGAAAATTAATTGCAATAAGATGCTGACTGAGCAATAAAAATGGTAGAAAATACAAATCTACTATCACGAAATCTTTGGTTTATAATTGCCAATGATCTGCAGTAATCTGTGGACCACTGTGTAGTTGAAGACTACGGAATTTTTACATATTATAACTTTAAATATAAGTTTGAAACTTCAATCGTATTATTTGGCTTATTAATATTAATTATGAAATACTTTTTAGATGGAAAAAGTAAATTAAAGTGAAAACCTACACTGCAGTTTAAAAAAATTGCAAAAAAATAACGTGGCAATCGAAAACTGGAAACTTCTAGATCAACTGACAAATCTTATCCAACTATAGTCGTATTTTTAATTAGACGAAGTCAGCTGACAGTAGCTAATGTCACTTTGTGAAATAATGTTGCTATATTTAAAGTAATAGTGATGCGTTCAGTTCTCGTTCAATCACATGAATGAACAATGAGTGTGAAGAGTTAATCATTAATTTCAAACTATAAAAGTATATTATTTATATTTTACAATAAAATTGTATTAAAGTGCTCCAATATATGTTACTAGTAGTATGTAACTACAATCAGTTTTTTTTATTTTCATTACATACCTATAATTGTTATATTTTATATATCTATAATTTCAACTATATGATGTATTGGAAATAGGACAGTCTTACAAGCTTCCTCGCAATGTTTTTCTTAATGTTTAAAACACTCGGTATTCAGTACAGGTAGATACTATAGGAACATAATATTTCGTCGAAAACTCGTTGCTATGTACAAAGCACGCCTAAAATTCGAACCCCGTACCCGATATCGGCAATTCGGCACACCAACTATTCACTAGACTATCGAGGCAATTTCATTAATTCAGGAGTTTTTTCAATCGTTCACTTTGTCACAACACTATTTTTATTTCATCAAAACCTGACAACACAGTAAACGTCAGTTGACTTCGTCTAATAAAAAATCCGACTATAAATCTTACCAAAAAGGTTCAAATTTCTCTGTCCCATAGCCTTGATATTCGTTAATTTTTTTATATAGTTCTTGATAATGTCAACAATGACTGTCTAATCATTAAATTATCGTTCATAGAGAACTAGATTTCATTACCAAGAAATATAACACTCCTTTGTTTGCGTTTCTGGGTCAGCAGTGTGAAGATGCTAAGTTTTTTTAAAATGATTTTTTTTAATGTGATTGATAGAATTCTTTCTGTATAATAAAACTGGGGTATAGAATATTGAAGCAAATGCTTGGATTCTTTGAGATATGTGATTGAAGTCACAAGTTTATACATATTATTATATTATAACTACTTATTAACTTTGCGTCTAATCCCACGTGATAAAAAAGTTACCCTAAAGCGCAATGTCAATGAAGATGATGGTCCCAGGTAGTCTCTGATGGAGGGTGGCGCGATGGTAAAAAGAAGATGACGATACGATGAAAATGGGATCATCTCAAACAACCCCTCAAAGCACAGCCCTTGTAACAACGGTGCATAACAGAGAGCATCCGAGTCTCTCTGTAAATCCAGAGCCACTAAATGATACGTGAGATAATCAACATCAGAACGACTTCATTCTTTGCGAGATCAAATCAAACCGCAATAGAGAATTTCTAAAATGAATTCTTCTGATACCCTAAACATGCTTGGATAGTTACTTGTGGTAGGGCCTCTTGTGAGTCCGGACGTGTAGGTACCACCGCCCCGCCTATTTCTGCCGTGAAGCAGTAATGCGTTTCGTTTTGAAGGGTGGGGCAGCCGTTGTAACTATACTTGAGACCTTAGAACTTATATCTCAAGGTGGATGGCGTATTTACGTTGTAGATGTCTATGGGTTCCAGTAACCGCTTAACAGCAGGTGGGCTGTGAGCACGCCCAACCATCTAAAAAAAAAAAAAAAAAAAGAATAAACACAGCTGCATTTTTTTATATTGCTTTCTTGGGTGGTCGGGCTCATAGCCCACCTAGTTTGAAGTGGTTACCGGAGCCCATAGACATCTACAACGTAAATGCCACAACCCACCTTCAGACATAAGTTCTAAGGTCTCAGTTTTACATTACGACAGCTGCCCCACACTTCAAACCGAAAGCCATTACTGCTTCAGGGCAGAAATAGGCATGGTGGTGGTACCTACCCGTGCGGTCAGTATATGCCTAATCCAATTAACGTTATATCAAAATACAATTTCCCGACACATCACCAGAGGTAGCTTTCATTGCGAAATCTCTCTTAATAAATTACACTTTCACTGTAAAACCGTAAGTGACTTTCAGTTTTGTGTAACAAACCGAATACTAATATGGGTGTTTTCGTCGAGAGATACCGATTGGCGTTACTTGAATTTGTTATTCGTGTGTCGCAGGCAATATTTAGATATAGTTATTTTGCGTCTTGCCTGATTCGTTGTTCTGGAACGTTCGACGAACGAATTTATTAGTATTTAGAATTCACCTAGACTCTTATACTAGCAACATATTAGTACTCATAGAATTATAAGGGCTTTTTTTCCTACCTATTCGCTGGTAGCCTAAGGACCTATTCCAGCAACGCCGGGACGGCTAGGTGAGCTTGCTGGCTCAACCTGAGAGAATTTACTAACACTAGCCCTAGCAAGAGTAGTGATTTGCAGAATATACCACCGGATTGGAATCGCAACCCACTGAGAAGCTCCGACGAGGGTCTGGACTAATTTTCTGTTAAAAAATTCCCTCAAGTAAGATCGACCGACACTGCAGTTAAGTTTTTACACAAGTATTCCCAACAAGGCCTGGGTTTCCTCTGAATCTTCTACCGTCCGTATTTTCTGTAGGTATATATTTTTGCAAATAGTCCTGTATGTAGTTTTTTTCTCGACATTCGCGGCTTAATTTAAACTAATGTTGCGGCTTAATCTTGAAACCTCAATTATATAATACTCTTAATTCTTTCTGGATGACACGGAACATAAGTGTCAAGAATTTTTTAAATAGAAATTAGGCGTCTAAGACCAGAATTATTTTTTGTTGTAGCGTCTATTGGCGCCGGTAACCACTAAACACTAGCTCGTGATATAAAAATACGTATGTATCTCAAATTTTGGGTTATACATATATAGACTTTTTTTATTGATTTTAATTAACATAAAAACTAAACTGAACAAAAACTGCGCATTGCGCGACTCGACTACCGCAAAATGTTTTATGAAGCACGTAGAGACACGCGTGCCTCTTTACATATCATTATATGGATTTAGAGTATTGTTTTGGGTGAAAGTGTTTTTTATTCGTGCTTATGTTCAT
Organism: Bombyx mandarina; assembly: GCF_003987935.1. The sequence goes on along the minus strand of NW_021011486.1, from coordinate 3,485,855 downwards.
TACGGTTTTTTCGTGTTCCGTACGAAACAACCAAATAAATTCACCGACTCAGATAAAATCAGATTAAGTAGCAGTAATTAAACAAAAATTACAATTAAAGAAACGTCTGCACTTGAGATATTTCCTACAGCGTCTAACAAATCGTAAATATGATACAAACACTTAAAGCTATTGAGATTATTTCATATATTTTATAATGCACGAAAACAAATTCAGAATGTACGTGGTACAACTGGATGGTATTTCTTTTTTAAATTAATAACGTGTGATGTTCGATAATTTCCTAGTCGACTATATTTTATTTCACGAATTGCCATTACACCGGTTAAACTTTACTTGGAATGTCCATGGCCTAAAAGTTAAGACGCTTAGTATCCGATGCGACTATCCCAAGGATCGAATCTCCCACTTAAGCATCATTGTCATATTTTATTTATTTTTTGTCTTCTTTTTATAAAAAAGAATAAACAATATCGTGTACTAAAAATAATAAACCCACATAATTATAAATTTGTATTAGTATCGGTTTCAGGATTCATGTGGAATCAGGAGTGATTGTGTGGGCTGCGGTTAATTTTGGATTGGCGACGACATTGATTTTGAATAGATCCGTAAGTATCTGAAGCGAGCTTTAGAACGTTTCTTCGGACTTATCCGCTTACGGCGCGGCACAATAGCCCTTTTATTGTAGCCATCGTGAACTAGATCCCCGCCTCAGATTACGGGACAACGAACAACCGCCTTCGCTCTAGATATGTCCTTTCAGATCCTCTCAGTCCACCTCGAGTCCCGCGGGCTCGCCCGTCCGTCATACTGAAACCAATATAAGCCCTCGGAGTTCCTAGCAGAGAGGTAGACAAAGAAAAAAATACGGTAAACATTTAACACGAGTCGTGCCGTTAGCTCATGGGTGGAATTTATCAAATCTACCGTTTTAATATCATGAATAGTTAAATTTTAGGAAACAAAGCAAAACAATATAACTAATCTTAGTTCGTTTTACGTGAATCAGAACCATTAGACCAATTAAAGGAAACGAATTGTGTACCCAAATTAATCACCCGATATTAAATCATTAGTTAATAATAATTGTTGGAAATAAAAAAAGGCTTTATATCTAGGCGCAGAATTTCTCGTGAGACTTGCGTGTGTGATTGTTATTTATTGCATTGGTCTTGTTAAATGTAGATTTTATGGATCGGTATGTTAGTATGTATGGTTGTATATTTAGAACTTAAATCACGTGGTATGTTTTTTTGGGTTGTGCATCACGTGTGTGGTCACAACGGTTGCGTGTATCGATAATAATTAAATACCATTTTCGCATTTATAACTTATCAACATTATTAAATTATTAATATAATGTATTAAATATGTGAAGAATAATGAAATCTGGCTGAGTCTCCTTTTTTTCCCTACCTATTTGCTGGTAGCCTAAGGACTATTCCAGCTACGTTACAGACTCTATGTAAATAGCAGAAAATACAGCGATAAAAAGAAGGTAATGGAGCCACCGTGGATCATACACTGCAAAATTCAAAAATTATACGACGAATGTAAGCAATGCTTTACATAAAAGCTTTATTAAAAATAAAAATACAACTTAATCTTGCATTACTATCAATCCGATATCAATCTTGTAATCGAAAAAATCCTTTACTGTATGCGGTCTCTGTACTTCAAAGTTCCCTCAAAGAATATTGTTAGCTTCTAATGTGGCTTACATATGTGATTGTTACCAAAATAACTAACAATTAAAATCATAAAAATTCTTCGTATAGCCCAAAACAAGATAACAATAATTACTATTTAATGCTGTATTTCTTTTGTTAGCCGAAAGCAGATTCCTGTGCTTTAGTTCATTTAATTTGCTATTGTTTAAACTTTAATGGTAGTCCGAATTATTGACGGTTTGTATTATGATGGGAAAATTTGTTAATGATGTGCGCTTTATCTTGGCCCCATGTGAAGTTCACTAAGAACAGTTAGTTTATGTTTATTACCAACTTGTAGTGCTGTACCAAACTTTTTTACTTTTTTTTTTTAATTGCCTAGTTTTATTTATATGTTTTATTTATATACTCAAAATATTTACTTTATACGTAAAAGGTTTTGAAGCTGGCAATATTTTTCCCGCAAAAATAAAAATCCTTGTTTTTTCAATAGAGTTACTTTTTTTAAACTACTTATTGTAAACTGTAGTGGCGCTTATTTGCAAGAAAGTAAATGCATATTTATTAATGACAAAATTAATGCACTAAGTATTTTTTCTATAATCTATTGTCCGCTTTGGGCCTAAAATGGGCTTTCCCCTTTGCGGGTTACTTTTTAATTTTGACTTACTTTGCCTAGTTCTATTCCAAACGCTCAAAATATGGAAAGCTATAGCATTTGTAGTTAGGCAGACGAAGTTAGTAGTTACCTTTGATTTTAGACACATTTATTTTTACTGAGAGTTCTTGGTAAGTGGAACATTGGACTGCATATATAATTTGCGTCATTAATACGTTTCGATTTGAAAAGTGGTAAAATAAAACATGGTTTGTCTATAATTATTGTGTCTATGTTAGCTAAATAAAAATAAACTTTATTTGGAACCTTCTTAATATTGCAGCTCGACAGGGAAGGCGAGAGCAATTTTAGGCGCCTGGATTTTTATAATAGCAACACTTATTGATATGTTTAGGCTGATCCATGGATTTTATTATTACTCAATTTTATTTATTTATTCCTACCTACTGCTAGCCTCGAAAGGTTATACCATCTTCATTGAGTATAGACGAGCTCACGGGTCTCGACTTAGGGAATTTTACCCCTCTACCCTACCAAGAGCAGTGCTTCGCTGAATCTACCACCGGATGGGAATCGTAACCCTCTGAGAAGATCCGGCGAGAAACTCAATGGGTTATATCTGTGAGTTAAGTTGCAGTTGACGATGACCAGTGCCTGGAATGCATAAAAGCACCAAGAGTGGATCGGAGGTATCTGAAATTACGTGCTTAGAGCGACGACGGCTGTTTATTGTTTGGTCATCTGGACATTATGTAATTTGCAGCGGCCACGATAACAGGGTTATAGTGCCGCGTCGCTTTTTAAAAGGAGCCTTCCAACGCTGTATATATATATATTCATCAATAGATTCATCGATAGGTAGATAGTAGATAGCTCGTCGTAAAGATCCATTCAGTCAATGAAAATCACGTATTAAATAAAACATTTAGTAAGACAATTTAATTTACTACTTAAAATAAATCCTACACTAAAATATATTTGTTATTTTCTTCCGGCTTCAGACACCACGCTCGCTTGCTCCTGAAAAAAAAAGTATTATCAAATAAGTCGAATAAACAAGTGAAATCTCAAATGAAAAATCGAAATCAAATTGAAAATTTCAATTTCACAAACTGCCTTTTTCCTCATGAATACTGAGAAAATACTCTAAATATTACTCATTAATACATTACATAGGAGGCCATTATTAGAAAAAGATATTAATTTTTTTATGATTGTTGGTTTACCGGAGGCCCTTTCAGTTCCATCAGGACAGGTGGACGAGCAAAGGCGTATTTTTTTTAAACTATTATTTATTTTATTTGTAATATTCCTTATGAACTTACGATAGATAATGTTTCAATGCTCGTCTGCTGCACGGAGACCAGCTCTTAGCTTGATTGTGCGATAACGGACTAAACACAGCGCTCATTACGTGCCGCCCGCGACACTCGTTGTTAGGATAGCCGTCGTGAGGAACACCCAAACTGAAAAGTAGCTTAAAATATAATACACTTAGAACCTAATTTCATTGTAAATTGTATTTTTTTTTGATCAGGAGGAAATCGCCGGTCTTCCGTGTCGGAGTCGAACCGACTAAAACCTCCTGTCGCTCAACAAACAGCATCCAAACCTCGCATGAGACAGAACTCATGAAAAGGCAAAGGGGGGAAAGTGCATTTCTCCCATCAACTTCCCCCAATTATAAACTGTATATGGTGTTTGTTACGTTTAACAGACATTAGAACCAACTGAGTTTCTAGCCGGATCTTCTCAGTGGATCGCGATTCCAAACTAGCAGAAAATTGGGCGAAGCACTGCTCTGGATAGAGCAGATGTTAGCAAATTCTTTCAGGCTAGGCCCCCTGGACTCACTTAGACACCCTGTGAAGTCTTAAAGTACTTCAAGACAACTAGGAATTATATAGGTAAAAAATTCATTAGAGACATAAGCTCCAACATCTATGATTTCAAATCTAAAATAATTAGTTGTCAAATCTTTATAACTATTACTGGGATAACATTCATTTTTAATATAAAATAATTTACCTAAAAATTACAGTCAATTAACAAAAAAATCAAAATAATTACAGACAAATCAGTTCTCTCTAGACTTTTATCACAACTTTAAATAAGATAGTTAATTGTATTAAAGACTAGCTGTACCCGTCCGCTTCGCTGGGCATTTAAAATTAACATTACTATTTCTCACCCCCACAAAGATTCTCATGGTGAGAGCCGCCCCCGCAACTGGTGTAGGGAATCCAACACGCACATAAATATTAGCCTACCCATTAAGTACATGTATTTTCTAAATGGATACCAAGTTTCAAGTCAATGGGATGCACGGTTCAGTAGTTATAACGGAACATCCGTAAAAATCACTGTAGATTTATATTATGTATATTGGTATAGATTATTATAACCTGTGCGCGATTTCGTGTGCCAACATGAACGCTGTATTCTTGTTCCCCCATTCTGTCAGAGTGCAGCTATTGTTTATACTGCACATACCCTTCATGTAGCTTCGACCTGAAAGTAATAAGTGAAATGTCTAAACTCTTTATTATGTAAATTACATTTAATGACTAGGGTAGGCAAGAACTTACTTGTGAAATTGACATGTGAATACAATATAGGTTCTCGTAGGTAGATACATGTATTCTTATTTTTTACTGGTGGTACGACCTCTTGTGAGTCCGCACGGGTAGGTACCACCACCCCGCCTATTTCTGCCGTGAAGCAGTAATGCGTTTCGGTTTGAAAGGTGGGGTGGCCGTTGTAACTATACTGAGACTTTAGAACTTATATCTCAAGGTGGGTGGTTGCAGATGCCCATAGACATCTGCAATTTACGTTGCAGATGTCTATGGGCTCCAGTAACCACTTAACACCAGGTGGGCTATGAGCTTTTCTACCCATCCAAACAAAAAAATATATATATAAATACTTTGCAAGTGAGATGAACATTTACACTATATACTGGCGGTAGGCCGTCCTGTGAGTCCTCACGGGTACATACCAGAACCTGACCTATTTATGCCACGAAGTAATAATGCGTTCCGGTTTGAAGAATGGAGCAGCTGATGTCCATGGGCTCCGGTCACCAGCTAATATCGGATAGGCCGTGAGCTTCTTCTCTCGTATGAGAAGGAAAAATTATATATAGGCATCCTTCAACTTTGATCGGGCCATAGACAAAATTTGGTGGAAGAAGAAACGAAACCGCGCAAGAGGGTATCAACTTCACTCCGGAAACTATCTGTACAGGTAATTAGAGGACCACTAAAACTTACTGGTGACTCGCTTAGCGGCATGTCCCATATCATCGAAGTAAAACAAATCCAATCCCGTAAAAAGAATCGAGAACCACCAATTCTCGTGTTTCAACTTCTGTTCCCCTTGCCAGCGACAATAAGTCTTCAAGTATTTCACGACGTCCCCGTCCATTGCGATCTTAGCTATTTTGTTTTTCAATATTTTAACGTCTAACAATTGGAAAGAAATGGTCAGATTCAGACTAGAATGTTCGAATATATCTTCGACGTCTCTGAGTACTCTTCGGGCGGCCATTTTGAATTTTTGCGATCTCATTTTGTTTTTTACCGGAAGCTTCGTCGAGAGATTCTTGTCTAAATGAATCATGATCGGGACCGTGATACCGTTTTTGGGCTTCGTATAGTATTCTATTGAATCCTTCTCCTTAGACCACAATTTTAACGAAGGTGATTCACTAACGTCATTATGCTGAAATATTAATATATATTTTTTACAATGCTTAAAGTCTTAGTTGTTGATAAAAATATAAAACAAAAACTTAAAAAGAACAATGTGAGAATTTATTTTATAAGTTACGTATATATTTTATATTAGTAACATGTTTATATATAATATATTTTTAAGACAAAAATTGGAGCACGTTTCAAAAATTTTTGGCTTTTTTTTTATTTATCTGTTTTTGTGACCGGTTTGCGCCGGAAGCTTTGCCTATCATCATCTGCTCATAGTCGTCCATTGCTCGACATAAGCCTCTCTCAAGGGCCACCGTAATGACTGGTTCTGCGCTGCCTGCATCCACGGAACCTTCAACAAGGAGTTGGTCCTCCTTGTGAAAGGTCTAGCTACGTTAAGTATATTTTTTTGGTTACCCATAAATAAAATAAAATTATGCACTGTTTTTTTTTTATTGCTTAGATGGATGGACGAGCTCACAGCCCACCTGGTATTAAGTGGTTACTGGAGCCCATAGACATCTACAACGTAAATGCGCCACCCACCTCGAGATATAGGTTCTAAGGTCTCAGTATAGTTACAACGGCTACCCCACCCTTCGAACCGAAACGCATTACTGCTTCACGGTGGAAACAGACGGGGTGGTGGTACCATTTATAACCCATAATTAAAACTTGTAACATTCATGAAATCAATCAAAACTCCGAATGTCGCCCGTGGTAACTACGAAAATTGTTAAGTATTCTTAGACGTCGAAAACAATATATAAAGATAATAAAAAAACGCGAATGTAAGCTGTAAAAAAATCATTAAATTATTCAATATTCGTAACTCATCTATCACTTATATTCAAAGTAAAGTAACTAAGTTGATCTATTGCTAAATGTTAGAGATCCGATTCCAAAAGGCAAAAATCAATACGTTGATGGCGCCATTTTATTAATCTTCCCGCGGTTGCCAACATCATGAATACTTTAGGAACGCACAGAAAACATACAAAAAGAAAATCATTCTTATTATTATATATTTAGATGTCATTAAGATTTTATTTACGTTATTAAATCGCTTTGCATTTCGAGTGGTTGCAGATATAATCGAATTCGAAGTCATTATGAGCGTTAAATATGTTCCTATTTTGGTTCTTAATTCCTTGTCACCTAAGTATTTCTGGTACACGTTACATTTTGGTTTTCTTTAGTTCAGTGATCGGGCGAATAACCTAGTGTCTGACCTTTTTTTTTTTTTTAACGCTGGAGAATCCATTTACGGATACCCGGTCGAGGGGGGTAAGAGACCGGGTTATGTCGGACTCCGGCGCCTCCAGAGAAGAACAGGGAGAAGAAGAAGACAGGGGTCCTCCTCTTCTCCCAATTCCTGCCGGGAGACTACGCCTTGAGAAAGGCGCTCGAGGCACTGCACGGCGTCAGCCACCAAGAGCTACCCCGCAAAACCGACTACCGACTAAACCCCATAGAGCCCCACCACTCCGACTCCACGAAACCCACGGTACCGCACAGTGCGCGCCGAAAACCTAGTGTCTGACCTAGCTCAGAACCATATACACTTAGTATTTGCTCAGGACCATAATGGAACTTTTAGCTATCATTTTCAGTAGCCCAGGCAAGCAGACCAGCTTATTATAGTTAATTAGTTGCTACCGTGCCGAATCCACACAATACCCCTGACCGTCATGACATAAAGGTATTCTTCTTCTCAGTCGTTTGCACTCTCGGCAGAATGGTCGTGATTATAATTTCGGGCGACGCTGCTCTAAAAGTATAACCTTCAAACAATGGCCCTAAGTATATGAAATACTCTTTAACTTCTTTGGTCTTCAGCGATTATGTGAAAACGAAAAAAAAAAATTGATAATAAAATCAAACAGTTCTAATTTTAAATACGTTTATGTATACAATATAGATTATTCGAACAGTTTCTTTTTTTTAAATCGTACCTACTTACACCGCCCGATGTTATCTGGGTTCAGCTAAAACGCGTCATAATACAAATATCATTAGGTTTCGCCTAAATAAATGTTTAAAAATATTCTAGTATCACACTTCCGTTTTCGACATGACCGTATTTTTTTTAATTCAGATTATAATTTAGGTTCATTTCGATACAAAAACAGAAACCACTGAATTTAAGTGAGGACTCGAGTCAGATTTAGTCTCGCGGGAATGTAGATACCATTTTATAAATAAATATATTTTTTTTTAATTGCTTAGATAGGTGGACGAGCTCACAGCCCACCTGGTGTTAGATGGTTTCTGGAGCCCATGGACATCTACAACGTATATGCGGACCCACCTTGAGATATAAGTTCTAAGATCTCAGTATAGTTACAACGGCTGCCCCACCCTTCAAACCGAAACGCATTACTGCTTCACGGCAGAAATAGGCAGGGCGGTGGTACCTACCCGCGCGGACTCCCAAGAGATCCTACCACCACCTACCACGTCAACATCTAGAAATATGCTTCCGCCAAAGTTCCCCATAATCATCCGTTCTACGCAACAACATCCAGCGGATTCCCGTGACATCGTAATAGGCTCAGACACGAATCACAAAATAAGATAACCGTATTTGATTCTATGCCATGGTAATATATTTTTTAAATGAATGATAAAACAAATTAATAAAGTAAATAATTATTTTATGTGTATTTTACACGGATTCCAAAGGAGGTTGTTTTTTGGACGTAATCTGGAAGTCTAATTCTATGGTACACGCTGAAGTACCTAGTCTAATCGTGCCTTTTTCGGTTTTTAACATGTGAGATGTCATAAGATTCGTCTCAGTTGTGAGACATGTGTATTTATATCGTTTAAGTATCAAGTCCACGAAACAAAAAACCAAAAAGTTATAACAATCACTACATAGTATAAAACAAAGTCGCTTTCTCTGTCCCTATATCCCTATGTATGCTTAAATCTTTAAAACTACACATCGGATTTTGATTCAGTTTTTTTAGTAGATAGAGTAATTGAAGAGGAAGGTTTATATGTATAATAACATCCATTAAATAGTGAATAAATCAATAAGGAATTACAGTTTCTGAAGCGAAGCGAGGGTGAGTCGCTAGTAAATAATAATTTTGAATTAATTAATGTAATATTTATAAACCTACAAAATAATTAGAATATTGAATAATCTGGTTTATTTCGTAGTATTATTAACAATCAGCCGTATTTTTTCACACTTTGATTTTCGTCACGTATATATCTATAAAATCATAAACAAAAGGTTGTGTTCATTTTTTACTAGATATGTAAAACATTAAAATGGCAGACCAAAAGCGTGTCTAATGTGTACCTTGACCTATCATTGAATTTTGTCATAGTATGACCATATCGAAGAATTCCATTACATCATGTTTAATTTGAATTGATTTACGTGGAATTAAGAGAACAATATAAATTATACATTGTCACGGCTGTTACAAGACCATTGGCTGTGCGTATGAAGAATTTCTACTCTATTCAAGAGATGTAAGAACTATTTTCAATGTATCGATGTATTATCATTTATGATACTATGTATTTACGCCTATGACATAATGTACAAAGATATTTTCCATAAATCGTGGTTCGATCAAATCTCGAAGTTTTTACATATAATTAAATTGAAATAACCAATTCACAATTCAATTTACCTAATAAAAAGTTTCGGAAGACTATAAAGGCAGCTTCTAAATCCATGATCAAATTAACTGGACACGACACAAAGCGCTTACTATAAAATATCACGTTTTTAATTAATTAACATTTTATTAGGGTAGACGCGGTCATGTACCGTCTACTAGACATACATGACCGCGGTACATGACCGCGCGGGACGTCGCCATTAAGATGGATCGACCAAATTAAAACTGCAGGAGGGATCCCCTAAATGTAGTCCAGTAGGATGGCTTCAAGCAGGCAGAGATGGCGGGACATCGTGAGAAGCGTCAATTCGATCACGGCTTAACGGTAGGCAGCGGCTTGCCTCTGCCCCTGGCATTGCTGAAGTTCATGGGCGACGGTAACCACTCACCATCAGGTGGGCCGTACGCTCGTCTGCCTACTAGAGCAATAAAACAAAAATCCAACCCCTCTGTCAAGACTGGCGTGATTGAGAAAAAGGCGAAGAGAAAAAATGTCCTATCCATTTATTTCTCTACATCTACAAGTCCGGTTGAGTTTAGCTGAACCCTTAGCTTGTCTCTTTATGAATTCAATTCGATACCCAGACTCGCTAGATTCACTCACCAGTGGTTAGGGTATAGAGCCTAAGCGCTTCAGCACCATCATTCTGTCTATTTAATGCCGTGAAGCAATCATATTTGAACAGAATAACCGTTATTTGAATGCAATAAAGCATTCGTTCTCAGGTCTTTAAGGATCGAGTGCATCTGTTTACTTCGCTCATGAACATTACCAATGCGCACGACATAGCCAAGCTGAAAACCGCCTTTTAAAATAGCAAATATTATCAGGAAATAGCACAGGCATAATTATGGTAGACGAAGCCCATTCCGAGGCCGGATGGTACGTGGCAAAAATTATCTTTGGTGACGCTTTAAGTGGATAGCAGCGTCACCCAGTCGTAGATATAGCCCTACTCCGGTTTTTATTTCCTACCTATTCTAGTAGCCTCGAGGAGTTATTCTAGATTCACCGAGCTAGTAGGTGAGTTCCCGGGCTCAAACCGGAGTGCTGCTAACACTGGCCCTAGCAAGAGCAGTGCTTCGCAGAATCTACCACCGGATCGGAAACACGACCCACTGAGAAGATCCGGCGAGAACGAGTAGTAGACATATGAAGATAATTCTTCAGATCAGTCGCCATACAAAATATGCTATTAAGCACATAATATACTAGCAGTCTGTAGAGCTACATGTTAAAGGCGTCAAAGCTGTTTGTTGAAAATGAGATCGGGTCTACTCCCTACTTGGCACTACTACTACTACTCTAATATAATATCTCATAGCGATTCACTCTACGTTCCAAAGTAATGTCCAATTTGATTCAAAATAAATCAACATTGCAAAAGATTCATGCTTTAAAACATATTTTTCGAAAAAATATACACAGCGCATCCACAACATTACCTACATTATAATTACAAAATGTTCTTTAATTGTACAAAATTTCGAGTAACAATTAGTAAAATTCAGTTTTGAATTTAACTAACGTAAGATAAGGCATAGATTGATTCTCAGCTAGAAATAAGTGAATTTCTAAATTTAACTTAAGAGACAGTTTGCACCACCAATGCTGCGTTTGGAGTGGACATGCTTAAGGAACGCACTTTGTTTAAGACGAATAAAGATGAAATAAAGGAACCAAGAAATTAACGTTAGCTAGTGTTTTACGTTTGCTTAAACACAATACCGAATCATTTTCATCACTGTGGGTACAAAAAACAGAATCGATTCATAGAGATAGAAATAGGGCTACGTGCCTAAACGGACCTTAAGATTTTCAAAAACGAATCTTCTTTATTAATTTCTCGCGTAAGATGCAAAGGCTGAACTGAAATCCGAGAGTAAAAATGTGTAAATCCTTATTATTCAAAGTTGAAAACTTGATTCCCATTTCAAGCAAAAATTCATGAGACAGGTTTGTTTTCTCTGTCTGTATACATATACATTTATTTGTTGAAATACAAAAACGTAATGTATATCAGTTTGGTCCCGTTGTACAAGGAATCCAAGTTTGAGTCCAGATGACTAAGATCGAGTACCTATATAAAATAATACAAATAAATATACATTCATTTACAATACTATTTTTCATAATAATTCGCACGCCCACGTACCTACTGAATTACATCAACTTTATTACTAAGAAATTTTACGAAACCATTTGATAATAATTACGCTTTGGCAATACGATCTGATCTGAATGTTGTAAGTTTTGTACATACATTGAATAAAAAAAGTGTAATATTCAGAAAATTGCGAGTCACAACCTCTTAACCTACTTCAATGTTATCGCAAAAACGTCGCGTGACGCTCACACATGCCGCAAAGGGTTAGTTTTCTCATTATATTTCCGTATCAAGTGATCTATTTCTACAATTCTCTATAGATATATATTTTTAAACTCTGAAACTGACAAAATATTGGACATGATGTAATAATTTTCATAAACTTAAAAAAAATAGACAACTTCATTAGATATTTATTACGGTCTTGCCACCAGCGAACATCTAATTCATTTTTTCCCTACCTATTCGATGGTAGCCTAAGTAGCTACTCCAGCTACGCCCGGACAGGTAGGTGAGCTCACGGGCTCAACCTGAGAGAATTTGCTAACACTAGCCCTAGCAAGAGCAGTGTTTCGCAGAATCTACCACCGGATCGGAATCGCGACCCACTGAGAAGACCCGGCGAGAAACTCAATGGGCTGTGTCTCTGAGTTAGTTCGCTCGTCGAACTCTTCGTCGTAATCGACCAGTTCAACGAGAACGGTAACCAGCGCTTGAGAGGCCTAAAAGCACCGAGAAGGAATCCGGGGGATCCGACAAGACATGTTTCGGGCGACGCGACGTCGGCTTTGCGTTGCCCCGTCGCGGTCAAATAAGTCTACTGCCTCTCATTCAAAAGACCGTGTCCTAAGCATAAAGCTGTTTCGGTTTCACGTAACAATACGTTTGCTGACGTATGCTTACTGTTTCTAGCCTGTCGAGATCCGTTTAAATGCATGATAAAGGTCAACAAAAAAATTGAATTCCAAACATAACGATATTGATCATTGGCCCGTTTTATTCGAATCACAGCGAAGCTCCTACTTTAAAAACTAGACGTTAGTGGAAATGCAAGGAAATCTCAAACTTAATTAAGTTTTTGAAATGTTAATTTTAAACGCATAAGTCGATAATTCGATTTGAGCAATTTTATACACAAAAATGGCGTAAAATAATAGTCATAGTAACAGGCTTATGTTAATATTAATAAACCTACTTTATCGGTTTAATTTAGTTTTTTTTTATTGTAATTATATTATTTCCGACATTTCGGATACTTTAAAGATTTCCTTATAACGGACCTCGGATCATTTATTTGGTTTAGTTCTGATTAAATTTACCAGAAAAAATGTCAGCGTCACAAATGAATCTTATTTTAAAGCAATATTTAAATACATTATCTACTTAAAATCGATAGGCAATAAGCGATAGACAAATTGTACAATTCAATAGATACCGCGAACTGTGAACCTAGCTCTTATTATCATTTACAATCCATTAAAAGTTTTTTTTCTGTGAGGTTAGAACATCTTACATGTAATAAATAACGATCAAAAAAAATATATATTAAGATACAAATAAACGGACATTTTCAACGGAAATTCTCAATGAAAATAATAATAATTAAAAGTCTCTAAAGTTTATAAGTTTCTGAAATCGAAATACGAAGTTAATTATAAAGAAGAAAAACAATAAAAACAAATATGTACTCACATTACGGCAGATACAAATATTTAAAATTAACACAAAAATAATTAACACTAAACACGTATTCATATTGGAGAGATCAGTTTCCGCACAACGTCCGTGCTTGACTAAAACTAGATCTAAAGCTAAACTCATGATGAACTGCGTACGTTATATACTAATTTAACAATTAAATTTAGCACACAAATTCTCATAAAAAAATAAATTTACTCTTTTTCTTGACTCTTGAGGTCTCTTAGCGACAGTTTTGTAGTTCCACCTCGCTATGGTATAGAGGGTTTTCAATCAATTTCAACCTGAGTTACATACAGCACGCAAAACAATTTTTGATTTGATTTGATTTGATTTCAAAAATATACAGACAGACTTTATGCATATTTTAACAAACTTATTTTAATAATTCGATAGAAAATGAGTAAACAACTTTTTAAGCAAATGAAAAGTGGATTACATGTTGAATATCAACCACCACAGTAAAATTAGTTTCATTGATAGAACTAATACAAAATGAAAGCTTAGTATTAGTCGTCACTAAATCCTGAAATTCGTAGGAGGGAGGCGCCTACACACATCCCACACTTTCATGAGAAATCACCATATGCTTTATAGGGCTTAATCGACATTTTATTATTTCATCACAATAACTTAAAACTTTTGTTGCCTCAATCAGCAGACTGCAGACAGGCCCAGGTAATTATAAGAGTCACCATTGTAAGTCACTGATGCTCATGAACATCGGCAATACCATGAGCACCAGGTGATGACGACCACTAATTTATTGTATATCTGAAAAGTGCTGTATTTATTATTGAATTCTGAAGATTTCCGCATATAAAAAAAATCTAAAAAAAAATACCTAAATAATTTGTACATATGTTACTATATTTTATGTCGATATGTTGAAATTCCGATACAACTTGTGTTCCTATATTATTAGCCAACATAACAAAAAGAGGACGTTCTCAATTCTAGTGGATCTTTTTATGCGTGTTACCTCAAAACCTTTTTATTTGTAAGTGGTTCCATCTCATGCGGACCCATCTAAAATTTATCAAGTCCTGACCAGTAGTAGTTTGTGAGTTGTCCTCAATAATACATATACATAAATTTGACTTCGGTTATTATCGTTTTATTGTGATGAAGTCGGTTTTCATTTTTGTTAAAATTTTGTATTAATTGTAATCGAAGTTTAGCCGTTCCGTGTAAAACATAAAAGTATAATGACCCACAGTCTGTTTTGGTGATAACAGTTTCGTTCGAATATTTTATAATTAAATACATTGTTCAGTTCTCTATACAATGTGACAAGGAAAAAGCGATATTCTTTTCCGCTTTGTCAGTGTCAAATGTAATGGTATATAAAAATTCTAATTTTTTTTTATTGCTTTGATGGCTGGACGAACTCACAGCCCACCTGGTGTTAAGTGGTTACTGGAGCCCATAGACATCTACAACGTAAATGCGCCACCCACCTTGTGATATAATTTCTAAAGTCTCAAGTATAGTTACAACGGCTGCCCCACCCTTCAAACCGAAACGCATTACTGCTTCACGGAAGAAATAGGCAGAGTGGTGGTAGGTACCCGCGCGGACTCACAAGAGGTCCTGCCTGTAATTACGCAAGGTATAATTTTGCGGGTTTGATTTTTATTACACGAGGTTATTCATCGTGGAAGTCAATTGTGAATAATTGTTGAGTGCGTATTTCATTAGAAAAGTTGGTACCCGCCTGAGATTCGAACACCGGTGCATCGCTCAACACGAATGCACCGGACGTCTTATCTTTTAGGCCACAACGATTCGAAATGAATTAAAAATTACAAAAGATGGCCAAAATCCACGAGGTGGAGTAGAAGGAAATCAATATTCGAATCCATCATGCTCTAACCTGGCCTACGCACTTTACTCCATGGCGTACAAGATCAAAATTCCTCGTTTCCGTTGACCCTCGTCATGAAGAAAAGCCAGGTTTCTTCCTCCTTAAAGGATAGGCTTTTTTTATTCCTTAAATGGGTGGACGAGTTCACGGCCCACCTGGTGTTAGTGGTGTAGTCCATAGACATCTACAACGTGAAAGTAACGTACCGTAATCCACCTTGTGACATGAATTCTAAGGTCACAGCTTTTACCATAGTTTTTAAGGTACCATTTTTTCTAATGAAATACGTGCTTAAAAATGTTCTCGATTCACTTCCACAGTGAAAGAATAACATCGTGTAATAAAAATTAAACTCGCAAAATTATAATTTGCGAATTATTGCTGGTGGGTCGTCTTGTGAACTCGCACGGGTAGGTACCACCACCCTGTCTATCTCTGCCGTGAAGCAGTAATGCGTTTCGGTTTGAAGGGTGGGGCAGCCGTTGTAACTATACTTGAGACCTTAGAACTTATATGTCAAGGTGGGTGGCGCATTTACGTTATAGATGTCTATGGGCTCCAGTAATCACTTAACACCAGGTGCTCTGTGAGCTCGTCCACCCATCTAAGCAATAAAAAAAAAGAAAACTAGCGCTCGGCAATGGGATAGGAATCCCAATCCTATGTTGTTTAGTTTCTATTCAAACTAATTCCTTACCGAATTCCGTCAAAATCTGTTCTGTGGTTTGGGTGTGAAAACGTTATAAACAGAAAGAGCTATTCCGTGTTCATAAAACTTATTTATTACTAGCAAAACTAGCCGCTGTGTTGGTCTACCTTTGATTTGATTTCCATCCGATCGCTACCAAACTTCAAAGGATCATGCGCTGAGCCGGGTTAAAGATTTCGTGAAAGTTTCATCATATCGGTTTCGGAGTTTAAGGTACATACACACACACACACACAGACACACATATAGACTTCTATTTATACACATAACATATGTTATTAATTTAACCTAAAAAATCTAACAGTATAGAAGTAAATTCCAAAAAACTTTAAACGGCAATAGGTTTCTTACACAGTCGGAATTGCTTTATTATATGTTAAATTGTAAAAAGCTTCCTGATGCGTAGACCCGGGTTGTAACCTATCAAACTTAAATCAGAGTGGTTTCATCACAACATACATCACTAATGCAGTTCGTTTTTTTTTTTATTGTTTAGATTGGTGGACAAGCTCACAGCCCACCTGGTGTTAAGTGGTTCTGGACCCCAAGACATCTACAACGTAAATGCGCCACCCACCTTGAGTATAAGTTCTAAGGGTCTCAAGTATAGTTACAAAGGCTGCCCCACCCTTCAAACCGAAACGTATTACTGCTTTACGGCAGAAACAGGCAGGGTGGTGGTACCCACCCGCGCGGACTCACAAGAGGTCCTACCACCAGTAATTACGCAAATTATAATTTTGCGGGTTTGATTTTTATTACACGATGTTATTCCTTCACCGTGGAAGTCAATCGTGAACAATTGTTATGTACGTATTTCATTAGAAAAATTGGTACCCGCCTGCGGGATTCGAACACCGTTGCATCGCTATATAGGAATGCACCGGACGTCTTATCATTTAGGCCACGACGACTTCTAGTGGTTTCATCACAACATACATCACTAATGCAGTTCGTTTTTTTTATTATTATTATATAACCGCACATAATAAATAGCACTAGAAGTTCAATGCAATTTTTTGTTTGAGGAGGGAAGGATTATTGCTGACTCGTTAGCCCCTCCTGATTCACCAAGACAGTTTGGCGAGCACAGGTTCAGCTGGGAAGATGGGATTAGCTAATAGCTGCCCAAGCGCCTCCGAAGAAAACTAACAACTGAAGGACAGCTGTTTCGTCATTCTACTACCTACGAACTCGGAATCGTGATCCGCTGAGAAAAAATGGTAAAAACTCTTAGGCTTAGGTTTGGTTTGGTAAATGGCTTAGATTTCTTGTCGAGCGAACTCTTCGACGAGTTCGGTGAGTACGATTATCGGGTTCCCTATGCCTTCTTGTAATGTTGGAGTTGCAGGCGTCTAATATTAGTGTTAGTGGATTAGGTGGATCTGTAAGGACGAGTCTAGAGTATCGACAGTGACTCCTCAATAAGCCGATTTCGCACAGTCTGTGGCGACCACGATGAGGGGTTATCGTGCTCAATTACCTTATCGAATTAGTAGGGTAAGTTAAAAATAACTGATAAAAATATATGATTATAGAGACATAATATAATGAGATAAGACCAATAAATGGCTTTTTAACTAAAAAAAATAAACTGATAGTAATCACATCACTATCGATTTGTAAACACGCTAGAACATAATTATTTTAACCTCTATAACCTCTAAGTAATCGTTCCAGTCACCAGTCCCCCTTTACCGACTCCCAATTTATTTTGAGCGTAATGCAAACATGAAACTACCTGAATTTATAAGCCATGATGTCATCCTTCATGGAGGTTCTTTATGTTTTTTTTTTGTTTTTTTTAATGCCCTTGTAGGCAAACGAGCATACGGCCTACCTGATGGTGAGTGGTTACCGTCGCCCATGGACTTTAGCAGTGCCAGAGGCAGAGCCAAGCCGCTAGCTACCGCTTACTACTCTCCACAAGCCTCGTTTGAAGAACGAAATGTCATAGCGCTCGGGAAACACCGTGGAGGGGAGCTCATTCCATAGCCGGATGGTACGTGGCAAAAAAAAACCTCTGGAAACACACTGTGGATGACCGCAGTGGCTCCAGGTATTATGGATGAACGGTGGCGGGCGGTGCGATGGTAAAAACGAGATGACGGTATCATCTTAAATAATTCCTCAGAGCACTCCTCATGGAACATACGGTACAAAATACAGAGGAAACCGAAGTCCCTCCGCATACCCAGAGGCTCCAAACGATCCATGCGAATGGGATTATCGATAGTCCGAACGGCCCTCTTCTGTATGGAGTCAAATGGAAGAAGCTGGTATTTGGGAGCCCCGGCCCAGAGATGGAAGCAGTACTCTACGCGAGGCCGGACTTGTGCTGTATAAAGCAAAAGTCTTTGTCCAGGCGTGAAGTACCGCTTCGCCCTGTTGAGGAATCCCACCATTTTGGACCTCTTCTGAGTACTGGTGGTAGGACCTCTTGTGAGTCCGCACGAGTAGGTACCACCGCCCCGCCTATTTCTGCCGTGAAGCAGTAATGCGTTTCGGTTTGAAGGGTGGGGCGTAATTATACTGAGACCTTAGAACTTATATCTCAAGGTAGGGTGGCGCATTTACGTTGTAGATGTCTATGGGTTCCAGTAACCACTTCACTTAACACCAGGTGGGCTGTGAGCTCGTCCACACATCTAGGCAATAAAAAAAAGTATATATATAGGTATATATAAACTGGACACTAGCAGCAATGGCATTGTAAAAAGAGAAGAGGAACTATACTTAAGTAAATGTTTTTGTTGAAATGTTGCGAAGCTAATACAATTAAAAACAATCTCATTTTATTAGTGACAACACTCCATCTATCCTTTTTTTTTTTTTTCGTGTAGAGGGTCGAGAACCTCCTACGAGGTCCCCGCGCAAAAGGGGCGCGCGGGGTATGTGAGACTCTACGATCTGCATGGTGTTGTGAGCAGACCGCGGGCCCAAGGATTTTAGGGCTCACCCACTAAACGACTCCCCTGCACTCTTACACCCGACGTCCGATCCCCTCCGAGGTCAGAACCCGGATGAGGTAGGGGGGCTACCGCGGTCAACACTACAACCAGACAACGCGGCTCACCCCAAGGACGCCTAGCCGACGGAGCCTTCGAGGCGAATCGAAGGCTCTGAAACGTCGGCCGTCTCGGTACGGCAGCCCAGACGGTGCCGCTGGTGTCCCGGAATACCCCGCTGGACCAGAACCAGCCTGCCGGGTCGGGACGCGATACACCGTCGACCGGTCGCTCTATTACTCCACGGCAGCGCGCTAGGGTGCTGGTAGCGCGCCGCGCGGCCTCTACCCCCTCAGGTCGCCCCTTGACCTTCACCGGGGGGACTCCATCTATCCTACTATAATAATATAAACGCGAAAGTTTTAAAGAATGTATGGATGTATGTTTGTTACTCCTTCACGCAAAAACTACTGGATGGATTTTGATGAAACTGTACAATAATCTAGCCTACACATCAGAATAACACATGAGCCATAATTTATAAATATATAGTGTGAATTACGTAGAAATATAACGATAAGTGTCAAGTAAGTAGGAAAAAAATCTGCCATCTGCAAGCTATTCTGGCGTGCGTCACAAAAATCGTTATAGTTACATGTATTTATTGTATAATGGAAATGAATAGCTTAAATAGTCAAAAAAGCCCACGACAGCATATATCTGTCTTTTGTGTGTAAGTTATTATAGCCAAAATAGTGAACCATAAATACAATCAAAATTGAAAATTTATTTCTAACGCACATTTGGTAGGTAGTAACAAATTGATGCTTACAAAAGAAATTTATTGCATCTGGTATTTAAAGTAGATAATCTTTGTCTTTTACACACACATAATTTGGACCATTAATTGAATAGTTATGACTACAAGCAACCGAGTGCGCGATACTATGAAAGATGAAGATAGGAAATTCAATAATCAATCATTAATAAATTATGGTTCCCGAAGCGAAACAAGGGCGCGTCGCTAGTACTCTATAAATTATTGATGTTGTTGACGATATGAGTGGCACAGTGGAGTTTTTATTTTGCTTACTTTTACTTTGCTTTTCCATCGCACTAGCGGTTTTCATCGACAGCAAGTCTTATTTTAAAAAGCCATTGTTGGACGGTTGAATTTAAGGGGATTGGGTTCTGTAGGCGATGAGGGGCTATTTAAAAACACGCTGCTTCATTATAATTATATTGCAGATAGTTTGAACACTGTTATATACACCATTATAAAATTATTATCTTTATATTTTTTATAAAACTATTACATGTTTCTCTTGCCGTGTCTAGATGAGAAGTTCTGTCATTTTCTTACGAGAATACAATCATCTGTTTTTTCATTTAAAATAATTCTAATATTCGAAATCTGTAATCATGTGTCAAGTGTTTCCTGCCATTACATTTATATTCAAACTCTAACAGCCATCAATAATCTACAACAAATGCATTATAGCATGGGACTTTTCGGCGGGAAATATTCCTATTTTACTGAGATTATATTACATCATATATCATCTCATCTCATTTCATTTGATTTCATCCCAGTTGATTAATGTCTCAAATTAATCATCTTCCTTTCATTTCATTTCATCATTTTTCATAAAAATAAGAAAATAAATTAAAATAAGACATGACTTAAAGGTCTTAGTTACAAGGTCATAAAATCCCTTAACAAAAAATTTTTAAGTGTATTATCTATGCATTCAACACTTGTGAAAATCTGCACTATTCCTGTTTTAATAACAAAGTAGTGTAAAATGGTCATTAAAAAGAAATAAACATTCTTACAGATTCGCATTATCTTTGGAAATAATCCCATTGTGTGATAAATACGATGTATGTGAAATCGCCGTTGTTGTCATGAAAATCTGTAATCACAATGTCTGAACCGATTGAGCTAGAATCGGACAATATTTGCAGTACTGAAGATGCATTTGAGGAGTTTCAATGTGTTTCCATGTCTGCACAACAAAAGTACATAAAGCTTTCAGATCTCGTATCACCGCAGTCTTCACCATGTGATTACAATTCAGACAAGTCCAATGAGAAAGATTGCGACGATTCAAAAAAAGCCGATACCTCGGCTAAAACGGATAAGGACATAAACATAGATATACCATCGCCTACTCAACAAGTTGGTAACCTGAAAAATTCAGGTTCGTCCAAAACATTGAATACATTTATTAATAAAGCTGTGGAATCAGATATTCAAGTTGGCAGTCGAAGATTGTCAAAAGCCGACAGTACAATTGGAGGCAGTACTGTACAGGAATCCCAGACTGTGTTAAATTATTGTAATAAGAGCAACCAACAGATTACTGAATCAGAAAATGTAATATGTGATAAAAATAGAAGTGTAATTGTTGGCAAAAAAAGAGGGAGGAAACCAAAACAAAAAATAATAGGAACTCGTAAACCGTCATCTCCACCACAAACATATTTACAAGAAGACATATTGTCTACAAATATGTTATCAAATCAGACAGAAGATGAAGAAAGCTTAGAAATTAATAAAAACCATCATAACAGACCCAGTAAAGATAAAATATTTGAAACAAACAAAACAACTACATCTGAAGCAGATTCTACTAATAACATTGAGATGTCAGCTGAGTGTACAAATAGCTCAAATGATTTGAAAATGAAAATATGTCCAAAAGCCAAGGAAAAGATATTTCCATCTCACAGTTATAAAGATCTTACGACACAACTAAGTAACCAAGACATTCGAAATCAACATAATAGCTCTAAGGTTGAACTAATTAGAAGAAAGCGAGGTAGACCTAAAAAAACACATGATGATAAAATTGTCAACACAACGACAAATGTTGATAAAAATCAGTCGGAAGTTATAATTGATGACTTACCAATCCTTCATAATACAATGTTAAAAAAGTCAATAACAGGTTCTGAAGATAAATTTGAATTGCAATCCTCTGATGAGCCTGAAGCACCAGTTATAAAGTCTCAAATAATAACACTAAATGATGAAGATGTAAATATAAGTGAAAATGAAAGAAAAAAAAGTCACTCAGTCACTGAAAATCAAGATTCTGATGGTGATGATGAGATAAGCTTGTTATCTTTGAAATCATTTGCTGCTCAACAATTGCTCGAGAATAGAGATATTTTATCACCGATAAATAAACCTGATGATCAGGAACAAAGTAACAGTACTAAGGTTGATACAATTAAAAAAAAAAGAGGTAGACCTAAAAAAATATATGAAAATAAAATGATAAATAGATCACTAAATGCTGATAAAAATCAGTCGGAAGCCACAAATCATGACTTACTGATTGCCCAAAATTCAACTGTACTCAAAACACCAATAATTTCTGAAGATAACCTGGAATTTAAATCCTCTGACATACTAAAATCACAAGTTTTACGCCCCCCAATAATAACACTAAATGATGAAGCCGAAATTTCCATAAACATTGAACAAAAAAATTGTAGCAAAGAAACAATCACTGAAAATCAAATTTCTGATGATGATGAGATAAGCTTGATGTGTCTAAAATCATATACACCTAAACAATTTCTCGATAATAAAGATATTACAACACCACTAAGCACACCTGATAATCAAGAACAATGTAAGAGCTCTAATGTAGAACCAATTAAAAAGAAACGAGGTAGACCTAAAAAAAAATATGAAAAGAAGACAACCAGCAGATCACCAAATGTTGATAAAAATCAGTCACAAGAGATAAATGATGGATTACAGATTGTTCAAAGTTCAACTGGGCCCAAAACATCGACCACATATTCTGAAAATAAAGAACCCTCTAATAAGTCTGAAACACAAGTTACAGAATCTCAGGTAATTACATTAAATGATGAAGATGAAAATATTCAATCTTACTTAAGTGAAAATGAACAAAAAAATTGTCCCATTGAGACTGAAAATCAAATTTCCAATAATGATGAGATATGTATGCTACCTCTTAATTCAAACAATACCAATATAGATACTTCTAAAAGTGATACTACCAAAATTTTACTTGAATCTGAAAAATCAGTAAATAATGTTACAAATGAAAGCTGTGTTCCCAATAGTGATGAAGCTGAACAGCCTTTAGTAAATGATACTTCAGGAAGGCCCGTGCGTAGAGTAATTCGAAAGCCAATACAATATGATGAGGAATCTGATGAAGATCCTTTTGCCAATGTAGAATTGTCTGATGATGATCTTACAAATGGAAAGAAAAATAGATATTATTCTGATGATGAATATATTCCCCATGGCACTAAAAAAAGAAAAGGTAAAGCTATCACTGAATCAGACTCCTCAGATAGTGAAATAATGGATGAAATAAAAAAAAAGAAGTCATCAAAATTACTAGATGGACCTTCTCCTAAAAAAAGAGGAAGAAAGAGTAAAGCAGAAAAATCTGCTGCTGAAGCTTGTAATGAACAAAATAAATACTGTAATGTCAGAATTGGAGACACTAATGAATGTTTAGAATCTTCGATAAATCAGTTCCATGATGATAATGACAACAATGAAACCTTATGTGAACTTAAATCTTCGAGTACCACAGATGAATTTGAAAGTTTTCTTGCCAAGAAAATAAAAGGGACTAGTTTAAAAATAAAAAAATTATCTACTTCTGATATGACTGATAATGCTCTAACAACCCTGCAAATACCTGTGCTTGATCCAAAAGAGATCAAAAAGTCCATTGACACTAGTTCTCAGACAGAAACTGCCCTTACAAAATCAGCTGCAGTCCAAACATGCCATCGATATAACCTACCCATGAAAGCAAACGTTTCTTTGTCTGAAGGTCAATCAGTAAAGGCTTGTGAATTTTTAAGTAATATTGTAAACACAACAGTCGAGCTCGGGCAACTTATGACACAGAAGTCGGAAGATTTCATAAAGAGGAAAATAAATGTAGAAAATGTTACTGATACACTAAAAATGGATTACTGTGTAAAGAAATCCTTCCTTTTGTTCAAATTGGCTAAACACAATCTCACACAAATGGAAGAGGATTTGGCTACACAATATAACACATTTTTAAAAGAGCAGAATCTCTCATGGGTTAGAGAAGAAGAAAAGGAAATTACTGCAAGTACAAAAGTGAGTGATGATAGTGATTGTGAAATTGTTGAAGAAATAGTACAGCCCACTAAGGAAGTTAAAAAAACAAAACCTCTATTCAATCCTAAAACCGTGTTCCTAAACAAAGAATTATCTATTAAAATTGCAAAAAAACCTGAGGAAAAGAAAAAAATACCAATAAAAGGACGGAATACACTATGGATTAGTAACACAGTGCTTTTAAAAAAAGTGAAACCTTCACAGTCTTTTTTAGCCCAGGACAGCCGAAATAAAAAACCTCCTGATCAAAACTATGTAACCAAGAAAATGGTTAGTGATTTTTTTCTAAATTACTATTACAAGAAAATCTATGAAGTCTGCAATGCAGTTGCATCAATGAACTGGATAAATGTAAATACAAGTTGCGAGTGCTACCATTTTGTAACAGGCATTAATTTCTCAGCCGCATCTTGTGTTAATGAATCTGAAGATATTACAACTATATCATCTACCAGTTTGGATATGATTGAAGAACCTTCACCAAAAAAATTTAATCCTGAAACACTATTTAAACTGTGTACTCAGGTTCTACAAAAGCAACTCCATAGTGCAGATAACCATTTAACTCTTGCAGAAAGTAAAAAATTTCAAAATCT
This sequence comes from Bombyx mandarina, assembly GCF_003987935.1. The sequence goes on along the minus strand of NW_021011486.1, from coordinate 3,461,119 downwards.
CAGACAATGTGATTCCTGTGAGAATCCCAAAACCTTGTTTTGGTGTTGTATGGATTTACTACAGAAGTGTCTACAAAAAAATAACACCTCGGATTTGAACAATTTATCTAAAGAGAAAAGATTAGGTCATGAAGTTGTTTTAAAAAAAATTCAAAAGCCTCAGTCGTTATTACAATGTAGTTTACAAGTCCTATTACATACCAGTAACAATAATTTAGAGAGTAAAGAAGCTTTCCTAATGAACAAATCCACTACAAATGGCCTGAATTTTGTGATGAAAATAGAAAATATGAATAATTTTTCCAATGCAGAGCAGATGTATAGACCAAAAACATTACTATCATTTAGCTTAATTGCACTACAAAAGGATAAGGTCGGATATTTACAAAATCAAAACACAGCTATACTTCCAGATCCAGAGAGAGATAAAATACATTTTCATGGTCTACAGTATGCATGGTCTACACCAAAAACATTATTTAAATTGTGTATAGAAAAATTAGAAAATAAGTATAACAAAAGTGATGATTACAATAATAAAATTGTTAACAACTTGCAAACTAAAATAGAAATGAAAAATGCCTTATCCTTAAAATCTATATGCTACAATGTAATAGTGAAAATACTACAGCCAATAGATTCAACACCACAAGAAACTGATTTAACATCTACAAAACAAAATGTAAAATCGCTATTTTCACTGTGTGTTGAATACATACAGCAAATCCAAAAACGGGAACAACGTAAGTACAACATCGATTTTGATGAAGTACCTTCAGGGAATCCAAATGAATTAAAACAGATAGCATTTTTAAATCTATGCAGAACCTTCTTCAGTGATAAAAGTCTAGAACTGGAAAATATGAATGATCAAGTAGAAGCTTTTACTATAAATTCTATAAATACACTATCAGAAGAAGCTTACTTTAACATAGAGAGAACTTTGGATGTTCGAAATTCTGAATATACAGATGATTCAGATATATATGATGAAGCTACTGAATTTGATCTCAATGAAATTGAAGAAAACAATCTGAATGATGAGGAAAACAACTGGGTAACACATGTACAAATGCAAGAGCTACGCTCATGTTTCCCTACCGCTTCACCTGATCAAACTGCATGTAATGAATCAAACATCCAACCAGTATTTGCTCAGATTAAACTAGAACCCGAAGATGAGAATACTGAAAATATAGATATATCAATAGTGAAAACAGAATCAGTACATAATCCCGATGAAATGACAATAATTCCAGAAAGTATAATTAGTAAATCAGAGCTTATTGAAGCCCCAGATACTGAGGATGTAGAAATCAATAGAACAATTCGTTCTAGCTATGATGTCAACTTATTTGAAACCTTCGTTTCTAACAACGAACTTACGCAAGCTGTAAATGAAAAGGCAGACAGTATATTTAGTCAATCGGATTTAAAAGTTCAAAGACACCATGAACCAGATTATGACCAAGAGTGTGACACAAACAATAGCTTATTAATACCACAAACATATGAAACTATAAAGATTGGAAATGCGAAAAATTCTTTAATGGAGAGTAGTTCTGATGAAGGACCAAGCTCAAAGAAAGCACCTAATAAAAAAAAACTTGACAAACGACGAGCTAAGCAGAAAAAAGTTGATCCAAAATCTGTCAACAAAGAAAAAATATCTAAAGGAAAAGACAAACTTAATAGTGAAGTAGATACATTCACAAGAAAAATGAGAGAGAAAATTAGACAAAACCAAAAGAAAAATGACGTCTCTGACTCTGAAAGTGATATCCCATTAGACATTAGAAAAATCAAAAGTGACAAAAAGAAAAGTAACATTGAAAAAAATAACATAGATGAAACTAAACAATCCACAAATAAAGTACCTGAAGTTGAAATACAGTGTAACAATGTGGACTCTACCCAACAATTTCAAGACAACAATGAGTCATCCCAAGAACCTACTGAGATAGACTCATTCATTGGATTCTCTGCCACTGAACTGAATGAAACCACTGAATTTCAAAAATATTTGAAATACTTATATGATAAATTGATCCCTAACATCGCTGATGAAAAAAAATTAGGAACCTCAGTGATCACTCAAATAGAAAACAAACGAAGCTCTGTAACTCAAATAGAAAGTGAACAACCTAATAATAGACCTGAAACACCATTAATCAATTATGAAGACCCTGCAGAGGAAGTGCAGTGCGAGCCAAGTTTACATATATTTAATGATTTTATGGAAGACTTTCAAAAAACTAACGACAATAATCCGCACATGCTTAACAGTGCATGTAAGTATACAGAACGAAACGGCTGGCAATGTTACCCTATAAATGTTAAAGACACAAAACTCTACCAGCAAACACAAATCATTTTGGATAAACTACCAGAATCGTTTGTCAATGTGTACTTTCAATACCAGGAAATTGCAAGTAAGGATAATCAGGATCGGGAAATTGACAGGTAAATCAATAAAAATTGTAAATCTTGTTTGCTAAAATTGTAAACAAAATGTAAGAATTGTTAAATTTAATACCAGTATGGGCAAGTGTAATAGAAATTAATTATAGTGTGCCTCTGTGTGAAATGCGAGTGCATGTGTGCGTAAATACTCTATTTAGTAGTATAGATGTTACTGTATTATCTTGATGTTAAATTATGTAACTTGGTATTATATGCTTTTTGAAACCCTAAAATTATGTAGTTTCTTTCAATAACAAATTTTAAACAAATATTTCAGATTGACAGACTTAACCTCCTTAAACCGTATACCAAAAGAAATGACCACTAAATCTAGGCCCAGAAGCAAAGAATCAAAACATGAGAAAAACCAAGAGAATGTCTCTTCTGATGCAAGACTACCGCATTTAGAACAACACGAGCTTAGTCCTTCAGATGATGATGTTGATGCTGATGACAGCATAGCGCCTGCAGTGAGTATGAATAACTAGAGAAAAAAACTAGAGATTACAAATTTACTTTTTGATATTATACAAAGTGTCATTATTTATGTGACCCTGACACCGAGCCTGTCTCAGCCCTTATTAGGTAAATTAAAGAGATAATCTTTTAAAAAAATGTAACACATTTTCTAAAGCATTGAGTACCAAATTGAGTACCAAAAGTTGAAATATGCTTTTTAGGTATGTTCACGAGAGCTTACATAAGTGAGTGATTTGAGAGATTTTATGATCGCCGTTTTTACCCTCGCACCGCCCGCCACTGAAGTAGAGTTCAGCCATACTACCTGGAGCCACTGCGGTCATCCACAGTGCGTTTCCAGAGGTCTTTCTTGCCGCGTACCATACAGCTTTGGAATGAGCTCCCCTCCACGGTGTTTCCCGAGCGCTATGACATGTCCTTCTTCAAACGAGGCTTGTGAAGAATATTAAGCGGTAGGCAGCGGCTTGGCTCTGCCCCTGGCATTGCTGAAGTCCATGGACGACGATAACCACTCACCAACAGGTGGGGCATATGCTAGTCTGCCTACAAGGGCAATAAAAAAAAAAAAAAAAGATTGACTAATGAGTATTATGATTTTCTTATAGATATGGCTAAGAAAAATCCTTGAGGGCCCCAAAACCAATTAATTTTTAATTTTAAGATGCCGACCCGCAACGTGGAAAATAATATAGCCAAGGATTCTCTAATGAATGACAGCGGTGATGAGGATAAAACAGAATGTATAGAAGAAGAACCAGAACACATTTCAGTCCCAAAGAGACCCGGTCCGAAGTCAAAGACTGTCCCAGAGAGTAAGGCTGAGAAATCAATAATGTTGACAGCTGATAAAGTAATGAATAAGGAGTTGAATCTTCTGAACACTCCGGCCGTGATCCAGGAAGAACCGATAGCTACAACAAGAAAAGGCCCTGTTACAAGAAATAAATCGGTAAGTAAGAGAAGGAATTGCTTTTGTTCAAGGGCAGTTATGCCACTTCAGTGTCTTAAAGTCAACAATGAGTGATGGGTTTATCAAATAGGTGAACTAGTTTGCCCAACTATCAGATTTTTTTTTATTGCCTTTGTAGGCAGACAACAAAAATACACATTTATAGGGTTAATTTCAGGAGCAAACTCACTGATGCCTACTTATCTATTATGTATCTTTTATTTTTATATGAGAATTTTCTGCAATTATTACTAGATTTATAAGAGGTTTTTTTTTATTTATTGCTTAGGTGGGTGGACGAGCTCACGGCCCACCTGGTATTTAGTGATTACCGGAGCCCATAGACATCTACAACGTAAATGACGCTATCCACCTTGAGATATAAGTTCTTAGGTCTCAGTTTTTACAGTACAACAGCCGCCCCACCCTTCAAATCGAAACGCATTACTGCTTCACGGCAGAAATAGGCAGGGTGAAGAAGCAATTTAAAGAAGAAACTATTGAAAAATGTTTCAGAATCCAAAGCCGAAATCTAGCCCCAACCAACGAGGTGTAGCTACCAAAGAAGACTCTTCATCCGAGGAAGAGAAACTCTGGGTGAATACCAAAGAGAAGCTCCTCAAAAGATTGGAGAAGAAAGATAATGCCAGGTTTGTTTTTATTTATGATTCAGTCAAGCATAATTGAAGTCAAATAGTTGCAAGCTATAACCTGGTAGTGGTGTTCTGCTAATTGGTGATACTTCTTGTGTTTCATTCTTGATGACGTAGGTATGGTAATGTTTTTTTGTCTGTTACTATATACAGTAACTTCTGAGATCCAAAAGTTGGAGATTTATAAGATTATAAAGATTGAAACATTAAAAAACATTCAACGGCCGAGGCAAGCACGTGCACATCTATATACTGAATACCAAAGATTGACATAAAATTAAATATTGACTATGTGATAGAATCTAATAAATCATTGAAAGCCATTACCACTATTACAATAAGGTGATAACTTTAGGTAACTCAAAAACAAGTTAAATTAAATATTCACAAAAAAAGTTATTATTATTATTTTTTATTGCATAGATGGTTGAACGAACTAACAACCCGCCTGATGTTAAGTGAATAGCGGAGCCCATAGACATCTACAACGTAAATGCCGCCATCCACCTTGAGATATGAGTTCTAAAGTCTCAGTATAGTTACAACGGCTGCCCCACCCTTCAAACCGGAACGCATTACTGCTTCACGGCAGAAATTGGCGGGGTGGTGGTACCTACCCGTGCGGACTCACAAGACGTCCTACCACCAATAACAACAAAGGCATAATATAACGTTTTGTTAACATGTTCACAGCGTGGAAGACGCCAAACGTGCCAAGCTTGTGAATGAGTTCATAGAGCGGCGCGGAGACGGACTCGACTCGAGGAAGCGGACGCGCAATCCGCGCTATCGGAAATCTAAAAAGTTCTTACTGGAACGAGAAAAACAACTTAAGTATGTCAATTTTGTTGGTGTAACATAAATTTTTTTTAAATAAAACTTCTTTAGACGCGTTGAGAGTAAAATTTAACTCGCCAATGATTCGTTACGGGTAGAGATAAAATATATAATTTAGAACGAGCGAGAGCGAGAAAATAGATGAAGCGTCTCACGGACCAGTCAACTTTTGAAAGAGGGAGAAAGCGAGCTAAGTCGTTTATCTTATACACATGCTGTTTACGGGCGTAGGCCACTAGATGGCTTGTTATTAGTTTCTCATTGCTCCTATAGATGGTAGTAACATATTAACTACCTTACATTTTATTGTTGATGAAGTAATTAAAAAAATATATGTTTCTATAATTTAAATATATAAATGGTGAAGGGGTCGTTTCTCATATACACAAAATTCTCTATTACAAGAGAAATTTTATTTAAGGCTAAAAATTGACGAAAATCACAATACTACACCGCAAAAGTTTCACTTATTTCACGTGCAGCAAGTTGCACGCGCATCGTTTGTTTTATTCTTGTAGGTAGACGAGCATACGGCCCACCTGATGGTGAGTGCTTACTGTCACCCATGGACGTCAGTAACGCCAGGGACAGAGCCAAGCTGCTGCCTACCGTTGAGTATATGTGCACCATTCGATAATGTCACTATATTTAGATTAGACAACATTTCTCTGTCTCACAGTTCGAAATATGGCCGAATCGTATACAGGCATCCGTCGCTTAAATAAATGAAATAGGTTTTGTTTCTCTTCAGAACCCTGTCGAAAGAATTATATGGGGAAGCCGAGGGCGGACCAAGCGGGAAGGGCTGTGGAAACCATTTATTCAAAGGTCGCAGAAACATTAGAAAGGTACCGAGATCAATACTTGTTTTCTCAAATGTATGTGGGAAACGGAACGTTTTCGAGTAAAAGGGATGAAAGGGACGGAAGGGAAATGGTCAAGATGGCGATCAGGCATAGCAAGAGTGTGAACGATTACGACGTGTTATATAATAAATTTTGTTACTCTTCCAAAAAACTACTATTTACTTTGAGCAAATCCCACATGTATTTTGTATTATTTAGACAAACGTTACAAAATGTATATGATATTACGTTCAGGTGATCGACAAAAAATCGCTGACCCATAGAACTGTGCTGGCCAACGTAGAGGAGTTGGAGAGGAAACGGAGACTGCTTGCGAGACAAACCAGGCTGGTGAGTTACTGATATTATAATATTTAACTAACGTTTAAGACGAAGGTTCGAGAGCTGTTTCTCAGAGAGTTAGCAGAGTCATCTAATTGATAATATTCGTTTATATATGTTTTTATATGTATATATTCATGTATATGTATATATTTATGTATATGTATTTAAGTACGAGTATTTGTATCTATAAATATTATGTATGTTATAATATATACACATATGTTTAAGTAATATCACCTTCACACTACACCTACCAAGGTTCATCTCTGCACTCCCCTAAGGTAGACTGTTAGAGAATGCCTATGGCATTAAGTCCGCCTTTACACTTTCTAGTATATGAAGTTATAAATAAATAAATGCTGTAATGTGTGCACTTTGACTTAAGTGTCTAGAGAAGTATTCGTACCAAATCCATCGTACTGGTACTATGACAATTAATTAATGGTGGTAGGACCTCTTATGAGACCGCTCGGGTGGGTACCACCACCCCGCCTATTTCTGCCGTGAAGCAGTAATGCGTTTCGGTTTAAAGGGTGGGGCAGCCGTTGTAACTATACTGAGACTTTTGAACTTATATCTCAAGGTGGATGGCGCATTTACGTTGTAGATGTCTATGGGCTCCAGTAACCACTTAACACCATACGAGCTGTGAGGTCATCCAACCATCTAAGCAATAAAAAAAAAAATATTTTTTTTTAAAATATAAAATCACGAAATAACGAAAATCCGAAATTACGATATTATGATATCACTAGTTAATGGTTTCTCGTATAATAGTTTCCATCAAACATTATTATCAGTAGGTACAAAAAATGTATTTTCTTCCAGAGAGAACATCTTGGTTGCGAAGAGGATGTGAACGTGATGGTGATCAATGACGAAGTCTGCCTGGAGTACGACTTCGAGGAGAACCGTCCCGTCGTCACCATACACCCCTTCTTCACGAAGGTCATGAAGGCTCACCAGGTCCGCATGTTTGTTCAGTAGCCGACACGAGCCAACAGATGCATTTCCGTATTGATACCGGCGAGCGTGCAAGGTCGCATACCCGATCCTGTAGACAGAATGGTAAACAGTCGACGTCGCCCAAAACACGTCATTTCGGATTCTCCCGATCTATTGACGGTGCTTTTAGGTACACCGGTCACCGTCCTTTTAACCCGTTAATATTAACCCATAGACACAGCCCAATGAGTTTCTCGCCGGATCTTCTCAGTGGGTCGCGTTTCCGATCCGGTGGTAGATTCTGCGAAGCACGGCTCTTGCTAGGACTAGTGATAGCAACACTCCGGTTTGAGCCCCGTGAGCTCACCTACACGTAAGAGTAAAGCTGAAATAGCCTCTCAAGGCTATAGGCATAGATAAACAAGAAGAAAATGTGCAAGGTCGTTCTGCGAAGCAACGCCTTCTAGTTTCAAGTCTGAGATACCTGGTGCGCCCATGAGACTTCCAAGGGCTGTTGCCCATAGGCGACGTAACGTCTACAGGACGTGTACACACGCGATGTAACTCAAACTTTCAATGAGATATATGGGGTATTCTCTCACCGGCCACATCCTATATGATGTACTATATTGTTGTTGTCAAACCAAAATCTGCTAGGTGCACTTTTTGAGATTTTTACTTTTTGACTTTTTCGTATAGTTCACAGCCCTATCTACCGTTTAAAAAAAAACTGTTATGTGTCTATAGCCTTAATATTTATCTATAGTTTTCATTTGATATAGTTCTTAAAAATTCACCTTCATATAAAATTTTATACGAAAAAATTTTTACTCGTTAAATCAACATAGAGTTTTTGCAAATAGCAGATTTTGGTTTGACAGCGATGATATGTTATTTTTATCGCTGTTGGAGTTTCATCATCAATTCTTTAAAGAAGTTCTCACATGAAAAATGTATGTAGATATGTGATCAACATACTTAAGTGTAAATCAAATCAAATCAAAAAAGTTTTTATTCAACATAGATGAAAGTACATACTTTTTGAACGTCAAAAGAGCTACCGCCAATTCACAAGAACTAGCCTCCGTCCTGAGAAGAACTGGCCAGAAACTCAGCGGACATGTCTTTGTTTTTAAATATAAGATTATTTTTTAGATATTCATTTTTACAATAAGTATTATAACGTAACCATTATTGCAATATTGAAATTCCCGGAGCGAGCAACTCATTCCCACTTTGTGCAATCTTCTAGATAATCATTGACTTTATAGTAAGCTTTATTGCACAGATCGCCTTGATCTGTGCAATAAAGCTTACTATAAAGTCAAAGCGTAAAGTGTATTTTCTGATTCGCATTAAAAGTGTACATTTTCTAAAAATATTCGAAATTGAGTTAATATGCGTAAACATTTGGTATCATCAGTATTTTTCTTACAAATAGCGTAGTTTAGTTTTTTTTTTTACTTTGCTCATGTTTTGACTACTATTAACAAAATTAATACATAATTTTATCTTACTTTAAAAGACAGTTAATGTAACTGGTGAAAAATAAAAAATAAACGTTGCAAATATGATTAATATTAAAAATATTGCATGTTAAACCTTTAAAACACTCCTGTATATTAAGGTTTGAGATTATACAGTTTTAATGCGAGAAGACGAGATGTTCTTTAATAGTTTTCTTAAACCTATGTACATTATTTTGACAGTACGAAGGAGTGAAGTTTATGTGGGACGCTTGCTTCGAGAGCGTGGAGCACATCGCGGCCGGGAAGCCGGGCAGCGGCTGCATCCTCGCGCACTGCATGGGGCTCGGCAAGACGCTGCAGGTGCTGGCCCTGCTGCACACTGTGAGTCTACACCGCACTAACGTCTTATAGTCTGCGAACTACAAACGAGAGTCAAATACAAGCCTGAAGTAAACATAAAACTATCTATACTAATATATAAATCTACAGTGGTTTTTACTATTCCGTTCCGTTCCGTTATAACTACTGAACCGTGCACCCGATTAACTTGAAACTTGGTATTCATGTAGAAAATGCATGTAGGTACTTAATGGATAGGCTAATATTTATATGAGTGTTGGACTCCCTACACCAGTTGCGGGGGCGTTAATGATGAGAATCTTTGTGGGGGTGAGTAATAATAATGTTAATTTTAAATGCCCAGCGAAGCGGACGGGTACAGCTAGTTCATTTATAAAACTAAACATACATCCTTTTAGTTCTGTTTTTTTTTGTCAATCATGGATCTAGCCATCAACGGCAGATGAGAATAAAATTTTTTTGAAAGGTGAAATGTATGGATCGTATCTCTTCTGAGTTTCTTGCCGGGTCTTCTCAGTAGGTCGTGATTCCAATCCGGCAGTAGGTTCTGGAAAGCAATGCTCTTACTAGGGCTAGGCTTGGCAAACTCTTCCAGGCTTGAGCCCCGTAAGCGCATACACGTCCGGTGAAGCTAACGTCGAGGTTACTAGCAATACCTAGGCAAAACAAAGGGCCTGGCTAGAATGTGTGGCCTTATCCAATCCTGAAAATGGTTTTAATGGAGTATTCGTTCGTATTCGTATCAATAACAATAACGTATATTCTGTGTATTGTTCTATAACAAGGTACTGACGCACCCCGGGGTCGGTATCCAGCGGGTGCTCGTGTGCTGCCCTCTATCGACCGTGCTGAACTGGGTCGACGAGATCCACAAATGGATCGGGCCTGTCACCAATCAAATAAAGGTATCTAAGCAAAACTTTTTTCACGTACAACGTATAGTACTTATCAAAAAGTAAATAATCAAATTAACAAAAAAAAAAAAACACCTTAACTGTTGGTGACCACATAAACTGTACAGACTGGCACAAATGAGTGACAAGTCTAACTCTTGTAGCGCCCATGTGCAATCATTACTCCAGCGCCCTCTAGTGAGCGCGCGGTCAAAATGGCATAGGAACAACAATTTCATTGAAAGTACCGAGGCCGGCGCCCCCTGACACCCCAGAAATCATCTCTCAAGGTGGGTGGCGGCATTTACGTCCAATACCGGGTTGCCCGTAAGCTCGTCCACCGTTCCTAGGAATGATTAATATAAATTACCAATACTAAAATATGCAAAACGTTTTTCAAGCCGCGTAAATTGAGAAAGAAACTTCAGGTAATTAATTCTGATAAGCTTAAATTATCTGAAACTAAATTCTAATATTGATTGTTGTTGTTGCAGTGGTAATGAAATTTAAGTTTGCTTATTTACTTTTAACTTACAAAATCATCATTGAAGCCAATTAATACTTGATACTATTTAAATGATAATTATCCAAGTTTTATGTTATACTCGTGTAACGTTAATATTACAAAAAAAAAAAAACAAAATGTGTGCAATTCACACGTGGTAGAAGTGAAACCTTCCAAAATTAAAATACAATTATCCTAAACGTCTTAAGTATATGTAAAATTTTGTCATTAGTAAATAATTGTAAGGTAGCGCCCTCTGTGAATTCATATTTTAATTTCACGTATAATCCTAAATTAAAATTCACTACAAGAGCTTTCATACACACGTTAGTATTAAAAAATCTCACAGATGGCGCTGTATTAAATAGTATGTATATTTCTGTCTCATTCTTTGTATTTGTGTCTCTTACCTGTCGCTTTTTTCCGTTGCATCCGGTTTGAAATCACAACGATTCTAAATAAGTTTTCACTTCAAAAACCTTATTTCAATTCCAACAGGTATTCGAACTGTCCAAACTGAAAAAGACATACGAGAGAGCATACCAACTTGAGGACTGGTACAACGGCGGCGGTATCTTTATAATCGGCTATGAGCTGTTCCGGAGTCTGTCCACGCTCGACCCTGAGCTGGACGACATCCGGCCGACCATCGTCAACAAGATCCGCACCGCCCTACTGGACCCCGGGCCCGACATCATCGTGTGCGACGAGGGGCACCTGCTCAAGAACGACTGCTCCGTGCTCGCCGTCGCCATGAGCCGCGTCGCCACCCGGCGCCGGATAGTGCTCACCGGAACTCCCATGCAGAATAATCTAAGGGAATACTTCTGCATGGTCAATTTCGTCAAACCGAATCTGTTGGGGACGTACTCGGAGTTTTCCAATCGGTATGTAATATTGACTTTGTAAGCAGACGAGCATACTGCCCACTTAATGATTCCATCACTCATGGATGTCAGAAACGCAAGGCCCACTGCCAAGTCGTTGCCTACATCTAAGTACCGTCCGCAAGCCTCGTTTGAAGAAGGACATGTCATAGTGCTCTGAAAACACCATGGAGGGAAGTACACTCAGAACCGGATGGTATGGTGGAATCAGCGGTTGCAGATAAAATGGATGATCTCTGCTCCGGTGGTGGGAGGTGCGACAGTAAAAAGGAGATGGAGAGATCATTTCGACCATTTCCTCAAGACACGTCCCATGGAATGTATGATACAAAACGCAGAAAGAACCGAAATCCCCCAAGTATATCTTGCCTCCCCATTGCTGGACCCAGGGTCGCGGGTTCGATTCCCACATCAGGAAAACATTCGTTGTTTGTTCTTTGCATTTGGGTATTTAATATCTATGTAATATGTAACTATAATTGAGACCCTTAGAACTTATATCTCAAGATGGGTGGCACATTTACGTTGTAGATGTCTATGGGCTCCAGTAACCACTTAACACCAGGTGGGCTGTGAGCTTGTCCACTCATCTAAGCAATAAAAAAATAAAAAAAAATCTAATTGCAATGTATATATTTATACGTTCGTAAGTATGTATATCAGTTACTGGTTCAAATAGTATATAGGGAAACCTGTCGGTCGGGGCCGCGTGAGCGAGTATGACTTGTCTGCGATTATTATATTATATCTCTCCATATTCACTAATAAAGACAATTAACGTAAAACAATATTAATTGTTACAATATGTCCAAGCATCTTGCATTCACACATTTGTGTCTGTAAGTGTGTCAATAAAGAAATATTGATTTATTTTTAAACTATCGAGTTGATAAAGCAATGTAGGCGTTTTTTATAATGACGAATAGTTGATGGAGAATTTTAACAATTGTTTTTTTTTTTCTTTCTAAACAGATTCGAAAATCCCATAATGAACGGTCAACACCGCGACTCGAGACAAGAAGACATAAGACTTATGAAAGCTCGCACGCACATCCTGCACAAAGTTCTCGAAGGATGCCTCCAAAGGCAAGAAGCTTCGGTGCTCTACCCGTATCTGCCCAAGAAACATGAATACACCGTTTTTATAGCGCTGACGCAGTGCCAGTGGGACCTGTACAAGCACTACCTGCTGCACTACGGGAAACAAACAAAGAACAGCATCCTGAAAGACTTCCACATCCTGCAGAAGATTTGGTCGCACCCTCAGGTGTTACACATATTTCAAACTAAAGCCAGAGACGAGAAAGCCAAAATTAAAGGTAACCGATGATATGAGTAACCAATATTAATTTAAAGGTTATTTTATCATTATTATTAGTTTAAAGGTCACTCTAATATTAATTTAAGGGTCACTTTAATAATAATTTAAAAGTTAATTTAATACAATGCAATAAAAATTAAATAAATTTAATAAAGCAATAATAAAAAAGATACATTAAAGATAAGAGCTAGTATTAATGCCGGCAGTCCGACCAACCGAACGTTGTTAGGAATCTTCATTATACAGGACTACCTTGAAATTGTCGTTAGTTCGATTCAGGTCATCGCCAGAAATATTTTTATAAGACGCGTATGTATTGTATGTAAATAATAAATTTTAAATTTATACCTTGAAACAATGCGTATTACAATTGATATTCATATTCGTTATTACTTGAACCCGTGCACAAGCTCGCGGCTTACAGGGTGCTACATGAGACATGAGGTCTGTGTCTCAGTTGAATAGTGTAATGGCTCTGCCATCCTTCAAATTGGGACGCATTACTATTACGCAATAAAAAATAGGTTTATCAGTATTATTTACCAGAACGCGCACTACCATGACTAAGAAATAAAGTATAAGGTACACATATATATCTGTTGATAGAAGCAATTGTTTATGGATTTGCTCCTAATCGTTAGTACAGAATTGGTTAATGCTTCGCAGCCGAGAAGTTGGAGGACGATCTCGCCCACGAGGACATAACATCGGAGGACATCAAGCCAGCGGAAACAGAAGTGTGGTGGCTCCAGTACCTCGATGGTGGGAAGATGCTGGACAGCCTCGAGAGCTCCAACAAGTTTGCTGCCGTGTTTCAAATATTAGAGGAGTGCACGGCGCTTGGAGATAAAGTGTGAGTACGTTACATGTACTAACTATAGTATTGTTACGCGCTGGGGTTCGGGATAAATAAATGCTCCACCAAAGTACAACTTAAAACTGTATTTATCACTTAGAACACACACAGAACACTTTAAAATTCTCAATTTGCTTCAAGTAATCCGTTCGCTGTTTCGCTTCGAGTAGTTACTCCGATTACTAACTGACTGCGTGCCATCTCTGCAACGCTTTTATAGCCGATATCACATCCCTAGAATTATCGAGAATATTCCACACAAGTCGAGTATTGTTTTTCCGCTACCTGACAATAGATGGCGTTGTACTTCTCGATCGTTCTACGTGCTACTAGATTTTTCGATATTCGTTTGGCTTTTCGACGATAGATGGCGTTACTCTTGCTGGCGTAACAGTATCTACCGGGTAGATATCATAGAATACAAAACATTGAATAGATTCCTGAAGGCCGCTAATGACATTTTGAAGATAAGTTTGCATATATACAAGTTCCGAATAATAACATTCGGGCTGTCGGTGGCCAAACTTTTGTTTTGTTTTTTATCCTCAGAAGTAACTAAGTTTTCATTACGGTGATATTTTGTCGTTTCTGAAAATCCATTCGTATCATATAATGACATTAACCATATTGAGCAAAAAAACAAATTTTATAATTTTGAATCAGGGTCAATCCAGTACTTCTCCCATACTTTCCTACTTATACATATTTGTCGTAGGAACCGCGTTATTAAGACCACCATCAGAGATCACAGGGGTGAATCTAGCTATTCACCCCTGTGATGTCTGATGATGGTCTGATGGTGATCGAGTTAAGAGAAATATTGAGTACACAAAACACGTTTGCTGCTTTAAAACAATTTAAAAAAATTCTCTAGTTAGCAAACGAGAACAAATGACAGTTCTTAGGATGAAGGAACCGCTCTTCAAGAAGGCTGGTTCCTAAGTGAAATGACGTCTATGCGCGCCTCCATCGGCTATGCTCTTTCGTAGCATGAAATTAGCCGAGCTCCGACGACATTACGTACGATTTTTACTGGTGGTAGGACCTCTTGTGAGTTCGCACGCGTAGGTACCACCGTCCTCCCTATTTCTACCGTGAAGCAGTAATGCGTTTCGGTTTGAAGGGTGGGGTAGCCGTTGTAACTATAATGAGACCTTAAAACTCATATCTCAAGGTGGGTGGCACATTTACGCTGTAGATATCTATGGACTCCAGTAACCACTTAACACCAGATGGACAGTGAGCTCGTCCACCCAAGCAATAAAAAAAATAAAAAGAAGTGTTGTCACCTCTCGGGAATCGTGCTGCGCTTCGTTTTGCTACCAAACTAATGACAGTATCCGACATTTGTAATAGTTGTAATATAAAAATGACAATCAAAATTTCAGTTTAATATTCTCAACGTCGCTCTTCACGCTGGATGCCTTGGAGTACTTCTTACGGAAGATCAAGAACTGGAGTCTGGGTCACGACTACTACCGTCTCGACGGATCGGTCCCCCCGGAGGTCCGACAGAAGTGGTGCAGAGAGTTCAATGCCGAGAACAACATTAAGACGAAGTAAGCAAGCACCTTATTGTCGTTAAATTATATTAATTCGTAATATACATCTATAGTATTGCAATAAGTGCTTTTCAATCACGTCTCCTGATTTGAGCAACTTAGAGAAACTCACATCGACTGTAATCTTGAAATACTTGACAAGTTTAATTGACAAGTGACGGATGTCTTAAATGTGTAGTAAGAGAGTTAGTTACATTACGAAGATGCAAGTTTCCTTCGCAATTTGTAAATTTAATATCTAGAGTACATATGTATGTAGTACTAATAATATGTGTATGGATGAAGGCTGCATCGCAAAATATATTGATCAATTCGATTAATTAAAATAGACTATACCGGCTTTTTATATTAATCAATTCGATTTTTTTTTATTGCTTAGAGGGATGGACGAGCTCACAGCCCACCTGATGTTAAGTGGTTACTGGAACCCATAGACATCTACAACGCAAATGCGCCACCCACCTCGAGATATAAGTTCTAAGGTCTCAGTATAGTTACAACGGCTACCCCACCCTTCGAACCGAAACGCATTACTGCTTCATGGCGGAAATAGGCGGGGTGGTGGTACCTACCCGTGTGGACTCCCAAGAGGTCCTACCACCAGTAATTACGCAAATTATAATTTTGCGGGTTTCATTTTTATTACACGATGTTATTCCTTCACTGTGGAAGTCAATCGTTAACATTTGTTGAGTACGTATTTCATTAGAAAAATCGCTGCGGGATTCGAACACCGGTACATCGCTTCATACGAATGCACCGGACGTCTTATCCTTTAGGCTACGACGACTTCAAAATTAACATCGACTAGACCGGTTTTTTGTAGGTAAATTTTCGATATCTAAATATATAACTATCGATAGCTTAAAAAAAACTAAGGATGCCTTTCCATCGATATCTAAAGATGTCTTTGCATATTTAAGGATGACGTAATTTTGATTAGCATGAAATGACAGTGGTAATAACGTAATGCTTGGCTGTGAGCGCAGACTGTTCCTGATCTCGACCCGGGCGGGCTCGCTGGGGCTCAACATGACGGCGGCCAACCGGGTCATCATCCTGGACACGTCGTGGAACCCGGCGCACGACATACAGAGCATCTTCAGGGTCTACCGCTTCGGGCAGAGGAAGGACTGCTACATATATCGATTCGTTGCCATGGTAAGTGTACTTTACTTTGCTATCCTCCCCACTTCGACTTCGATAAAGCAGCACGACACGAGAACCCTCTCATCGTGGACGCCGGTAACTACATTCCCGATTCTGCGGACAGAACGGAAAGCAGTCGACGTCGCCCCAAACACGTCATTTCGGATCCTCCCGATCCACTAACGGTGCTTCTAGGTACCTCAAGCACCGGTCACCGTTCTCGTCGAACCCGTCGCTTGCGACGAAGGGCTCGGCGAGCGAATTAACCCATAGATAAAGCCCACTGATTTTCTCGCCGGATCTTCTCAGTGGGTCGCGATTCCGATCCGGTGGTAGATGCTGCGAAACGCGGCTCTTGCTAGGGTTCGTGTTAGCAACGTCGTCAGGTTTGAGCCCTGTGAGCTCACCTTCTAGTTAGGTTACGCTGATATAGCCTCTCAAGGCTCTCAGCTTAGGTAAGAAAAAAAAACTATTCTCCATGGTTCCAAGCCGGTTTCGGCAACGGTGAAAGTTTTCTGTTTATTAACTTAAAAGCTAATGTCAGCGCCTCTCGTGCGCTCTAATATGGCTACGGTAGCCTATCTTGTTCTTAAACGTGCGCAAACCGAAGCTACACGTAAGAACACCACCGACGAAGTTGTAAAAAATTGTGGAAGGCGGTTTATTTTTCAGTTTATTTCGTCTGTCGTCCAGTTCACGTTATATATATAAAATATAGACGGGTGAAAGGCTATTTGGTTTGAACGACATTTTTAGAATTAGTATCTAGACTCTAGATACACTTAGTGTACACTACATATTATTATACGGTTGAACTCGAAAAACATGCAATTAAATTTCAAATAATATTCAATTATTAATTTTATTCAAATTTTAAATTACTAATTCCATGTGACTAACGCGAGTTATGTGTTATAAATATTTCATACACTTATCCTTGTAACTGTTAACACAAGGGAAAACAAAAGGCGTTGAATGTGACACGCGCGGCCACTAAACGTGTCTCGTGTTATCCAGGGAACAATGGAACAGAAGATATACGAGCGGTCGGTGACGAAGCAAGCGGTCGCCTGCCGCGTCGTGGACGAGCAGCAGATAGAGCGCCACTACAACAGCGCCGAGCTCACGGAGCTCTACCGGTAACTAGTGCCACTCACATTACCTTGTACTTAATACTGGTGGTAGGACCTCTTGTGAGTCCGCACGGGTAGGTACCACCACCCTGCCTATTTCTGCCGTGAAGCAGTAATGCGTTTCGATTTGAAGATAGTACTTAATGATATGCAGCGGCTTGGCTCTGCCCCTGGCATTGCTGACGTCCATGAGCGACGGTGACCACTTACCATCAGGTGGGCCGTATGCTCGTCTGCCTACAAAGGCAATAAAAAAAAGGGCGGGGCAGCCGTTGTAATTATACTGAGACCTTAGAACTCATATTTCAAGGTGGGTGGCGCATTTACGTTGTAGATATCTATGGACTCCAGTAACCACTTAACACCATGTGGGCTGTGAGCTCGTCCACCCATCTAGACAATAAAAACAAATAAAAAATTTGCATTCGAATCCCGCCAGCATGTACCAATTTTTTTAATGAAATAAGTACTTAACAAATAAATGTTCACGATTGACTTCCACAATGAAGGAATAACATCGTGTAATAAAAATCAAACCCGCAAAATTATTTCAGTGGGCTTTTTGGAGGATCCCGAGAAGCTACATCCAACGTCGTTGATTGAGTTTCCCACATTTGTGCACTTTCACAGATACTAAACAGTTAATAAACCACCGTTATTACGCATTTAAACCTGAAGAAACACTAAATAGTCCTAATAAAACAAATCACACAACTTCACACCTCGCGTTCCCGCCAAAAAGTCTCTCACTTTGATTGGGTTTTTGGCGGGAAACGCGGGAGTGAAGTTTTGTGATTTATTTTATTTTGTTTTTTTAATGTTTCTTCAGGTTCAGATGTGTAATAACGGTGGTTTATTAACTGCTTAGTATCTGTGAAAGTGCACAAATATGGGAAAATTAAACAAAACCGCTGAACGTAACTTCTCGGGATCCTCCAAAAAGTCCACTGAAAAAGTCTCAGTAAACGACCACCATTTTACTGAGGTTATGTTTCACCCCATGTCATTTCATCTCATTTCGAATGATTTCATTTCATTTCATGCTGTTTCATATTAATCAACTTCATTTCATTTCATAAAATCATTTTTCATATAAAAAAATATATAAAAGATTAGGCTGTATGGTATGATACCTTTGCCTTTCCAATTGGAAAAATAAAACTACTACTACTACCAATATAGATGAGTGTATGTGTGTGTGTATGCGCAGGTTCGACGAGACAGGCGCGAGCGTGGCGGGCGGCGTGGCGGTGGGCGTGCAGGACGTGGCGCTGCTGCGGCTGGCGCGCGACGCCGCCATCCACGCGGTGCACGAGCACGACTCGCTGCTGCGCGGCTCCACCGAGCCCGGCCTGCCCGAGCACGAGCGCGCCGCCGCCTGGATGCAGTTCCAGCAGGAGCACGCGCACAAACGTAACCGCACCATATAACTATACTTGAGACCTTAGAACTTATATCTCAAGGTGGGTGGCGCATTTACGTTATAAATGCATATGGGCTCCAGTAACCACTTAACACCAGGTGGGCTGTGAGCTCGTCCACTCATCTAAGCAATAACAAAAAAAAACATCTCTACACTTAGAGAGAGAGAGAGAGAGAGTATTATTTATTGTACACCAATAAAAAAAAATGTGTGGTGTCGTGGGACACCGGACAGGAACGATGTTCCTTATTATAAAAATATTAATTTTAAGTTCTATTCGAGGTATAAAGAAAATAAAACTGGAGGTTTCGCAACAACCCACGGTCATTCGGTAACGTGCGAACTTATTGTGGTACATTTCATTCACGATTGTTTGCATAAGAGTTAGTGTATTGCGCAAACGAACGCTCTGAGATCGTGGTCAATTAAATATAAAAAAATATGTTATGTTTTGTACGTACATAATTACAACATTAAGTCGTACACTGTATGCATTACTAATAAACATCTTACGTTACGGACTTTTTCTCCCGGTTAGGGTACCTCTCCGCATCGTCCCATAAGGTATTTCGTTTCAAAAACAATGCGATACATAAAATACAAAAAAGTACAATTGGCGGTCTTATCGCTAAGAGCGATCTTTTCCAGACAACCATCAATCGGACAAGAATTGTTTGGAAACGAATTACGCGCGGTGTACCAATCCAGTGATAACATACACATACATACATATATTTATAAAAATACATACATAGTTATTGCCCTTGTAGGCGGACGAACATACAGCCCACCTGATGGTGAGTGGTTACCATTGCCCATGGACTTCAGCAATGCCAGAGACAGAGCAAAACCGCTGCCTAACTCCGCTTTGTACTTTATGGCTTAACTTAGTCATGCATGAAAGAATCTAACATTTTCTCATTATTTTTACAGAAATGCAAAATGAACTCGCAGCAAACAACACAAGGATTTCGAGCAAACTTCAGGGCCACGAGTACGCTAAGTCGCCCGTTCCGCAACCATCGCCAAGAAAAGACGAAGGTCCAAAAACGAAACGAGGAAAGAAAAACAGCGCGGTCCCCCCGCAGGACTGCGCGGCCGAGAGCAGCATCCAAGGATCTCTAATCAACGAGATAAGGAACATACTAATCAACCACAATTTCCAAATAAGTAAAAGCGAAGACTTACTTAACTTTGTCAATAAAGTACGGATGATAGTGTCGACGGGAAGCCCCTCCGACGACGCGGTGGCGATGAGCGTGGCCGGCCTGCTGCTGCAGCAGCGCTGGATGGCCATGCCCGTCGCCATCGCCATGGTGTGCGAGGCGATAAAGCGACGCGTAGTCGAGGAAGGACTAAAGCAAACGCACGTTGTCGGACCGGACGCGACGCCGCCGGCCGTGACGCCGCCGGACGCGACGCCGCCGGACGCGCCGCAGACGAGCGCCGCCCAACGTCAAGACGCGTCTGTGGGAAGCAGACGGACGAAACGGAAAGCGGCCATAGCCGCGGAACGACACCTCGACATGATCGTGCCGAATCTACTTGATGACGACAGCGATTTGGATACCGAACCCGCCTATACCGAACCCGCACATACGAACCCAACGCGGAAGACAGAACAGAAATCTGGAAAGAAAATCAAGATGACAACTACTATCGATATGGAACCCGCAAATAGTGCACGTGATAATATAGAAATGCATCGATCTAATACTGTCGAACGGGAGCCAGTCAATGCGGCCGCAAGCATACCGACCGCGCCTCCGAAAGACGCTGAAGTCGTTGACTTAGATTCGGAGCCACAGAACGATACACCCGACGTTATAGTGGACAGCGACGAGGGCGTCGAAGTGAACAGCGTTATATCCAACCGCCCGAAACGGATGACGACATCGGAGCGATCTAGAAAAAATAAAAACGCTAAATCGAATAACAAAGAGACCGACAATGATACGTACAGCATTTTGATTGAAAACGATAGTGAGTTAGCGAAGGACCCTCAGCACGGCGCGCCACGCCCACACGACACGTCAGCCGAAAGACCGATTAAGATAAAGAAAGTCGCTCAAATAGATGTGGAGCTCGTGAGTAACGCTGAGCCCGAAGCCGCCATCGCGCTGAGCGACGACGACGAGCCCATAGTCAAAACCAACAAGATCACGTACACGCCCAAAACGAGCAAGAAAAAGAAACCACAAGGAAAGATTAATCTGCCTCCGCTACTATTGACAAACGAGAACTTCATAAAGATCGTCGCCCACACGTACCTGTCCGGCAACCCCAAGCTGGACCGCGACGCGGCGCTACTGGCCGCCCAGTACAGCACGCTTAAAGCTCTCAAGGAAGTCGAAGCTACGGGGAAGCTCCTCGACAGTGGCCCCATCTATGATATAGCCGTTAAGGTAATTTTATAATACAACTAGCAACCCCTTCGCTTCGGAAACATGGTTTTTTTTTTTGCTTAAATGGGAGGACGTGCTCACAGCCCACCTGGTGTTAAGTGGTTACTGGAGCCCATAGACATCTACAACGTAAATGCGCCACCCACCTGGAGATATGAGTTCTAAGGTCTCAGTATAGTTAAACGGCCACTCCACCCTTCAAACCGAAACGCATTACTGCTTCACGGCAGAAATAGGCAGAGTGCTGGTACTTACCCGCGCCGACTCACAAGAGGTCCTCCCACCAGTAAGACAAAATCAAATATTAAGTTTTAAGATAAATAATTAAAATTTGAAGTTTCCGGTTCGAAGGAATAAAGATAAACAAGTAAAATACAACCAAAATTGTGTTGTAACTGAAATGCGGGTCTCGTGTCTAAAGGATTGTCTAATTTCTGCTGTTGTGCTAACTGACTCCGATAACCGGTTAACAGCAGCTTAACAATGCTTAAAATAACCTAAATAGGAAATTATAACGTATTATTAAAACTATCCCAGCTTAAGGTGTATAGTTTTTAATGATATCGATGTTGAGGTATAGTTTTTAGTAGTCGTTGAAGGTCACCAGTGCCGGGCGGCACAATAACGAGTCCGTAATTAGTTGGACAGTTTATTTCCAATCACAGACGGTATAAAAATATTTAGAAGGAGAAATTACGGAGTACAGAAGGCACAGATAAAGCGAGCGGCGGCCGAGTCGTGTCGCAGGCGACGCCCAGTACGTACGCAGTTATACATAGTCGGGGTCTTTGCTGCATACTAACGGTTACGCCCGACTATGCTTGTGTAAATAATATAATTTTGAGTAGTGTTGTGAATGTATGATTGTTTGGCGTATTTGTGTACTGTATGAGAGTGTGTTATAGAATACGTAATTAAATATGATATAATATTAAATATTGCGCAGGTGTACAATGTAAATTAATAAATAATATAAACTAATATACATAAATATAGTAGAAACACCTATATAGTTCAATGGTGCTATATCGACTGACTCGTTTCTCGAAGTTTCGGTTTTGGCCGGCGACGTCTCTGCCGCCCCGCCCGCACGCATGCCCCTCCAAGACCCACGAGTAGAACGAATAGGGATGTTATAGGCGCGCTATAAAATTTTAAATTGAAATTCATTTACAGGAACTAGGCGTCGAACTTCTTACGAAACTGCACGGCACGATGTCGAAACCGACGAGGAGTGCTGAATATTCAGCGGCGAGTCTCCTAAAGAAATCCTTAATGAATATAGAAAATCAGATCAAAGAGGACACTGCCAACGAACCAACGGTCAGGACGCACGAGCACCCGCCCCCGCCCCCGCCCCGCGTGCCGCCGCTCATCATTCAACGAAATAAAAAAACTGGACTGAATACTGCAATCAACGGACATCCGAAGGGCAGCTTCGATCACAACGACGATCCGAACGTTGAGAAATTGTCGCAGCACGAACCTAGGAAACACGTCGTCCCGATCAGAATGTACCAGCGCCCCACCGCGCCCGCGCCCGCCACCGTCCACACGACGCTGACTAGCGACGAGTGCATCCTGCCCGACGACGATGACGTCATCATCAGCGACATCCTGCCCGCCGTCTCCTGCCCGGTGCCCACTCCCTCCACGCAGACCTCTTCCGCGAACAAAGTCGTGGCCGGAACCTCAAGGGACTACAGCATAGCAACAGGATTGCCCCAATACCTTGGTCGCCCCGATCATCCCCGGGTACCGGAAGATAATCAAGCAGCGGTCGTGAACACCGAGCGTGCCGTCTCCACGCAGGGCCCGGCGGATTGTATATGTCTGGACAGCGACGACGACGAGGGCCCCGCCCCCCCGCACCCCGTCTCCATATCGTACACCCCGCCGGTCCCCGCGCCCCAGCGCTCTGACGGTCAGCCGCAGTACATCACCGGCGACACCAAACGGACACCGAAACCGCCGGCCGCCGAAACAATCGCAGCCGCGAATCCCACGGCGCCACCNACGCAGGGCCCGGCGGATTGTATATGTCTGGACAGCGACGACGACGAGGGCCCCGCCCCCCCGCACCCCGTCTCCATATCGTACACCCCGCCGGTCCCCGCGCCCCAGCGCTCTGACGGTCAGCCGCAGTACATCACCGGCGACACCAAACGGACACCGAAACCGCCGGCCGCCGAAACAATCGCAGCCGCGAATCCCACGGCGCCACCAGTCGTACTCACGTACGGGCGCAATAGGAAATCTCTAAGCCTAGCTGTGAAAACCACCGCCCCTCCAATCGCCGCGGTCCCCCCAACCCACGTGAGCGTTTCGGAGCCCCCTCGCACGGCAGACGTCGTGAGCCCGGTCGACAAGGCGAAGTCGCAGGAGCCCCGGGCACCGGCGCCGGCCGAAGCGCCGCCAGAACCAATGTCGATGTTCAAGAACGTTGTACACATCATGGCGCACGACGCGCATCCGCTATCGAAATCCGAGCCCTCGCACAAAGCCGGCAATAGATTACAAACCGTCAGGTTGCTGCCTGTAAAAAAGCTGAGAGCTCAGGTCGACGACCCAGTGGCTTCGTCATCGAAATCGCTTGAATGGAACGCGCAGCCAAAAGCGAAGAGAGCGCCCAAATCGAACCGACCGGCCGACAACAGGACCGTTATAAATCTCACGGAACTCGGACCCGTGAGTTCGGTAACTGCGCCCTCAAAGCACACAACGAGCGCCTCCACCTCCAAGGTGCCGCTAAGTAAATCGGTGACCATCGTCAGCAAGCCCAGCAACATCGCGTTGCATAAAAAAACGATATGTTTGATCGCACCAAAGATGATGACGATAAAGGCAGTAAACGATAATAAGTAAGCAATTTTTTTTCCCTTAGATGGGTGGACGAGCTCGCAGCTCACCTGGTGTTAAGTGGTTACTGGAGCCCATAGACATCTACAACGTAAATGCGCCACCCACCTTGAGATATAAATTCTAAGGTCTCAAGTATAGTTACAACGGCTGCCCCACCCTTCAAACCGAAACGCATTACTGCTTCACGGCAGAAATAAGTACGTTAGTGGTACCTACCCGCGCGGACTCACAAGAGGTCCTACCACCAGTAAAAAATAATCCCCATTCAATTTCTTGATAAATAATAGTCAATAGTGAGATCAATTGTGATGAATCACTATAGTGAGGTCTTAGAAATTATATCTCAAGGTGGGTGGCACGTTTACGTTATAGATGTCTTTGGGCTCCAGCAACCACTTAACACCAGGTGGGCTGTAAGCTCGTCCACCCATTTAAGCAATAAATAAATAAATCTCAAATCTCGCTTACCATAAACAGCTAATATTAATGTAAATAAAAAATTCGCCAACAGAAAACGCCCGAGCATATTGACGAAAGTAAAACCTGTACTCGCGACGAAGCTTGTGATGAAAGACGTCAAAACCAAGAAGAGAACGATCCCGTCCCCGCCGCAGGAGCCCGCGAAGAAACGGAAGGTTAACGGTGAGTGGACCGGTGCGCTACTGGCCTTACCAAAACTTCGATATTGATCTTCGCTTGCATCTATACATATAAATACTATTTTTACTGGTGGTAGGACCTCTTGTGAAACCGAGCGGGTGGGTACCACCGCCCTGCCTATTTCTGCCGTGAAGCAGTAATGCGTTTCGGTTTGAAGGGCGGGGTAGCCGTTGTAACTATACTTGACACCTTAGAACTTAGTCTCAAGGTGGGTGGCGCATTTACGTCGTGGATGTCTATGGGCTCCAGTAACCACTTAAAAAACCAGGTGGGCTGTGAGCTCGTCCAACCATCTAAGCAAAAATAAATAAATTGGAGTGTCTGTTTGTAGTATTGAAATAACCGCTATTTACTACATGCATATGAATGTATTATTATATACGGTACATACACCAAAATAACATTTTTTACAATTTTTGTCTGTCTGTCTGTTTGTTCCGGCTAATCTCTGGAACGGCTGGACATTCACCTATAGGTAGTTGATGATTGTACGCACTAATCTCAGGAACAACTGATCCGATTTGAAAAATTCTTTCAGTGTTAGACAGCCCATTTATTGAGAAAGGCTTAGGCTATATAACATCACGGTAAGACCAATACAAGTGAAGCACCAATAAAGAATGTTTCAAAATAGGGGCTTAAATAGCTTCCTTAACATCCTGTAATTCATAAATATTTTCTCTTTCTACGTAAATGAAGGGGGGGGGGGGTAAAATTTAGCGTTATGCCAAAGTAACTATTCCACGCTGACGGGGTCGCGGGCAAAAGCTTGTCCTAGATATAATCGGCTCAAAGCTGACTGAAGCTATACAGTTATTGCACCGTCCGTATTGGGAAATACTGTCAAGTTGTTACCGAAACGTATCAACAACTTCAAAGCGAACGCCATAATAGACCTTAAAACAATCGGGGTGAAGTCTCAGTTTAGAAGATTGCACAAAGTGGGAATGAGTTGCTCGCTCCGGGCATTTCAATATTGCAATAATTGTTACGTTATAATACTCATTGTAAAAATTAATATTAAAAAAAAAAAGGTGTGCCCGCTAACTTTCTTGCCAGTTCTTCTCAGGACGGGGACTAGTTTTTGTGAATTGGCGGTAGTTTCTTTTTGACGTTCAACAAGTATGTACTTTCATTTATGTTGAATAACATTTTTTTGATTTGATTTGATTTTCAGTTGTTATAACGCTATCCCACCCATCAAACCGGGACGTGTTGTGGACCAACTCCACCTGTCAATGCCATGTCAGTCGATAAGCGATGTAAAATCTGTTTTTTTTTTTCATTTCAGAAATGTCCCTCGAAGATTTCGACATTGATAATATAGACGACATCATAGAATTGGATTAACGATTGAGGCTTTCCTGAAAATCTACTAAAAGATGTTACATAAATGAAGACTATTATGGAACGCAGCTTGGTGCCGTCTATATACCACGTGTTTTTTTTAAATTAATTTAATAAAACTAAAGCAGCTTTTTTTTTAAACACGCGTTCTTAGTTCGCCTTAAAAATTGTCAATACATTTTCTTGTTTGCAAAAAAAGAAAAAAAATTCATCAGCTGTCAATTTATTGTTTATTGAGACATTAAATCAGTTTGAGCGTATTGATTGACAAATTTTAATGCCACTTCACAGAACGCATAGCAAATTAGCATTCTCGTATTATTTCTATAATAACATTAATCTTGAATATATGTCGCCATCATTTAAATAAATCTAATCAACAAATAACTACAAGCAATACGTATGATGTATTTTAATGTGTTCAAAATTGCACAACGTCCGTGGAAGTGCCGTCTTTACGTTTTTTTTTTTTTTTTGTAAATTGTCTATGCTTTATAATTTCAACTGACGTAGTTTCCTTTAAAATTTAAACTTTGTAGTTTTTAAACAGTTTAAATAGAATACGTAGGTAAGCGACGAAATAATTTCATTCATGCCAATGAATACACAATATTAATTGTTTTTCATCTGAAAAAATATTACATATCGAGGGCTAAAAGGTTATTTGGTTTAAGAGACTTTTGACTTAATCCGCGGCGTTCATATTTTGTAATTAAAGGTCCGTTTTATTTGGTACTAGCTGACACGGCAGACTTCGTAGTGCCTCAATCGATAAATAAAAGACCTAAACTTTATTTAATTCGGAGAATTTTCATATTTATTTACCTTTTAAACCTTCTCTGGACTTCGATAAATAATTCAAGACCAAAATTAGCCTAATCGGTCCAGCCGTTCTCGAGTCTTAGCGAGACTAACGAACAGCAATTCATTTATATATATATATATATATATATATAGATAGAAGATAGATTAGTATCAACAATTCGATGTTTGTAATTGAACTTCAATCAAGTTTACTCCATTCAAATAGCTGAACCAGTATTAAGAATAGTTTTAAGAATTTTCCAAATTTTTGAATTTTCATAGCTCTCTTGTAATGTTGCAAAAATGTCGTTTAAAATCAAACGAAATAGCCTTTTAACCGTCGATATTATTTAACGATATTAAGTTTGCTTTTCGTACAAACATATAATAGAGAAATCAGTATTATTGAAAAACAGTATTTATTTGGTTGAATCCTTTTGTCGACTTTTCTCATGTTTTTTCGTTCGCTTAAAGACGACTGTCTCGCCTTCCACGAATGACGTCATCATAAAGCTTTTAATTCCTTCTTTAGAAAAAAGTAAACAAGAAAACCATATTTTACTGTACTAAATATTACTTAAAATATTAGTCAGTTGAGATTTCAAAAAAATTCAGATCGGTCTATTAGTTTATTGTATTGGATGTTGAAACTGTGCAACATTAAAAGGACGCTAAGTCTTTTCTTTTAAATATAGAGCATCAATTTTATAATGAAAAATTACTTTTTGAATAGTATTGTAATCATAACAAGTTGTTGACATGAAAAAACAAAACTCAATGATGATTAAATTCTTTTTAAAATTTGATGAACTACACCACCGCTGATATATGTTTCAATCGTATATTTGTATTAATAATCTTGAAAAACAGCATGCACATTATGTTCGGAACATTAAAAACGTTTACATATTAAGAATACTAAAGTTTAAAAATAACAAGAAACTCCCATTCTAGATTTGTCGTTATTGTTGATTTTGTCTGCTGTATAACTAATCAATGTGAACTTATCGTGTTTTATATATATCGACGCTTGAAAGGCAAGCGTGACTACTGCTTTGTACGTAAATGATAGGCAATAACCATATTCGATGCGCAAAAAAATATATATTTCTAGGTCTATTAAAACCATTTCAATCCTACAGCTAGATTCGTCAAAATATAATTTTTTCAGGTATATCAACTTTAAATTAGTCTACTGTAAAGTTCACGCATTGTCGCTTAGTCACGTTTGCCTTTCAAGCGTCGATATGCTTTTAATACGCTTGTAATGCTGTGGGACCGGACTATTTTAATTCTATAAAAGAGTTTTGAGGATATACTCGCGTTGATCTATCGATACTGATATAGGAATACTTGTCTCTCACTCTGTTAGTGCGTGCGCGAGCGAGAGGCGAATAAAGACGATGCTACACAACTACTACAACAAAAACACAAACTTAATTTTTGATACGTTTTGAATTCATTGTGAAACAATTTTGAACAGATGAACATTATTTTTTATTGAAGTCTTTTTTTTCTCTTCTTTATTAAAATATCTGAATGTCTAGTCTGAATTTGCAAATCGAAAGAACTAGTAAAGTTATCGAATGCGTATACATAAATTAATACCTACAAAACTAATTGCGGAATGAAGAATTTTGGTTACTTGTGAAAATTATTTAATTTAATAAATCGTGTTTTTTTCTTTCTCTCTTTTTACAATAAAAGGAGAAGGAGATAAACAATTTTTTATTATCCAAAAACTTTTAGGCTTTTAAATATAGACCCTTCGTCAAATAAATAAGAATTATTAATCGTTTATTATGAACGAAGTAGCTCATAAGTATATTCAGTAATGAATAGTGATTTGTGTATTGTTGCACGTACAAAATATACTTGTACATTGAAATGCTAATTAATCTACGTTCAAACTCCATCAGGCGTATCATCGATGAATGTAGAATTTTATCATTCTCATGAATGAACACGTCACGGTTTTGCATTAAGAAATTTCTCCTAAAACGAAAAGATTTATATATTATTATTTTATGTTCGAGTCTTGTCGGATGAGAATTGATTTAAGTTTATGTTTGTGATTTACGTGATTAGGATTTAAGGTGATTAAGTAAATTTTATGTCGTATTTTGTTTTGTTTTATTTTTATAATACAGCAAGACGCTCCGAATCATTATCGAGGTAAGTCCCTTCAGTGGTCAGTATTCATTGTCGCCTATCGAGAAACACGCGTGGGATACCTTATTGGAAGCTGCCTGTGTGTATATAGAAACAGCTGTGTGCTTAGTGCCCTACATTTGCCGCTAGGGGTGCTGTTCCAACTCCATATAAATTTGAATTAACTGTACGGTCGCGAAGTTAAACTCTCAATAAGACTCCCCGCGGCCTAGGCAGCCCGGAACTCTTTGGCTGCGGCAATCGTTACAAATGCATATTCGTTTTGGTAGGTGGTAGGGCCTCTTGTGAGTCCGCGCGGGTAGGTACCACCGCCCTGCCTATTTCTGACGTAAAGCAGTAATGCGTTTCGGTCTGAAGGATAGGGCAACCGTTGTAACTATACTGAGATCTTACAACTTTTATCTCAAGGTGGGTGGCGCATATACGTTGTGAATGTCTATGGGCTCCAGTAACCACTTAACACCAGGTGGGCTGTGAGCTCGTCCACCTATATAAGCAATAAAAAAAATTGCCAAATGTTAGTTATATGATACAGCATGCTTGTACAATCTCTTGTACTTAAAAAAACCGGTCTGGGTATGTATGAATATCATTAAAATATTTATAGAATAATAAGCCTTTTGAATGCCGTTCTAGAAAAAGAGGATGAATCCAGTCTTTTCTTTGATTTGCGTTTTTACGAGATACAAGTCCAAATCGCTCGACGAAAGGATCACAAATGGCTGTCGATTGGTTGCTCAAATATTCCGGCCGCCGTAGCCTAGTGCGCGGGGAACCAAAGCTCACTGCGTGCGACGCACATGTGTCCTCCAGCTCGCTTGATAGTAAATCGCTTTCGCTTGAAGCCACGCCAACCAGGACACCGCTTGGTGCGGTAAGCACCGTCACTTTAGAAAGGGATTCAATTGCAATTTACTGGTGGTAGGACCTCTTGTGAGTCCGCACGGATAGGTACCACCACCCCTCCTATACCTGCCGCGACGTAGTAATGCGTTTCGGTTTGAAGGATGGGGCAGCAGTTGTAACTATATTGAGACCTTAGAACTTATATCTCAAGGTGGGTGGCACATATACGTTGTAGATGTCTATGGGCTCCAGTAACCACTTAACACCAGGTGGGCTGTCAGCTCATCCACCCATCTAAGCAATAAAAAAAAAAAACTATATGCGTATCCCCGCCCCCTTAGTTCAATTTTCAAATGGCTCCACTAATTTTTATTTTTTCACAAATGTAATAAATAGTTCAGTAATTTCTGAGAAGGTAAAATTTTTGCTCTAAATAAAAAATTATTGATTTAAGTTTTTTTATTTACGTATTTTTTTAGTATAGTCTGCCGTTTTGGTACCTGTTGGTATACGTGTTGGCATACGAACATTTTTTTATTTTACGAGTAGACATGAATGGAAAAATAAAATGACAAAAGCACTTTCAAAAGTATCCAACTTAACTTTTTAATTCGTCTGGAAATAAACAATGAGATATCAAAATGAAATTAACTACTATGGATATATTTAACATAGGTACGCTTACAAGAATATAAATAATATAATATAAACTCATAATATGTTGAAAATTACGTACAAAAATTTTCATCTTATTAAAGCTTCTACATAAAATAAACGTGTAAACAAATTCCTTACAAACCAATAAACAAAATACATGACCAGTTATTTATCACTTGTCTTATAGAGAACAAAACAATCTACTCTTCAAAAATGCCTTTGATTCATAAATTCTTTTTTTTTTGAGATTTTTCAACATATAGATAACATATCTAAAGGTATCTAGCAAAATTTAATACAAACATAACATTTTAGTATATATGTGGTCAACAAACAATGAGGAAATCATTGGAAATTCATAAATGCCAAAACATAGTTCATTTTTATGAACATTAATAACATTTTTTGCTAAAAACTATAATAAATATATACTACTCGATCAAGTACATACTAAAATTTATTTCTGAAATATTTATTTTAATATTATTAAACAATTATTTTAAGAAATTAAACGCACCATTCGTTTTCAGTATGTTTTAAAACATCGATTTTTTTAATCGATATCTTTAATA
Organism: Bombyx mandarina; assembly: GCF_003987935.1. The sequence continues at coordinate 3,429,719 of NW_021011486.1, read as the reverse complement.
CTCTATCTCTTTTTATGGCAATATTTAATTGAAGCCGTAATCTGTACACGATTTTACAATACTTTCATTTCATTTTTATATAAACTACTCAAAACAAAATAGGGCCCACTTTAAGTTAATCTCGAATTTCGTCTAAAAAAAATTGTTGGGTAGTAAATAGTGAAGTTAAGCATTTCGAAGTATTGTTGACATGTTTATCTAACGTTCTCAATGTTTCAAGTCATGAATTCAATGGTGTGTAGACAAAAAAAGAGAAGTACTCCAAAAAACATTTATTACTCAAATTCTCAATCACTTGTACCCTCAGTCACATTCTGAGTGTTACAGTCGCACGTCTACTTTTTTCATTTTGAGTTGATTTCGGTGTTACTCGCGATCATTATGCCTGGTTCTCGGCATCATATGGATGTGGAAACAGCACCAAGAGCAGTGTTTATGCTTTAGGAGGGATAATCTCAGAGATCAGTGGCAAGACGTCTTGGTGTGTCGCGACGAGCTATTCGAAACGCGTGGGAACGTTTTTTAGAGACAGGTAGTATCACGAGGAGACCTGGATCAGGACGAGCGCGAGCTACAACCGTCCAGGAAGACCGGTATATCAGATTGACTGCACGTCGAGGGCGTACGATTCCCGCCCGCGTCTTACAAAATCGACTGCGGCAATCGACTGGCACACCAATCGGTGATCAAACCATTCGAAATCGGCTCCATGAAGACGGACAACGTTCCAGATTTCGTGTTATTCGTCTAAAATTGACAAGAGCGCATCGTGCAGCACGTTTGAAGTTTGCTCGCGAGCATGCGAATTGGACAATGGACAACTGGAGAAATACACTCTTTACGGACGAAAGTAAAGTGAAGTTTTCTGCGATGATCGTCGAGTGCGCGTGTGGAGAAGAGAAGGAGAACGTTTTTCAGAACCTTGCATACGCGAAAGGGATCGTTTTGGAGGTCCAAATGTTATGGTGTGCGCTGGAATAAGCTTGCTCGGTAAAACTGAGCTGGTAATTCTGGAAGAAGGCTCCATAACTGCCTCCCGGTATGTCGATCGAATAATTTGGCCCCATGTCATCCCATTTTCACAAAGAGTGGGTGAAAACTTCGTCTTTATGCAAGACAATGCTCGCCCGCATACAGCGCGAACAACACAGAGAGCTTTCTCTGAAGCCAATATTACGGTTTTACCATGACCGGCCATGAGTCCCGATGTTAACCCTATTGAACATTTATGGGACCAATTGAAAAAAAGCCTCAAATCGAACTTCAGTAATGTGACTAATCGACAAGAGCTCATAAACGCCCTAAAATTGTGTTGGGAGCGAATACCCGAGGAAAACATCACCCATTCGATTGAAAGTGTCCCAGACAGATTCAGAGAGTGCATATGGAATAGAGGAGGACCTACTCGCTATTAAGCACCATCAAACTCATTGATTTAGTCAATAATAAAAATCAAAATCAAACTTTACTTAAATCAATAATTTCTGTCAACTTTCCTAAAAACTGTAAATTTTGACTAAAGTCCATAAAATTATCAAAACTTACACTTGTTAATGTTCACACACTTTCGAAAACCTTAATTTATTCATTCCTAATCATAAAAACTGAAAAATGAAAAAGAATCTGTAAAATTCATTTATAAAACATGGTGGGCCCTATTTTGTTTTGAGTAGTTTAAAATAAATAAATACTGTTCGATAAAGTATTTTTCTAACAAGGCCTTATAAATTATAGAGTAAAAATTATAATACATAACAAATTTCAAAATCTTACTTTAATATCTAAGAATATGAATACAATACTAAAAGGTATGATTTAGCCATATTCGAATTGTTACATTTTGCAAAAATATATATCATCGCATTGTATATAATAATATAATATTGTACTATAACATCGATAAATCAAGTTTATTTTTTATCGATAAAAACAACGTACGCTAGTGAGTCAATGGGAGCTGAAATTAAATATAAATATAAATCGCAATCTTCGACCATGTCAATAACAATGTGTTGACATACCGGCCGACATGTTTCATTGTTACTTAATAAATAAAAATAAATAATGCACAGTCAATCGCGCTCCTAGGCGGTACAGTATCGCTGGACCACGTGTTTTCGTATCTAGCGATGCACCGGTGGTCGAATCCCGCAAGCGGGTACCAATTTTTCTAATGAAAAACGTACTTCACAAATGTTCACGATTGACTTCCACGGTGAAGGAAAAACATCGTGTAATAAAAATCAAACCCGCAAAATTATAATTTGCGTAATTACTGGTGGTAGGACCTCTTGTGAGTCCGCCGGGTAGGTACCACCGTCCCACCTATTTCTGAAGCAGCAATGCGTTTCGATTTGAAGGATGGGGCAGCCGTTGTAACTATACTGAGACCTTAGAATTTATATCTCAACGAAACTAGACTACACTAATCGGAATTACTTGAAATAATTATTTTTTAATCGTAGCTAAACATAACTGAAAACGGATATTCATATGCAACGCATTTAATTTGTACATTATTTTTTCCCTACCTATTCACTGGTAGCCTGAGAGGTTATTCCAGCTACTCCCGGACGAGTAAGTGAGCTCAAGGGCTCAGCCTGAGAAAGTTTGCTAACACTAGCATTAACAAGAGTAAACTTGTACAGTGGGCTACAAAAGTGCATGGACTGTCAGTAAAAAAAATGTGTATTCATAAAATTATCGAATTTTATGATTTAATCTCATTTATTTAGCGTCACCTATCGACTTTTATGATTTAATCTCACTTTTTTTTTAAATTGCCATTACATTTATTACTACCGACGTTTGGAATACTATTACATATTATATATACTACTATAATACAGTTTTCGTAGTCGTGGACAGTTGAGGTTAAAACTCTTATTCGTAGACATTTGAATAGATAATGCGAGATTGAACTATAAAAGTACTTTTAATTATATCTACGACTCGCGCAAACCCAAGAGAATGTTAGATTCAGAGATTTTTAGGATGCAACGGGTCGTTCTCAAAGGAGAAAAAACAATGTTCTACGAATAGCAACACAGGATTTTAGTGTCGACGTCACATCGGGCCTCCCGAAACCACGGACGCGCTGGTTAGCTGATTAAACACTATATTAACACGACAATATATTACTGAAATACATTTTGTCGATCGCAATTATTTTGGCTGTCACTCTGAACTAGTTTAGGGGCATTAACAGACAAACAGTTTAAATATCGACTATATTTAACACGTTGACTGCCATGTAGGTCACCGGTGCCCTTTGCGCCGCACTGAAATATTTATGTAGATTACTCTCTTTGTTCTTCTTACTAAAGCGCCGGAATATCTGGTAGACTCTGGGAAAGACGAATCCAAAGATACTGACAATGAATCTATTTATAAGACACCTAAAAGACTAAAATATACATTAACAAACAAAAGAAGGCGACGACAAGCAATCCAGGCGCTTAGTAACAGAAATCGACATAATTACATCAGTGCGCCGCGTAGGACACCGGTGAACTACATGGCAGTGAATGTGTTAATATTGAGTTAGGTATAACACACCGTTTGTAAGTTTAATTTCAGCTCCCCAATATAAAATCGATAACTCGATATCGATGCGTCGTCTCACCGAGTCGATACGCGAGCGAGTCTGGACTTGTCGAAGGCGCAGATGGCGTGCAGCAGCGCGGAGCGGCCGGCGGGGGGCGGCGCTCCCTCCGCGGCACCCATGTCTGCGCCTAATTAAAAAAGTATTTTTTAGTGGACCGAATCTTGAATCTAAATCATTCTCGAATTCGCTGGAACGCATACAATAAATTTCATGAAAATCGGTCCACCCGTTTAGGAGTTCCTGCGGGCCAAATGGTAAACCGTCGACGTCGCCTAAAACACGTCATTTCGGATCCTCCCGATCTACTCACTAACGGTGCTTTTAGGTACCCCAAACACTGGTCATCGTGCTCTTCGAACCCGTCGCTTGCGACAAAAGGCTCGACGAGTAAAATAACCCACAGACACAGCCCACTGAGTTTCTTGCCGGATCTTCTCAGTGGGTCACGTTTCTAATGCTGTAGTAGATTCTGCGAAGCACGGCTCTTCGTCAGGTTTGAGCCCCGAGAGCTCTCTTTAAGTTATTATATATTTTTATTTATATAGTTAATAGCTCTCGGCCCGCCTGATGTTCAGTGGTAAATATATACACATCACATGGAAATCTTTGAGTTGTGTAGTGTTACTGGTGTATACCATTCTTCATGACTGTTTCGCGCAGAAATAGTTAGAATATCGCTCGTAATATGTACACGTGGTATTGATCACCACCCAGAACCCATCAATCCAGAAAAAACACTTACACAATATTTGTACTATCTATAATACTTATGGGACCATATTGAGACTAATATTTCTATTATATGTGAAAGTGTAGAAAATACATAATACCCGAAAGAGTCCGTGTAAGGTAGTGTAACAAAACCTAGAGCTGACCTTGTGGCGGGGGCGGCGGGGTGCGCTCGCGGGGCGCGGGCGGCGAGGGGGACGAGGCCGTGCTGGCGCTCCGCACCGTGTCCGCCAGCGACGACGTCGACTTCCAGATGCTCTCGCGCTTTTTCTATAATTTTTTTTAAAGGGCTTTTATGACCTGGTAACTAAGGCCTTTAGGCCAAGTCTTATTTTAATTTTAATGAAAACTTGAAAATTTATGAAAAAAATAATATTATGAAATGAAATGAGATGAGATGAGATGGGATGAAATATAACCTCAGTAAAATGGTGGTCATTTACTGAGACTTTTTCAGTGGACTTTTTGGAGGATCCCGAGAAGTTACGTTCAGCGGCTTTGTTTCATTTTCCCACATTTGTGCACTTTCACAGATACTAAACAGTTAATAAACCACCGTTATTACACATTTAAACCTAAAGAAACACTAAATAGACAAAATAAAAGAAATCACAACACTTCACTCCTCGCGTTTCCGCCAAAAAGTCCCTTTTTCTATAAACCATTAAAAATTTCAAGTACCCTCGAAAAAAAAAACAAAAAAAAACTATTTTTCCGTCGCAATCCAACGGTCGTTGCATAATATTTAATATGATAAAGTTATTGACCATAAATGGACAGGTACAGTTTCGGCTGACCGACTCGATGATGCAGTAATTAGCGCCAATGACCGTTGAATCGAGGGTCGTGGGTTCAATTCCCATATCGGGAAAACATTGTGTAATGAACATGTTTGTTTGGTCTTTGTTTATGTGTTTAGTACCTATATACATATGTATATATTTAAACATATATAACTGTTTATATCAATCTCTGGTATCCATAACACAGGGGATCCTATATTGGGGCTGGATGACCGTGCGTGATTTTTTCTCATTTATTATTATATAATTATTATTATTATAAAAAATCTGCATAGTTCACAGAAAGACACGAGGAGAAAGTCACAATTGCGTTGAAAATTTCTTCCAATAAATAAAATAAAAAGGTATAAAATATATGCGACAGTAAATGAGTTCAAAAACAAAAATTAATGCTGATGACAGAACGTTAATACGTTAGTTAATAGTGCCACTCACCATTCTTTTTTTCTGTTTCTTCATTTCCTCTTCTGAAGAGAGTATTTCTTGGATCCTGACTTCTCTCTTTGCGCTTCGCACCTACGTTCAAAGATACATTTCTAACATAGGTTCAAATTCAAAACTTAACACACAATCATATCAAAGGTTCTATAGCTAATAACGATCTCTTTCAGACAACCACGTAATATTGCTTAAAAGGAAACATTGACGTAATATTAATATGTAATAGTTGTTATTAATCATTTATACAACAAATATGTTCTAAAATTCTACAACTATATTTTTTTATTGCTTAGATGAGTGGACGAGCTCACAGCCCACCTGGTATTAAGTGATTACTGGAGCCCATAGACATCTACAAAGTAAATGCGCCACTCACCTTGAGATATAAGTTCTAAGGTCTCAGTATAGTTACAAGGGCTGCCCCACCCTTCAAACCGAAACGCATTACTGCTTCACGGCAGAAATAGGCGAGGTGGTGGTACCTACCCGCGGGGACTTAGAGAGGCCCTACCACCAGCATAAAAAAATATTAATTTTCATCAAAAATACATCGACAAGTGAGTTTCCTTTGAAATCTTTAAAACGAATCACTACTCCATACCAGTTTCTGTTCTCGTTTTAATCTCGCTTCAGCGCTAGAGACGGCGGCCTTCAACTCTTCCTTCAGCTGTATGGGGAACTTGAGGTGGATCTTCTCGTCGCGCGGCGCCACCGTGAGGCCGTTGAGGGGCGCTTGGCAGAAGAACGGGTGCCGGAGTAGACTGTCTACTGTCGGCATGCCGTGCTTGCAAGCGTGACTTGAAAGGCACATGTGTAATACTGACTCTGTGAAAGATATTTAAATGGTTAGAACTATGGATTAGAATTCATTGGAATGGATACTATAGAGCGGAGGTGGCCAACCGGTAGATCGCGATCGACCGGTAGATCGCGATCGACCGGTCGATCGTGGCTATTAGCTCAGTCGATCGTGGCTATTAGCTCAGTCGATCGTGGCTGTTAGTTCCGTCGATCGTGGCTATTAGCTCAGTCGATCGTAGCTATTAGCTCAGTCGATCGTGGCTATTAGCTCAGTCGATCGTGGCTATTAGCTCAGTTGATCGTGGCAAGACAAAAAATATAAATACATAGAACAGACTGCACAACGTATTCACCAATTGCTGCACGCATCATCCTCATCTTGTATCATTTGGTAATGACCATTACGTCATATTATTTATCCTCTCTTCCACACAATAGTTCTCTTTTAATATATAATTTCAACTTTATGTTAATCTTTTCAATAAAAGAAAGTATACTACTTATTTGTATGCCGAACTACACTGTTTCACTAAATTACAAGAAATGTAATTAGTAGATTGTATAGTGCTATGTCAGTAAACAGTAGATCTTGGTTCTAATCAAGTTGGCCACCCCCGCTATAGAGTTATCTATCACACAGACTTTTGGCGAGAATGCGAGGAGTGAAGTTGTGTAATTTGTTTTATTTTGTCTATTTAGTGTTTCTTCAGGTTTAAATGTGTAATAACGGTGGTTTATTAACTGTTTAATATCTGTGAAAGTGCACAAATGTGGGAAAATGAAACAAAGCCGCTGAACGTAACTTCTCGGGATCCTCCAAAAAATCCACTGAAAAAATCTCAGTAAATGACCACCATTTTACTAAGATTATATTTCATCCCGTATCATCTCATTTCATTTAATTTCATCCCAGTTGATTAATGTCTCAAATTAATCATCTTCATTTCATTTCACTTCATATTATCATTTTTCATAAATATAAGAATATTATTTAAATTTGACATGACTTAAAGGTCTTAGTGACCAGGTCATAAAATCTCTTAGAAAAAGAAAAAAAAGTATCTGTCACACAGTTATGTATTAACAAATCGAGAGGTGAAACGCTATTTGGTTTAAGCAGTAATTCGCTAAATACGCGACATTTATCTTTATAATTAAAGATGCGTTTTATTTGATAATAGCATCAACAGTACGATGTGTTTACTTGAATTTCAATTAACTTTACTCCATTCAAATAGTTCAAGAATATTTTTTGTTAGGATATTTTTTCCAAATTTTAAACTTGAAATGGCTCTCCTGTATTTTTTTTCTTTTTTTTAATGCTGAGATGGGTGGACAAGCTCACAGCCCACCTGGTGTTAAGTGGTTACTGGAGCCCATGGACATATACAATGTTAATGCGCCACCCACCTTTAGACATAACCTGCATTCACGGCAAGAATAGGCAGGGTGGTGGTACCTACCCGCGCGGACTCACAAGAGGTCCCTACCACCAGTAATTACGCGAATTATAATTTTGCGGGTTTAATTTGGTGAGAGTGGAAATCAGAATGTACATACCTAAATCCATATTGATTCCGTCGGGGAAGTAATCGCAGTGGGGGTCCTCCGGTGCGTTGGCGAACGTCATCTCGTACAAGGTTCTGCCGAAGCAGTATAAATCGATGTCTTCGGGGGTCGTTACCCTCCGCAGTTCGAGTAAATAGGGTCGGTAGAGACAGGGCACGCCGATAACAAAATTCTCGACCTCCATTAGCAGAGCTCTTTGGTTCTCTATTGCGATGTTGCCGGGATGGATGTGACCTACAAATTGGTAGGTTTTTTTTTAATGGCGGTCGTCGGTACGCATACTTAATCTACCGTAGATTGGGGGGCATTTCCAAATCCAATACAAATTTTCATAGATTTTTCTCAGGGTAATACCAATAAAATTAAGATTAAACTAGTTCCGGAGGCTTACATTTTTATATACGTTGCGTTATTACACATAGTTCATTACAAAATATACACAAAAACTAAAAAAATTAGCATGACCCAATTCACCTTGGCTTTGGGGTGAATGAGGTTACGTATGGAGACAATAGTTTTTCGATGGGTGTCGGGTTTCGGGTGGCAATATTTAATTGTTAGGCAGGTACTAACTTTAGGTAATTAACTTTTTAATATCTTTAATGAGTCACATGTTAAATGCATCAGGTCATAAATTAAATAGTTTAAGTTTCTTTTCAATGTTAAATGTTTGTGATATGGCAGTACTTTTTTAAATAAATAAATAAATGAGTTACAAAACTTTGATGACTAAATTAAACTATTTAATATTCTTAAACACTAAATAAAAGTAATTTTCAGTTCAACAAAGCTAAATCTAACAACTCAAAAAAAGTATTGTGACATCCCAGATTTGTCTATTATCTAACTCTAGTCTGTATTCCCCTTTCCGACGGAAAGATGAGACAACCCTTATACAATACTATTAAGAGTTCAAGCTTGTGTATTTTTTTATTTATAGACGCGCATACAGCCCTACTGAGGAATGCTTAACAAAGCTCATTCACACCAACAATGCTAGGCTTACAGCCAAGTCGCTGCCTACCACGTGAGTACTCTCTGACAACCTCGTTTGATAAATGACATGTCTTAAGATGGATGACGATATTTATACGTAACTACTTAACACCAGGTGGGCTGTGAGCTCGTCCACACATCTAGGCAATAAAAAAAAACGTAACTAGCCGTAACCGCCCGCTTCGCTGGGCATTTAAAATTAACATTATTATTTATTGTCATTATTACTAGGGAGGCCAACACTCATATACCTAGTCAGGTCATAAATTCTGTCACACGTTTAATGTAAAATAATTGAAATAAGTTTATTCATTATGTAACCATTCATATACCAAAATGAACTTAACAAAACATAGATTCTTATGACACTAAAGTTTATTCAAAATGACCTCCGTGATTTTGAAGACAGGCCTTCAATCTGCGCGGCCAGTCGTCTATCGCAGCACGAACGAGGTCCATGTCAATATCGGCGGCTGCCTTAATCAAGGATGTCTTGAGTGACTCCAAATTGGGATGAGGCTTTGAGCACGCCTTTTCCTCCAAGTGTTGCCATATCTTGTAATCTAACGGATTCAAATCTGGACTGGAGGAGGGCCAGTCTTCGTGCCGGATGAAGTCGATTTCACGCGCCGCCAGCCAGTCTTGTGTGCTCTTCGCTCTATGAGCTGGCGCCGAATCTTGTTGGAATACCCAGTGCCTGTTATTGAACATGGTATGAGAAACAGGTTCCACAAGGTTCGTCAGGACTGTATTTTGATACACAACTGCATTCGTTTTTACACCTTTCTCACAAAAATGTACCTCTGTTAAGCCCCAATAAGAAACTCCCAACCATACCATGAGCGAGGATGGAAAATGACCTCGTTGGACACGCGGAATACGGTTGCTCGCTTCTTCACTACTGTGTGCGTACACCTTATCATTTTGTTTGTTGTAGCTCTCTTCTACGGTAAAAAATTTTTCATCCGAAAAAAGAATTTCCCGATATTTTTTTCCCGCGTACCGCTTCAACAAAGCGCGGCATCTCTTCAGTCTCAGGTCCATTAGACGAGCATTCAAACGATGTCCTGTTTTTCTTCGATATGCCCGAAGCCCTAAGTCTTCATTTAACACCCTTTTCACCGTGGTTCTGCTTAACCCCATCTGAAGGGCCAACAGTTTCTGCTTACGTTTGGGATTTCTTTGAATTCGCGCCTTCACAGCTTTTATCACTGCTGGAGTCCTAACAGACCGAGGGCGACCACTTCTTGACCTGTCATCTACACTAGAGTCTTCATTGTATCGTTTGATGGTACGATAAACGAATCTTTTGGTTATATTCAAATTTTTCAGTATGTTAAAAATTTGAATTGGCGCGTAACCGCAACGATGCAACGCAATAACTGCAACACGGTCTTCTTTAAGCGTCCACTCCATATTTAAAAATGAGTAAAATTCTAAAAGTATACATTTTTATTTTCATGAACAATTCGAAATTCGAATTCAATAAACTTTTTTGTGGCCAGTATTCTAAAAGAAAAGTTTTTACTGTGTGACAATACTTATGACCTGACTAGGTAAATATTAGCCTATCCATTAAGTATATGTATTTTGTACATGGATACCAAGTTTCAAGTCAATCGGATGCATGATTCAGTACTTATAACGGAACATCCGTAAAAACCACTGTAGATTTATATATTAGTATAGATATAGATAATATTTGTGGAGTCCCTTAACTACTGAACACCGGGTGGGAAGTAGTACTGCCAATACCGGAAATGTCTCTACGGGTTTCAACAAAATAGTATTTGCTTTTTTTACATACATTTGAAGTGAAAAATTAGCGCTGAATTTTTTAATTTTTTTCACAAGTTTATATAATTTGACATTCCTTATTAAGTGTCTTTACCATTCGTTAAGTGATTGTGATGATAATCGAAGAAATCAAAATCCAATATCCAAGTCTCTTTGTTGCAAAAAAACATTCCAATTATGTGTTTATTAGGTACTAGTTTCTCTTATTCTAGCTGATTTATCAAATGTCATCAATTTTCGAGCACAATAACGATAATTATTGTCTTATAGTAAAAAAAATATATATTCGAATTGTTCTTACCGTGTGGTAGACCTTTTTCGTGTAGAAACTTTATTGCTTGCAATATCTGATAACCATAGTGTGCGATTTGTCCGGTCGTGAATGGTTTCCTTATTTTCGGGTTGCCATACTTCATTAAATAATGTTTACTGTATTCGGTACCGTATAATATATCTCTCAGACTTCCGCTCTCGTGTATCCTTCGAATAACGTAGGCACCATTTTCTAAATTATGTATAGCTAATATTTGGTCTATATACGGGTGCTAAAAATTTACAAAATCAAAATCAAATTTATAAGATTAACAAAATCATAAAAGCGCTATAAATATATTAATTAGTCTAAAGGATTTGAATTTGATAGTTATTTTATACAAAATCACTTTTATGTAAATCTATTCATGAAATTATGGAATTAAGTATGGCACTAAATAAGCAGTATACAGGGGATGCAAATTAAAAAGTGTATTTACATATATTGTAACGTTTGTATATCAGTGGTATACATTATTAAAACACAATGTTTCACAAATTATATTACACGATATTAAAATTATAAAATATAAGCGTATGCTCGAGGCAAAGGGAACTTAAGTTATACAGCATGTTTGCGTTTGTTAAAAAAATATGTTTGATATATCACCGATTTTGAATAAATAATTTTTTTTTGTCAACATCAATCCAATATATTACCGACGCCCAAACAACAAAACCAAGACAGGAAAACAAGATCGGGGGTTCGAACCGAACTCATGAGTTTACCACTTCATAAAATAGTTTTTTTTTTATTGCTTAGATGGGTGGACGAGCTCACAGCCCACCTGGTGTTAAGTGGTTACTGGAACCCATAGACATCCACAACGTAAATGCGCCACCCACCTTGAGATAGAAGTTCTAAGGTCTCAAGTATAGTTACAACGGCTGCCCCACCCTTCAAACCGAAACGCATATGAAGCAGTAGCTTCACGGCAGAAATAGGCAGGGTGGTGATACCCACCCGCGCGGACTCACAAGAGGTCCTACCACCAGTAATTACACAAATTATAATTTTGCGGGTTTCATTTTTATTACACGATGTTATTCCTTCACCGTGGAAGTCAATCGTGAACATTTGTTGAGTACGTATTTCATTAGAAAAATTGGTACCCGCCAGCGAGATTCGAACACCGGTGCATCGCTTCAATACGAATGCACCGGACGTATTATCCGTTAGGCCACGACGACTACTTACCGTTGCCTCATGGGCACAAATGTGAATGTCTCTTAAAACTTGAGATTTGAAATGCTTTTTGGTACTGTAATCCCTAGCGCTGCCGGCTCACACAGCCACGTCCACGCAAAAATAACAAAAATCCCAAAATACAATTACCGAAAGATTTTGTAGGCTCTTGAAGGCAATCTGTAAGTCTTTATCGCAGAGATATCTATCCGGTCCGTAGTGCTGATACGAAAGTAAGCAATTAGTCTTGCTACTAATATCGGACATCTGAAATATACATATATGATTTAAATTAAATAAATGAACAAATATTCATGTCACGAAATTAACGAAAAGAAAACAATACATGTAGGTGACCAATTTAATTTTATGGGACCTTTTTCTAGAAACATGATAGAATTGTACCTTAGAAACAGTTTTTTTTAAGCGTTTTAGTAGTAGTTTTATACTGGGTGTTAAGAGATCGCCTCCGAAAACGAAGACAGATCATAGTTTTTTTTTCTTTCCTGCCTATGATGATAACCTTGAGAGGCTATTTCAGCTTCACCCTAACGTGTAGGTGAGCTTACGGGGCTCAAACAAGAGTGTTGCTAACACTGACCCTAGCAAGAGCAGTTCTTCGAAGAATCTACCACTGGATCGGAAACGCGACCCACTGAGAAGGTCCGGCGAGAAACTCAGTGGGCTGTCTGTGTCTATGGATTAATTCGCTCGTCGAGCCCTTCGTCGCAAGTGACGGGTTCGACGAGGACGGTGACCGGTGCTTGTGGTGCCTAAAATCACCTATGATAGTACTAATGACACCTTTGATGCCTTTCACTTCTCGATATTGTCTGTTTGCATAGCGTAGCAAAAACCTCTAACTAAATCGAATAAAGGACGCGTCAACATACAAACAAATGTGTAGATGTTTTTTTGCTTTTGCAGGCAGACATACGGCCCACCTGATGGTAAGCGGTTATGATCGCTCATGGACATCAGCAATGCCAGTGGCCGGGCCAAGCCTCTGCCTGCCGTTGTCATTATCATATGGCTATTATTATTATTATTTTTTACTATATCTATCTCTGAGCACATTAATAAATAAATTATGAGCCACTGAATATTAACCATACAGGTTTCGTATTTTTACTAATAGAGACGCATTAACGTTTTTTTTTCTTCTTCAAAGTTCATCGACTTCCATTTGCATACAAATAACTTGGATACAATAACAAGTCTTGCAAGTGTATTTTTATCTTTACTGATAAACTCTGCGACTCAGCAGAATATAATATACAAATGAATGTAAAACAATAATTTTCATTTTGATTTTATTAAATTGTCGATATGCATCGTCGCAATTAAAACAAGTTGGCTACTGTAATCAATCCTGTCGCCTAGTATGAGATCGAATTTGTTGTGTATAGGCCTACCCATAATATAATGCTAAAACCAATCGAAATCATTTCTTAAGAAGACAGAAGACAATCAAAAAGTTTAACTTTTAATTGTATCTGATGATTAAAGCGTCATTATAGCCTCAAGGATAAAAATATCTAGGTCCATTTGATTCAAGTGATGCAACTGTATGCAAAACAATCTTCTTAAATATTGTTTAACTAGCGACCCGCCCTCGCTTCGCTTCGGAAACTGTAATTTATTATTGATTTCTCCACTATTTAATGGATGTTATTATACATATAAACCTTCCTCTTCAATCACTCCATCTATTAAAGAAAACCGCATCAAAATCCGTTGCGTTGTTTTAAAGATTTAAGCATACATAGGGACAGAGAAAGCGACTTTGTTTTATACTATGTAATGATGAAGAAAACATCTTACACCGCTGAGTTATAATGACGAAAATGCAGTACATTTTATTACGCACCAAAAAATAATGTTTCCTTATTCTCCATCCAATATCGGCAATGGGTCCTTTTAGTTCATAACGCAAGTCTCCCCTCAAGGCTATTGACACGGTCTGCAGAGATTGCTCTGTAATTAAATAACTAGGTTTCAAATATTGATAGCATATCGACGCTTGAAAGGCAAAAGTAACTAAGCAACAATGCGTGAACATTACGACTAATTTAAAGTTGAAATACCTAAAAACAAAATTTATTTTAATGAATCTAGCTGTAGTAGAATCTAGCTAGTAGCTGTAGGATTGAAATTATTTTAATAGACCTAGAAATAATTATTTTTTTGGCATCGAATATGGTTATTGCCTATCATTTATGTAAAAAGTAGTTATTGTCGCTTAGTCACGTTTGCCTTTCAAGCATCGATATGAACTTAATTCCTTCTGTCATTTCACTAATCAGCTTATAGCTTTAAATGTTAATTGAAAAAATGATTGAGTTAATATCTATATGCAAATAAGGAAAGAGATCATCATAGTAATATCAATATATAACTAGATAGAGAATGCCCACAACACATATAAATCAATGAGCATTTATTATAGTACTTCAGTACACAAGACATCATTACTGTTACATTCTTTCATTTCTACATTCTGTTCTGCACAATCCTAACACACCTATTTATCTGGTCAAGCACTTTAGGTACCTGGTGCCTAGCTACCCAGCTTGCAGATTTCTTATCCACCCATTTAACTGATATGATGGATTTTTACTGTTTGTACAGTGCAATTGCAGAATCCTCTTCTACATTATTTATGTCTTAGCACTGTAATTTTTAATGAATAAATTTACTTTTATCGTATGTATTTATCGATATGTATTTATTTATTTTTATGTCTGTTTATATAAAAAAAAGTTATAGAGAGATATGATAACATGATAATAACTTACAGATAGAATAAAACCTCTTTTTTATTCTGGTTTTTATATCCTTTTTGCTCGGAGTTAAGAAAACTCTTTAAATAGTTAATCTTTGTGCTATTGTCTTACTTGTAAATACTTTCTTGCTTTTGTTATTATAATTCTGTACATAATAAAAAACTAGTTAAATATTATACATACCTGAGATGGCTAATGAATAGTTGTTTGGATCTAGAAAACTTCTCACTGCCAATGACAATGCTAATATCTGATGTTTCAGCACTTCATTTAAATAGTTCTGAAACAATTATTATGATGTAAATAATTGACTATCTAAATTCAACAGACCTAAACCTCAATATCCTCCTGAGGGGTATCACACACATGAAGAAATTGTTGTGGTATAAAGAAGCAACATAACATGTCAGTGGTATTATTGTATCCACAATCGCTTAATATTTACTAATAAAAAATCCTGTCAATATTTACAAATTCGCATGAATCCCAATTTTGCTGGGTAATTAATATATTACCGTGTTTAATAATTATTGTGTTTAATACGTATAATTATATGTGCCGGTGATGTGTAGCACAAAAGTTTTTAATTAATTTGTGACATTTATACATAAGTGTACATTTGAATTAGTCTGGTGTTTTCCTCCATTCCTTATGTTGTTTCTTGCTTGCTGATTGTTTTTAAATTTTTTTGTTTCTATGCTTTTGTTTCTCTAGTGTTTTTAATTTGTTTATATTGGTGAGAACCTTTAATTGGCTTTTTGTTTCTATTATTTGTTATATTATTATACTTTGTTAGTTGGCTGTTGGTTCTCCTTGTATTAAATAAATAAATAAATAAATTACAATTTTTTAGTTCTAAAGTTTTGACTTAGTTCTCACTGCTACTGTATTTATATATTCCTTACCTGCAAAGCCACTTGTCTTTCTGCGATAAATGAAGGCTGCATATTTCCTATGAGTTTTTTAGGTGGGAGAGGCAAATCTATATTGGATTTCAGCAGTAATGAGTGTAGCGATGCAAAATCACTATATCTACGAGATACATTCCACATATTTTCTTTGATGGGGCCTCTTTGAACCCTAATTATGTATTCCTGAAGTAAAATTCAAAGAATTAACTTTTCAATCACTTTTTTGTTTGCACACGTGTGAATGATGTCATATAGGACCTTTACATTGGAATACATCAGAATATTTACCTGCACTTCATATTGATTGAAACTATTGTATTGTGATAATACTGACACATAATAAATAACAGTGGGAGTTGATCAAGAGGCCAATACAGGTATACAAAACATAGTTTAATATCAGAACTTTTTGTCTGTTCTAATTTATCACATACTTAATCAATATTGTGTTTATTAAAATTAAGACTTAGTGGAAAATATTTCAAGTACAAGTGCAATTCAAAGAGTTTTCATATCATCATATACGTGGGTTTTAATAACTACATTTCATTTACTAAACTAACACCTTCAGTTTTACTTTAAGCCAAAAACCATATCATACAAAAACTAAGATCTTAATAAGTAAATTTAAATTTTCTCACTCTTGAAAATATTAATTATCCTAATATACATATTATTATGCGATAAGTTTAAATTAGATAGACCTTGACAATTTAATTTTATGATTTTTGCTTACGGTGTGTTTGTTAATGTTTTGAGCATTTTCTATGAAACACGTAATTTTCGCTGTGTCGTCTAATCTCCATATGACGGACGACGCATTCTGCCACAAAGCCATTGCCGGTATTGCAGATTCATTTAGTTAATTACAATAACAATAATACATTTTTGTTGAATTTCACTGAAAAAATTGTCATTTATAATTGAAACTTCTTAGGAAACTTATCAAAAGTTGGTCTTGTTATTTTAACACACTGTTACACCGATTATTACTTAAAAACAAAGACGCCATCCAAAGACCAAAAAGTGGAAAAGGACTATGTTTATGTATTAATTAATTTTCCGTTTCTGTTTAGAGCAGTTTTTGATTAAAATCACCATAGATTTTTTTTTTGTTTTAGTACAATTTTTCCTTATTAAGAAAGGCAAGGGGATCTAAGCCCATTCAGTAATGTCTGTTCTATATAATTTCTGACCCACCATAGGTATATTTTTTTTTTGGTACAATTTTTCCTTGTTAGGAAAGGCAAGGGGATCTAAGCCCATACAGCCGTAATTAGTAGTAGTAGAGTTTTTCTCCAAGAAAAAGGCAATAGAACAAAGCCATACAGCCAATTCTTAAGTTTTACATCTTTATACCACACCATAAATAATACACTTAATATTTAGGAATAATCATAAACTACATAGCATAGTCAATACACTTATTAAGACTTCAGAGTGATACAATACACTTAAATTTAACGATACTTTTTTTATGATTGATGGATTACCCGTTGCCCGGAGGCCTTTCCAGTTTCACCAGAATGGTAGGCGAGCAAAGGCTCGGCCAGGAGGGGAGGGATTTGCTAACAGCTGCCTGAACGGGTTACGTTTACGGTTCCCTGAGCCTGCCCTACCCTATCTCATCGTGTCTCATTTAATCCATGTCATTTTTCACTTTTATAAGATTAGGCAGTCTGGTATAATAGCTTCGCCTTTCCTCTGGGAATATGTAACTACTACTCAACAAACTTCATTCTGTTTACAAATGCTATTTTTAACACTACAAGTCCGACTGGCGGGACTTTTGTGAGTTTTTGTGAGTTCGTTGTTCCGGGCTGTTGGCGAAGATGATTTAGAAATAATGTTTACACTGATTTGGTATGAGGTTTTAATATAAAAGCGACACAATAACTAAAATAAAATACAAAATGAGTTGAGAATCGTACAATTAAACTAAGACTCGCAATATTTTACTGGTCGTCGTCGCGCGCGCTGAGGGCGTGTGTTTTCGCGCTCAGAGAGCTGTCTCAGCGGGCGGTAAGGCGGCGGCGGGGGCGGTATCGCACGTTCGGAAATTACGTTCCGTTATATCCTCCCCCTCCGAGTCACTAGAACGCCTCGTTAGTGGCTCGGCAGAAACAACAAGACGGGGCCGTCCACGCAGGCATCGAGGCTGTACTGGATCTGAGACCTGACCGGTTTGATTATGATACGGCTTCAAATGAGAAGCATGAAATTCCCCTAAAACCTGCGAATTCAAATCAGTAACCTCATAGGTAGTAGGACTAACGATATTACTGATCTGGTAGGGTCCGTCACGCTTAGGCATGACCTTCTTCGTTCTACCTTTGACGGCATCACTTAACAAGTGCGTAGAGAGAAGGACTAGATCACCTACTTGGTAACTGGGACCAGATAATCGACCTTTATCGGTTTGCTACTTCCTATCATCCTGATGATGTTCAGCGTAAGGCATTGGGGCTCCCCCTGGTCTGAAGACATCCTCGTTGCACTGCAGAAGAGAAGCTAGGCGGTTAACGCTCTGGAGGACACAGCATAGTTCCCTCGTCTTCTCTTAAGAAATCAGCAGCAGAACAAGGCGTGAGGTCACTGGGGTACTCGAACTCCAATGGAAAAANTAATGGTATGTATTGGAATAAAACACAGATATACCATAGACATTAAATAACAAGTGTATTATCTATGCCATAGACATTGAGGAAAAATCAATACCTAGCTACGTTATGTCATTTCCGGTTCTACCGCAACGAGTCGCGAGCGGAGTAACTGGCTTTCCGTCTGCCACAATTATAAGTTTGTGAAAAATGTCGCTGATCTCCGCTCGTATTGCTGGCTCTGTAGCCAGGCGCTTGCCTAATGCTGCTACACAGGTATATTTTCATTACAAATAAGCTTAAGAACACAATCCTCAGGTGATTATGAAAAATCGGCCGGTTAATATAACCATCAGAATCTCGGTCGAATTTATCTTCAATTGGCTTTTTTTTTCTTTTGCCTATAAGTCCTAAAAATAAAATAAATTCATCTTCTCTATCTTTATAGTGTGCGGATACTAAAATATTAAATTTAAAAAAAACATCTGAAAGATCAGTGTTATGTAATAAGAGGGCGATTGATGTTCTATGTGATTGCGGAGATTAAAATTATGGAACATAAGAGTATTTGTGGAAAGTGTTTATTAAAATTATGCTGTGTGTTTAATAAAAGGTGTTAATTAAGTTAAGTACGTGACATAATTTTGTATACCCATTTGGTTATGTCTGCAGGTGTCAAAGGTGGCGGTGCCCGCAGTGGCCGTGGCATCTCGCAAACTACATGTTTCAACCACCCACAAAGCTGCCGAGATCTCCACCATCCTCGAAGAGAGGATCCTTGGAGCCGCGCCCAAGGTCAGTTTTGTAGTATTACATAAAAGTGCTTCTACTATATTTCGTGCTGATCAGGTCATAACCACAATAAATAATTAAGTTAAATTAATTATTAATTGTGTGTAAGTTAGTTTTGTTTAAAATTGGAATAAAAAACTTTTTTGCTAAATTTAAAATACATCAACAGCTGATTCTGACAAGTGATTCAATAGGAAAAACTAAATTTGTTTATTTGAAATATAAACATTTATAGAGTTCATTTTAACGGGTTTTATCCATTAAATGAAAAAAAACATACATAATCATAGTTTAAAGCTATTTCAATAGTATCAAGTTCTAAAAGGTTATGAAATTTCAGTGCTATGTTTTAATTTTTTTATAAAACTAATCTGTCATAGTTTCAGTTCTGAGAATCGTTATAGTTAATGCCTTATTTTAAGCCATGTCCTACTGGAAGGTTAATTCATGCAGAAATAAATAAAACTTCATGATTAGATCTGCAACTCAATGATAAGTAAACTTTTTGCCATCATTAGACTCGAATCATGTCTGTGGTCAAGACAAAATCCTGGAGTAAATACCAGTCGCTCCAGATATATGCACCTGGCACATACAATGAAACAACAATATTTAAATTTTTTATTGAATAGATATAACTGCACTGCACCAATCTTGACACATAATATAGAAGTCTCAATTATATGGTGTAATGACTAAATTGGAATGCACAACTAAAGAATACTACTTACCTAAGTAGGCTCTACCAACTTTTTTATTTTTATTGCATAAATGGCTGGACGATTCACAGCCCACCTAGTGTTAAGTGGTTACCAGAGCCCATAGACATCTACAATGTAAATGCCGCCACCCACCTTGAGATATGAATTCTAAGGTCTCAGTATGTGTGATTATTGCAGTTATAATATTTGCAGGTTTTTTTAATTATATCTTCATTGTGGTTTTGTTTACCTGTCTATGGAATTTGATTAATAGCAACCAAATTGTGAATGCAAGATGAATTAGATGATTAGCAAGATGAATACTTGCTAATTTTATTAAATTATAATAAACTCACAATCGTGGTTTCTGTACCAGGAGATAGAAGATTATAAACGTTTTTATTGTGAGCTTTAAATTTGTGGAACAGGCTGATCTAGAAGAGACTGGTCGTGTCTTGAGCATTGGTGATGGTATCGCTCGTGTTTATGGCTTGAAGAACATCCAGGCTGAGGAGATGGTGGAGTTCTCCTCAGGTCTCAAGGTTAGTAAATAATTTAAAATATATTTCAAGAAACGATGCTTTATAAAGTGTATAGGTTATTTCTAATAAGTAATTCATAAAATAAGTGTTGAAAATTATTTACACAATTGAATCATAGACTATCATAATCATAAAGCTCTAAAAACCATAATTTTTATTTTGAAATAAAACTTTTTCAATTTAATTCTTACAAATACTAAATTATAAAAACAAAAATTATTTTCTTAGGGAATGGCCCTTAACTTGGAACCTGACAATGTGGGTGTGGTAGTATTTGGTAATGACAAGCTTATCAAGGAAGGAGATATTGTCAAGCGTACTGGTGCTATCGTAGACGTTCCCGTCGGAGAGCAGATCCTTGGGCGTGTAGTAGATGCTTTGGGTAACCCTATTGACGGCAAGGGACCAATCGACACGAAATCCCGTATGAGGGTCGGTATTAAGGCGCCAGGTATCATTCCCCGCGTGTCTGTGCGTGAGCCTATGCAGACTGGTGAGTTACGTGTTATTAAATCTGTATAAAGTACACCGCTGTCACCTCTTCTTTATTAATAAATTATGTTTGCCTTATTTGTTTATTAATAAATTGTAAAAAAAATGCAATTAATTCCATACCGAGTATGCTAAAAATTGCTGTGAACAAAATTTCATTTTTCCAATATAAAAAATTCCCCTATATCTGCTTAAAAACAAGTAAATTCGATTTTTTTTAAATTTAGTGGTGACAAAATACTACATGATTATTAAATATTTTTTGATGTTCAGGTATCAAGGCTGTTGACTCTCTGGTACCAATTGGTCGTGGTCAGCGTGAGTTGATCATTGGTGACCGTCAAACTGGTAAGACTGCCCTGGCCATTGATACCATCATCAACCAGCAGCGATTCAACAAGGGTGAGGATGAGAAGAAGAAGTTGTACTGCATTTATGTTGCCATTGGACAGAAGAGGTCTACTGTAGCTCAAATTGTGAAGAGATTGACTGATGCTGGTTTGTACATTTCATTTAATGAACATTTACAATGTGCTAGAGTTGTTTAAAATTCAATAAATAGCATAAAAAAATCATTTAAATCACATAGTATCAAATAACTTAGCAATAAAGATTTTTTCTTAGTCTGTCTTTGTCTATATAATATTTGTTTTATTGATATGTAACTGATTTAAAAGTTTGTTTGTCCCAATCCTTTGTTAACTTTTGTCAAGATTTTACAGCATTTCTTTGTAGCATAATCAAAATATTGTATTTGTTATCATTGTAACAATTTAATTTTACCATAATTAAACTTGATTAATACTCCAGGTGCCATCAACTACACAATCATCGTGTCTGCCACCGCTTCCGATGCTGCTCCCCTGCAGTACCTGGCTCCGTACTCTGGTTGTGCCATGGGTGAATTTTTCCGTGATAATGGCAAACACGCCCTTATCATCTACGACGATTTGTCCAAACAAGCCGTAGCCTACCGTCAGGTACAATATCACCTAATACTGTTTATAATGAAATTTATATCAACAATAAGGTTTCAAACCATAGTTCTTTTTTTGTGTACAGAATAAGACTTAACAGATTTATTCTTTATTGTTTACAGATGTCTCTACTGCTGCGTCGTCCCCCCGGCCGTGAGGCTTATCCTGGTGACGTGTTCTATCTTCACTCCCGTCTGCTTGAGCGTGCCGCTAAGATGTAAATATTCAAAGTTGTTATAAAGATAAAATTATGATGTAATATGACTTAAACTGGATAATATAGGTTAATTTTTTTTAATAGAGGAATCAATGCCAAGTCCATGAATAATTTGAAACCAATTATAAACAAATTTCTAACTTAAAAACTTAAAATCACAAAGGAAAAAGTGTTCCCTTTTTTTCTTTCTATTTTGTAATGTGATAAATGTATTTATAACAGGTCTGACAAAATGGGTGGTGGCTCACTGACTGCTTTACCCGTCATTGAAACCCAAGCCGGTGATGTGTCAGCTTACATTCCCACCAACGTGATCTCCATCACTGATGGACAGATCTTCTTGGAAACTGAGCTGTTCTACAAAGGTATCCGACCAGCCATCAACGTCGGTCTGTCTGTATCGCGTGTCGGATCTGCTGCTCAGACCAAGGCTATGAAGCAGGTGAATATGCTAAAAATTTTAATTTGCATCTCACAGGTTAAATTAATGTCTTGCAAGTGTAAAAAAAAAATTGTGTTGTACTAAGGCAAAATGAAAAGTCTTGTTTGTCATGTGATTTTTAGGTGGCCGGTTCCATGAAGCTGGAATTGGCTCAGTACCGTGAGGTCGCAGCTTTTGCCCAGTTCGGTTCTGACTTGGATGCCGCTACACAGCAGCTGCTCAACAGAGGAATGCGTCTTACTGAGCTCCTCAAGCAAGGACAATACGTGCCCATGGCTATTGAGGAACAGGTATTAAAATATAAAGATTCGAATAAATTGAGGTTTTTGACTCTCATAAATGAAAAACTCTAAATATCATCATTTTGATTTTGTTTTGTTGAAATACTAATGGGATTTATATATGCATAGGTCGCCATCATTTACTGCGGTGTCCGCGGTCACCTCGACAAGCTGGACCCCTCCAAAATCACTGCCTTTGAGAAGGAATTCACTCAACACATCAAAACTAGCCACCAGGGTCTTCTCTCCACGATCGCCAAAGACGGTCAGATCACCCCCGAATCTGACGCCTCCTTGAAGAAGATCGTCACAGACTTCCTAGCTACTTTCACCCAATCGCAGTAAACTAGTTTATGTAACTTGACGTGTGACTGATCTCAAAACTCGAGTTTGTAGAGCAGTCCCATATCAAATTAAAAGCTTCGCCTGACGGAAGTACTGCTGTAATGTCTACAGTACTTTCATGAGACGAATAGTAGTATAGCATTCATATGGGCTGTATTGAATGTTGATACAATCATGGAATGTATTTATCTCGTGTTGGAGCGGTTATATAACAGTAATAAATGTCTTACACACTATGTATTGTTTTATTAACTCCTAACCAACCAAAAGACAGGTACTACTGATAAAGCAATAAACTAATAATAAAAATAAATGTTGAAATTATGGATTTATGCATTTTAAGTTCCCGGTAGGAGAAGGGCAACAAGCATTT
The DNA here is from genome assembly GCF_003987935.1 of Bombyx mandarina. Next base: position 3,406,019 of record NW_021011486.1, on the reverse strand, counting down.
GTGATTGGTCATGTGACCTAAATACTTAAGGGCAGCTGTCATCGCAACGTTGAAGTGGCAGTGGGCAGGACACATTGCTCGTTAGAACGGATGGCCGCTGGGGCCAGAAAGTTCTTGAGTGGCGACCGCGTACCGGAAGAGGTAGTGTGGGTAGGCCTCCTACAAGATGGACCTACGATCTAGCGAGGTTCGCGGGGTTCCGCTGGATGCAGGCAGGGCAGGACCGGTATTTGTGGCGAGGCTTGTTGGAGGCCTATTTCCAGCAGTAGATGACCGGGCTGATAAGATAAGAAGAAGAAGCTGCCGTCATCTACAAGTACTCTTAAATGCAATGCACATTACCTATGACAAATGCCATTCGACAGACAACGCAAGACATCAGACAGTAGCTCTAATGGGCTGTTTTCCTTATGCCAATTTATTGGGATAGTTAGCTACTTTATTATATTGTAAAACCTTGGTGTCCGCCGAAAAGCGACCAATTAGGATGGTGTAATTTCATATATTATAGTGCCCAAAGTTAGGTATAATTTTTTTCAACTCCACACTTCTCTATTCGCAACTGCTAATAAATTATGAAATGCAGGTGAAAATATTGAAAAGGGAGGGAGTTAGATAGGAAGGCAGGTTGGAAAACAAGTAAAGAAGGAAGAGTCGTCAGTGCACGTAAATTATGACTCTGGCGAATCTATAGAAGTCTGAACCACGCACGACCGGAAAGTAGGTATAGTGATGATTAAATGATCAATGAATGATATTTAGAAATAAAAGGAAATCGTATGCAGTAGGAAGGTCTGCATTCAAAATAACAACCCCCGTAATCAATTATAGGAAAGATCAGACCTAGTACGTATAGTCTTTAGGGTCTTATGGTAAGTCTTAAGGCAATAAAGAAGACGAAGAATATCATAGGTTTTCTGTCCGACGCTAGATGTTTTCCAGTTGAGTGTCTAGTCAACGTAAAGGGCCAAGTTCTTAACTACAGTATCTAGGACAATAACTATTATTTACAGGGTGAAAATTAAATATGACTTATGGCTTATAGCAACCCAAACGGTAGCCGCGCCTGGCCGCACGCCGCGACCAATCAGGAACTCTCGTTGTCGGCTCCCAGCGCGACTCAAAGAGTAGTGAGCGAGGGATTTCTTATGGTCCACCTGATGGTAAGTTATTACTGTCGCTCATGGACGTCAGCAATGACAGGGGCAGAGCCAAGCTGCTGCCTATCATTGAGTACTCTCCACAAGCCTCGTTTGAAGAAGTTCATGTCATAGCGCTCGGGAAACACCATGGAGGGGAGTTCATTCCAAAGCCGGATGGTACATGGCAGAAAAGATCTTTAGAAACGCACTGTCGATGAACACAGCGGCTCCAGATAATATGGATGTACTCTGCTCTGGTGGCGGAAGGTGAAAGGGAAGGAAATGAGGGGATCATCCCGAATTATTCCCCATGGAACATACGGCACAAAACATAGAGAGAAACAAAGTCCCTCCGTAGACCTAGAGGTTTCAAGCGATCCGCGATAACGGGACTATTGACAACCCGAACAGCCTGTTTCTCTATGGAGTGAAATGGAAAAAGCTGGTATTTGGGAGCTCCGGCCCAGAGGTGGGAGCAGTACTCCATGCGAGGGTCGACCTGTGCTTTGTAAAGCGAAAGTCTTTGTCCAGGCGTGAAATGCCACCTCGCTTTGTTGAGAACTCCCAACATTTTGGAAGCCTATTTAGCTTTACCTTCCAAATGACTCCGATACTGAACACCGCTCGAGAAATCAACCCCTAGAATCTATATACCTATTCGCGGAAAACTGCAGGGTTACTCCTTAAAATTGCGTCGCTATAACAAAAGGATCCTTCTCTGCAGTGAACGCGCAAACCTGTGTCTTCAATGGGTTGAACTGAACGGAATTTAATTCATTAAAATATCTTTTAAAATAATTTAAACCAACCCCAAATAATTGTAAATTATTGATGATTGCGTTCTTACTTGAAACAGAAACAGCAGGATTTCTATTTTGTATCGATATTGTTTTAGGAAAATGTTAAACTTCTACGAGTATTCATTAGTCGCCCTATGTTAAATTTATTTATAACCTGTGCTTATGTCGACAAAAAGTACATAATATGACCTAAAGGTCTCTGTTCTCATGTCATAAAGTTAAAAAAGAAAGTTCACAATACAAAACCTGAAAATTAGCGCTAGACCGAAAAAAAAACTGAAACCTTTGTAAATATTAAACATATGTAGATAAAAGTTAGCTTTAAGTACTTTAAAGATTTAATAAAAGCTATTGATTTTCTTCTGTTTGATTCTAGCTGTAATTCAGGCAAAAATGGATTTTTTTGAAAAAGCTCACGTTGTGAAAAACGAGACCTCAAAAGAGAAATCAAACTTATTAGTAAAGAAGCAACTTAAACAAATGCTAAGAGGCTATAAACAAAGTGACAATAAACTTATACAGGAGGCTACAATATTAAAAAGCAACTTAATAGACCCCGCTCTTGACTTCGATGATAACACATCAGTTAGCGGGTTTTCAGATCTGAACCTCACTAATTCCAGTCTTGATAGTTTAACTCCGAATACAGAAAAAACACAAGACAAAAGTTTAGATGACAACGATTTCAGTGATTTAGTTAATGATGAACAAATCGTACAAGATATAGATGAATCTATTTCTGAAAGCAATGATGATATCCAGTCACTCTCGGAGGTTAGTGAAGAAACCAGCGACATTAAATCAGACGAAAGTGATGTCGTATCTTTAATTAATAGCTTAGGTGAAAGTTCAGGGGCAGATGTTTATGAGACCGAATCTGATGATTTTGATACTGATGGAGCTTTAGCTAGTACAATACTAAAGAACTTAAAAAATAAATCTAATGAAGGTACTAAAACTAAGAAGAGAAAATTAGATCCCATAGATTCTGCAAGTAAATCTATGGATAAATTCGACAGTATGTTAAAGTCAAAAAAGAAATTAAATAAGAATACTATTAAAAAGAATAAAATTAAAAATTCTGATACTGCAAATGAATCTCCTCAGTCTGATGATATCAATTCTTCTTCCTCATCCACTAATTCCTTACCTTACATTTCAATAAAAGCAGCAAACATGCCGGAGCAAAATCTTAATGAAATATTAGGAAAATATTGTCATCCCACTGTGAAAAACTTACTTAGCGACTGCCACACAGCCGTAAAAGATTTTAGCATATTTTCTACTGAGAGCATTAATAGCTCAGAAATTGAAATTGAAGAAGAAGCAGACAGCTTAGTCCCCGAGTTAGGTGATGTAGCTGTTATTGACGAGTTAGAAGCAGAGACAAACCCAGAAACTTTAACTGAAATAGCCAGCATTGCTGTTGATGAAACAATGCCATTAGAAAACATTAGTAATGAAGAAGATTCAGTTGATTTTACAAATAAGCCCAATTTGGATTCAGTACAGATTTATTATGGAACAAAACATTGTGTTTTTGTATTGAAACATCCAGCAATATTGTATTTTCATGGTAAAGTAACAATGAGAGCATTAGGTGGCCAAATGGAAGTTTTTGGATACAATTTAAAAGATCAATACCAAGAAGTATATGCTCCAAGATTGAATTATGCTTTATCTGTAAAAACGGTAGAGTCTGAAAATAATTATCAGGGTCTGTTTAGTAAACTGACTGCTGTAGGGATATCTGTGAAAGAAGCTGAAGAAATTGTAACAACACTTGGAGAATATGATGGTATTCTCAGTCTTGGACCCCTGAAAGACTACAAAATGGATTTTGTAGAAAATAATTTTAGTATATGCGAACTGTTTACGAAAACAAAAAATGTTGAATCCTGTTTTCATAGAGCATCAGACATTTTAGGTTGTTCGTTGTATTTAAAAAGACCCTTGAGGACATATGAAGAAAGACCACAGTGGGAACAGGCATATACATACGGGACAGGTTTGTATATTAAATCTTGTGTAATTTCCAACTAACAAATTTTGATGTAGGTAAATTGGGGTAGTTCTAAGAAAAGTGTTATTGGTCATTTTACTAAATAAAAAGTTTGTTTAATTTGAAGTCAATGCCAGAAACAACAAAAGCCAAATAGGAAAATACTGTACACACCTATGGAGACAAATTGGAAAAAAAATCATACTCATACTCATAGTTTCAATCTCATACTATTGAGAGTTTCTTGTCTATATTTTAATTAAATTTGGAAGGTTAGTTTAGTTTAGGCACTCTTAAAGATACTTCTTTACTTTTTTAAATTTATAAAAATATTATAAAACCTAAACAGAATTTTCTATTTGTTTCAAAACGGAATTTTTAAGATAACATGATTATGTAACATGATTGAATATAAAGAAACTGTTTTTTTAACCGTGGATTCCAAATAAGAAACTTCACTTGATGTAATTTGAGATGCATTTGCCTGAACAAAAAATGCAGGAATTTTATATCACTATTCTTCAATTCTAAAATCAAACAAAACAATTCAGTTGAGGTTTGAAGAACCCTATGTTTGCTTGACTTTATGTTGATACCATAATTCGGTAGTCTGGTTGTCTGCAATATAAATAAATGTGTAAATAGTGTTTATTTTTCAAATTATGTTTTTAGATTCAGGAGCTAGAGGTATTATATGTGGTGGGAAGGGGACTGGGAAGTCAACTATGCTCAGATACCTATGCAATAGATTGCTGGATCATGGACCGGTGCTAGTCATAGATTTAGACCCGGGCCAGGCCGAGTTCACAGTAGCAGGAAATTTATCTGTAACAATTGTCAATGAGCCATTACTCGGACCTAATTTCACTCATTTGAAGACACCTGAGAAGTAAGAGTCATAGTTGCTTTTCAGTACATTATAACAAAACCCAGTTAGACAGTGGATTATTTTAAGCTTGTGCTTATCTACATTATAAACACTATTATTAATTGTTTTATACTATTATTTTTAGTTTTAATGGTTTCCTGATGTTTCTCTGCAGTCTTTGGTCTACCAGTGATGGTGGCGCTTAAAACAGTCAGAAATAATTGTTTATAATGATTGTAGGTACTATGTATCAAATATTCCCTAATATGCCAAAGACACCCACAGTCTTATACCAATCAGGAGACTGATGTACACCTAAAACTAAATTATCTGCTTTGTTTTAAATTTCTGAACACATACTTGAAGTATTTCGATTTCAAAATCATTTATAGCAATATTTTTACTTGCTATGCCATACAATGTGTGAATATGTTAATTAGTCAACGTTAGAACAAGGTGAATAGTGTTTTTTTTTTTTGTAAAATACATTCCTTGGCAATACTAATAAGACTGGATTATTTTAAACAATATTTTAGGTTTATTATTTATTATAGTTATATTATTGATTGAAGTTAGATATAAGCAAAAACATCATTTAAATTTATAAATGGTTTCTAAACAAACTGCTTATTCTCTTATTTCAGGATGCTAAACATTGGCATGATTAGCCCTATGGATAACCCAACCAGATACGCTTCGGCTGTCCAAGATATTATTGCTTATTGCCACCAAACCCACAAGTACAGATCAATGCCGTGGGTCATCAACACAATGGGAATGACCAACAATTTAGGACTTAAATTTATGTTATTGACTATTTTGGCAGCGAAACCGACATTTTTATGTCAGATATATTGTAAATCCTATAAAAAACAGTTTGAATGCCCATTACAATCAAACTCTGTAAGAAGATTGTGTGAATTTTATAAAAATGATAGATTGCTCAAGAATACCATTTGTCCGGAGTATTTTGATTACAATTTTATGACATTCATTACCGTAAATGAATCTAGTAATCAACCAAAAAGGGCCATACCACTAATGCCTAGAGATGAAAGATATTTAAATTATTTGGCATATTTCGGAGAGTTATTGAACATGCACCAAGGAACAAATATTTTAGGAATTGTGCCATATTCGTAAGTTTATTTCACCTTCAGAATTATTGGTATAACAAATCCTATCGAATTGTTACTTGAGTAATAATTTTATTTTTTTATTTTTTTTGTTGTTGCTTAGATGGATGGACGAGCTCATAGCCCAATTGGTGTTAAGTGGTTACTGGAGCCCATAGACATCTACAACGTAAATGCGCCACCCACCTCGAGATATAAGTTCTAAGGTCTCAATATAGTTACTTACTAGTAATTTGAATGTGAACAGTTAGATGCCGCTGCACTATGCATTTATTTCGTGTTTCGAAGAGTGGGACAACCAGTGATACTGCTATGTAATCGTGTCTATAAGAATCAAAATGTGATCACTTCTATAAATAGTCAAAAAGTAAATTTACCAAGGAAAAGTCTTCTATCAGTTTTTAGAAGAGAGTTCAGAGTTTATAGAAGTAGGTAGTCAAATCCACTAAAAACGCGTGAAATTATGTTTTGTAATAGGTGTTTTTATTTACACTCAATCAGGCAATCACGAGCGCAAATCCATTTGAACTGATAGCGATTTCCAGGCAACTCCTGATTATAATTATTTAGCCATAATCCACCTATCAAAAACAAAAAAGTTCACATTAATATATTTAATTGCCTAATCTGCAATTTATAAAATTACGTCCCATGATGTTAAAGATTTTTTGTTTACAAACAAAACAACAACAAATACCGAGTTCGAGCGAAATAAAATGAGAATGCCATCAATGTATTTGAAGAAAAATAAATATACATAATTAAGGATAACTAAAAAACTACTGGTCGACTAATGATAAAAATAAAATGGGACCACACGAGAATCATCAGCTTTGTAATAACAAAAAAAAGAACTATCAAAATTAGTTCACCTAGAAAAAAGTTCAGAGGTAATACATAAAAGAAAATACAGTCCAACTGATAACGTTCTCCTTTTTTTTGAAGTCGGTTAAAATTCAATGTAAATAAAAAATAATAAGGAAATACTCATTTTAACAACTAAAGAAAAAACATTAAATAATTCATTGCTTTACTAATTTATATAGTTAATTTATAACTTGAAAATTAACTTTTACGACAAATACGACGTAAATGCGTCACCCACTCTGAGACATAAGTTCTAAGGTCTCAAGTATAGTTACAACGGCTGCCCCACCCTTCAAACCGAAACGTATTACTGCTTCACGACAGAAATAGGCGGGGCGGTGGTACCTACCCGTGCGGACTCACAAGAGGTCCTACCACCAGTAAAAAACGTCTAGCAATCCATTTTTTTCTGGCAGGGGATCAAATCATGGGAAGTTTCAGAGCCTAGAGGGCGCGCGGGGTCCTCTAGCAATCTTGATATTTATGAACGACCGTAAACATTTACCATTAGACGGATGATAACACGATCCATCTTCGATGAGAACAAAATAATTGAATTCAACGACACATTATTATCTCTAAATGTTTTAAAAATTAAATGTGAAACAATCCGTTTCAAATGATTTGTTTAAGATTCAGATTCAATATCAATACGTCAAACGGGATAATAATTTTACATAATATATTAAACATGTTTATTAGAAAATATTTATGAGGGAATCGGAGCAGAGTTCATCCATATTATCTGGAACCGATGCGTTCATCGACAGTACGTTTCCAAAGATCTTTTTTGCCACTTACCATCCGGCTTTGGAATGAACTCCCCTCCACGGTGTTTTCCGAGCGCTATGACATGTCCTTCTTCAATCGAGGCTTGCAGAGAGTACTTAACGGAAGCAGCGGCTTGGCTCTGCCCCTGGCATTGCTGACGTCCATGAGCGACGGTGACCACTCACCATCAGGTGGGCCGTATGGTCGTCTGTCTACAAAGGCAGTAAAAAAAACGTCTATTCTGTGTAATTTGTAATAACAGTGATAAAGAGAGGAAAATAAAAGTAATGTGCGACTAAAATAATTTTAAGAAATCTTGCAAAATATTTAATTTGGCACAAAAACAAAAAAGTTGCCCTGAAAACCATTAATAAATATTCACGCTCCTTCAGAGTTCACGGCTTGAACGTGGAAGTGGTCTAAGATTGTTTGATACACACAAGTATCCTTCACACTCATAGGATTTCTCATTTTCTGTAGTCCCATCTACTGAGTTTGCCAATCTTTGGCGATGATAACCAACTACCGGAGACTCCGCGTAAATGATATTAGAACGAGTTCTCAAGGCTGAAGTCTCAGTTGCATTGGATTAACCTCTATTCCGTGCTTCACACGGCTGCAAGAAATAACGCGTATGCCAGAAGTACAGATATTTCTTTGTGATATGGTGACGTCAGCGCGTGCGATTTAAAAAAAAGCCTTAGCACAAGTAATCTGTTATTTTTAGCATTATCTATGTATCACTTGCATATTTTCTATCCTTTTTGCGGCCACACCGGACAAGGTCAGGGCTCCTAGCTCTTGCACGATCACCAAGCGATTATAAATACGAATAGCAATAACATTGCAAATACCAATAATTAGTGAGATAATACTCGAGAACTTAGATACTACTGGTTTTTTTTTTTTACATCGACGATGAGAAACGTTTTTTAAGTAGTTAACGGTCCCCATAGAAAGTACCTTGAGATATGAATCTAAATATAAATCGCATAAACAACTTTCGGCCCTTCAAACGAGATCGAAAATTATGGTTCACGGCATAAATAGGCTAGTGGTACTTACACTTGGGGGCTCTTAAGATACCACAAGTAATTACGCAAATTAATATTCTTGGAGTTTTGAATTTTACTACCGTTACGATACTGTATATCTTCATCATATTTATTTCGTAAACGTGTATTAAGTAGTAACTGCTGTCTCACTTTTCACACCGGAACGACCAACTTTTTCGCGGCAGAAATAGGCGGGTAGGTAGTACATACCTAAGTGAGTAATCACAAGACCCCCACCCAGGAATAATCTAAGTTAATCTTTATCATGTCACAATCTTTATAACCCCACTATTCTAAATAATTGGGCATTGCTAACGTCCATGAGCGACGGCAACCACTTACTATCAGGTCATATGATCGTCTGCCTGCTCGGCCAATAAAAAAAAGTAACTCGAATAGATTAAAGATTTATAATGTCAGTTGTTTCGCTAAACACAATTATTATTTTGCGTATAATACTGAGTCACTTATACATAGTAATGCTGAAGAAGGATGCTCTGCATATCTGAGCATCGCACTAACGCCTCGGTTCTAAAAGAATATCTCTCAAAGGTTGTCGTCAACAGCGCAATCCAGGATTCTCCAATATTTTGGACACGTATCGCGACGGCCAGCAGAGTCGATCGAGAAACTTACTGTTCAGGATAGGGTCAATGGTTAAAGTTCTCGTGGACGAATCCTCATGAGCTGGACTGATCAGATGAAAATTCTTACCATAACTCCACTTAACGAGTGCGTGCGCCAAACCTCAGTTCACGAACTATGGAGAACAGCTGTCAAGGCTTTAATAAACAAGGATTACATATAACCACGACTGCTCTGCCAAGAGTAACCGACTATTATGATGATGATGATGACTAAATCGCCAAATTCAATTTAAAACGGTCGGTCGTTGCATTTTTTTTACATACCAATAATTCTTGGATGCATTATTTTCATGGTTTTCGCTTATTCTATGTATGTATCTCATGCATTTTAATTGTAAGGCATCTCTGTTTTCGACTATAGCAGTGACGCCATACATAACGCCGCATGAATCACGCCTATCTGTCTTTTAAGTTCGCATGACGTAAGGTATATTTCAGTAACCGCCAAAGGATCGTTACATTAAAAGCCAAACATAACTTTCTTAAGTAATACTATAGTCAAATTGCTTTAAAATATCATTTTGTGTGTACACTAAATGAACGATTCTTTTATAAATATTTTGATAAGTTTTTGCGTGTCGTAGTCATGATTGAAAGTACTTTTACGGACGTTTACGGAATAATCTCGCGTTTTTTATAGTCGATATAACGACCATCCTTTTCTGGCTACTAATTACTTGCATATTAATTAGAAAGTAATTGCTCTAATAAATTGGTGCTACGTAAGAATAGAATGCTCACTTCGCGTATCTTATTCGTAGTATTGTCATGAGGTATTGTGATTGCGATGATTGTTTATGGGTTCGGATAACCGTTTAAAACTAAATGGGCAGTGAGCAACTAAATCAAGAAAAAAAGCTGCTTTTTGCATTGAAAAATTGTTTATTGGCCTTTAAAAAAAGGAAAACAAAATAACCTCTAACTATTTAGTATACTAGGTAGTAGTAGAAATACAGTAAAAAACAAATTCTAGTTTGCGTTTTCTCGTAGGATCATGATCGGTTTTTTATTTTATTTGGAGTCAGTAAATTTTATTTTTGTATTGAACTGTGATGTCATCAATCAAAGTTAAAATAAATTTTGTTTCCACTATATAGGTGTGTTCACTAATATTTGATTGGTGATCCAATTATTTCGCGGTTTATCAAGATATCGGGATAGGTGTAGATAAGCGTTAATTTTTACATTAATAGATTTGCGACAAAAACCGGGCCTTGATAAATAATAAATTGTTTCTTAACAAAGCCAGCATCTAGTGAATTAGGTATTCTGCGGTGTCTTCACCGTCAATTTCGTCGATCAGAATTTCAAATATAGAAACCACACAACGTTGGATATAATTTGAAAGTACATTCAATTGGCCATTGATCTATGAGAACAGCTTAATTTATCTTCAATTACATTGGTGTTTCTCACAAACCACCCAAGGATTCGGTCTTAAGAATGAGTCACTCTTATTAAAAGCGACCAACTCCTATTAATTCAGTTAATTGATTCGGGCGTTGAAGAAGCATTATTGTGTAACTATAATAGTGACTTGTTATTGCAGTCCGATAATGTAGGCACACAATCTCATTGCCAAGCACTTGTTTCCAGTACTTTTTATATATTTAAGAAGCAGACATGAATATATGTATATGCAGAAATATGAAGTTTCATCAAAATCAGTTTTCGCATGATATTCGAACACACAAAAAAGTCAAAAGTCGTTAAATATGTATATAAAATATAATGAACATCGCGTACCTCAATTTTCTGATATAAGCCTTGTTTAAATTCCGACTGATTAGTCTTAAGCGTAAAATTATTGCCCCGAGACAAACAATATTAATTTTATCAAATACCTAAAATTGAGTAGTGAGTAATAAATAGATAGTGCTCCAGGAAAAGAGTGAATCAGCAATGCTAGACTATGTTAACTTACTGCTTCACTTGCTAGATTAAATTCTTCGCTAAGAACTTCGACTTTAAAACGAACAAGTTACTCAGTTATTAAAGTATCCATATTTCATTTACCTTTTATTGTAATGCTAACATTTTAATAATAATAATAAAAGATTTTGTGCAGTTTGCATCACGTAGATTCGTAATGAAATATGATAATCGTTTTAATTTTACGCCGATCCGTTATAGATAGCTGTAAACCATATGTACGTATGTATATGCGGACGTACGCGCATTCAAATCAGATTAGCATTGCCATTTCGTTACGATAATTATTTTCATATAGAAAATGATACCGAACCGACAAAATAATGACGAAAAACCTCGTTTTTTCATGTTTCAGAGTGGAATTGAAAAACTTATGTATAGGTCTGAACGTGAGAGTGCCCGAGGATACAGTTACCAAGGTGATCAATGGCAAAATAGTAGCGCTTTGTAAACTGACAACCGTTGATAAGGGCAAAATGTTTACACTGGGAGATAAAGCAATACCATGTCTTGGAAACGGTAATTTTTATCCAATCTAATTAAGATTAAACACTAAGTTTACAATGATCACACACATGATTTGGGAAACTAATGATGTATTAAATAGAAATTGTTTTACTGAATTCTTGTTATAATATTAAGATCCAAAATAAAACGAAGGTTAACTGTATGAATAATTTAAATCTCTACTGTTAATAAATATATAGAAAAATGAATAATTATCAAGTAATTAAAGGTTTTTTCCTTCAGTGATGATGGTGTATGCATATTATCTATAATTTTATATATTTTCGTATTTTGGAGTAATAATATCATAAAAATGCGTTATCATTAAGTGCAGTAATAAATTGTTGATTATTCTTGATAAATTACAATATCGGACAAAAATGATATTGGTTCCATTTTCAGGTCTGGTGCGCTGCGTGGATTTAGAGAAACAAGTATTGTACATCATCACTCCATTGCCTGTTGGAATACTCTCTCAAGTTAACACATTGGTGTATTCGGATTGGGCTCCGGAGATAGTAGGGCAAGAGAAATACTTGCCAGACAACATAATTGTCCCTTACCGCATTACATCCCAGCAGAAACAGAAACAGCTCATGATAACACCACGCCGACGGTTCAACCCTTTAGTATTACTGAATATGTCAAGGAAAACCTAAATTGAAACTTTCAATTATTTGTTAATAAATTTGTAATTGGAATAGTTCCAAAATAATTATATATCTTAAATTATAAAAGGTAATCTAATATAATGTTAATTCATGTATATTTCAAAGATAATTTTGTACTTACAATACTAATAAAACATAACATAGATGTGTTTAACTTAAATTTTAAATATACCCCATTCCTGACACCTTTGATTTATAAATGCTGCAGAATTTTTATAAAAGTCAAAAAGAGTCTAGAAAAATGTTAAAACATAGGGTTCCTTTATTACTAATAAATTAGAAAGTTATAAATTTCACACAGATAATAGATTACAATAAAATTGCCACAGTATCAGATTGGACGTCTCAAAGACACAGCTGACAGGCACTTGGCTGAGAGTGGGGCTCGCGCTCCGTGTCAAATAAACATCCTACACAAATTTATACATCACTATTTTATTGAAAAATTAAAATACAAAATACCAAACTAAACAAGTCTCAGTGAGATGACACCGGTCGAGGAATTATATATCTATGTTGAAGAAATGCTACTCGATTATATAACATGATATAGCACAAAAAAATCTTAATGGACCCGTGGAGACAGGGAGTCCACAATCGCCCCTGACATATTGTTAAGGCATTTATGCTTAAATTTATAGATAAACTATAAAATATACAAGTACCGATTATGAAAGTGTAGCCACACGAATACTGAGTGGATGTGCGTGCAACGCGGGACGCGACTGCGTCAGCTGTCAGTATTGGAAGGAAGCACTGTGTGGCTGACGCCGCGACTGCTGTAGAGTCCGAGTCGTTTCAAACGTAAGTTATCAGGCAGTATGCGAACCATTCATAAATCAGAGTTTTCCCGACAACAGCACACTTACAGCAGAGAACACCTAGTCTTCTTCTTCTTCTTGACCTGTAATGCGGCTCTGGTTGCTGTTTCAAACACCTCACGTACACCTTCCTTGCTTTTGGCAGAGCATTCCAGATATGCAAACGCGTTAATCTTTTCAGCCATAGCCCGGCCTTCCTGCGGTTTCACAGGCTCTTGCTTCATTTTGCGAAGCTCGTTGATGGTGGCGGGATCGTTGCGGAGGTCTTTTTTGTTGCCTACTAAAATAATAGGCACGTTGGGGCAGAAGTGCTTTACCTCAGGGGTCCACTTCTCTGGGATGTTCTCGAGCGAATCCGGCGAGTCCACCGAGAAGCACATGAGGATCACATCCGTATCTGGATACGAGAGCGGCCGCAGCCGATCGTAATCTTCTTGGCCAGCGGTATCCCACAGAGCCAGTTCCACTTGTTTTCCATCCACTTCGATGTCGGCAACGTAATTCTCAAACACTGTCGGCACGTATACTTCCGGGAATTGATCCTTGCTGAACACTATCAGCAGACATGTTTTACCGCATGCACCGTCACCGACGATTACTAACTTTTTGCGTATCGCAGCCATCGGTCCTGTGAAACAATACAACGCAGATAATTATGATGATGTCGAGCGTCAACGCCTTTCATGACTTATAAATATGGCCGCCACAGGATTATGGGTAGGGAGTTGTTAGACAAGCCCTCAAATGTGAATAAGCACCTGAACTAGCGGAAGAAGAACACCACCACATAGTACCCTCACATGCGAGGGTGGTATTTATTATATTTTGTAGATACCTGAAGATTCTGGCTAATTTCTGCGGAATATTGGCTTTATCGACACTTTTTTTAATCGTCTTTGCTCATCACAAGCACTTTCGTTCATAAGTCACTAATGTTGCAATCACTAAAAAAGTAACTCCCAAAAGTAAACAAGTTTTTTTTTTTTTTTATGTATTTCAAGCACTCAATTTAGTGACATGGATTTAAACTTTCGAATATTTGATCAAATATAAAGAAATACAATCATTTTTAAATGTGAACTAAATAATACCATGATTTTTTTTAATCTGACACTTTCGAAAATGTGCATATCTGTGTTGTAAGTGAATGGTAGGTTTCATTGTGTCAAATGAATCGTGTGACCATACCGATAATGCCACAATAAATAAATTATAGATTATTTGAGATTAAAAATTTAAGAAAGACAACAGGATTTACGCTTTGCTCATTTCAAAGCTAGTCTTGTAACTTCTTTACTAATTTCCATTTATAAAGGCTTCTATTTACTGATGAAAAGCGAACAAAACAAAATATGAATTAATAAAAAATTTAAAAATTATTATATTGAATAAACTCTTCAAAATAATATTGCGTCAATCACTGAATTCCACTTTCTACTTAATAAGCTTAGAAACATGCAAAATAGTTTGTAACACGGACTTGTAAATAAAAATATTTTTTCCAGTATTTACTGTAACATAATTCCCCATTAGTAACAACCGAATTTTGGTCACACTTACCCAAACTATAAAATATGTCACGGTATGGATTATATTCCTTTTACCTATTTTACAAATTAATAAAATGAAAAATGTCTTTGTCCTACCCGTAAAGCACGGAGGATAGAAGTAAAAGGAGTACCTTCTCAATGTACTTTATGTGTCACCTGAAAGTGAGCCAATTAAGGTAGCGCCACAGTAGCACGTGGAAGAATTTAAAAAAAGCGCCTTAAACTACCACACTTCACTACAATCTAGCACATTTCGTCCTGTTTAAACTGCCATGTTCATATCATTTCCATTTCCTATACTAACGCTACTTCGGTGAGTCTTTTCAACTTGTCCCCTAAACAAGATGGTACTCCTTACCTCTACCGTTCATACTGCACATATATTAATTCATTACAGTTGCCTACCAGTCATAGCTGAATTAGATATTGTATTAACATAAAATATAAGGTACCTGGTGAATGTCAAAAAACCACCGTTTTACTGAGATTTTAATTTACCATAGCATCTTGTTTCATTTGATTTCATGCCAACTGATTAATGTTTCAATTAATCAACTACTTTTCATTTCGCTCCATATCATTTTTCATAAAAAAGAATAAACCATAGACCTCTATAGGTTTTATTTCAGTGGAATAAACAAACAAAATAATAAGCCGGATAGTACGATACTTGTGCCTGTCTAATTGGAAAAATAGAACTTAAATGTCAAATTGTCCATAGATAATACACTTGGGTTTTTTTTATTGTGGCTCGAGCAGTTTGTGCATTTGCCACTACTAGTGTGGAAAGGGTAGGGAAACCAATTTTATTTAGGTATCAAGTGGAATGTTCGAAATTTGGAAAGGATTGTAATAGGATTAGGTAGATAATAATATAAATACACTTGTTATTCTCTGTTTAGCTACCAAAGTGCACCATTAATAAATATCCGAAGAGCCTTTTTTTACAAATTGAACTTTCAGCTGAAAACTTTGTAGGTATTGGATTAAAAAGAAATTCCTTGTTCATAAGAAGTGTAAAGCGCAGTTGAAGTATAAAAATGCATGATTTTAGTCAAATAAAAAATACTTCACTAAATTACTGTTTTTACAAATTAAGAATATTTACTAACTAAGAAAATTGAAATTTATATGTAGGTCGAACATATCGACCAACATGCACTAGGTTTTTTTTTATGATTGAAGTATTATTGGTGGCCCGGAGTTCTTTCCAGTTTCACCAGGATAGGTGGGCGAGCAAAGGCTCAACCAGGAGGGGTGGGATTTGCTAACAGCTGCCTGAGCGCCTGAAGGAGACCTAACAACTCAAGAGCAACTGCTTTGCGATTGAATCTACTACCGGATCGGAATCGCGACCCGTTGAGAAGATCCGGCGAGAAACTCGGCGGGCTGATGCATGGTTCAGGTTGCCGTCGACCTCTTTGTCGAGTTTGACGAGTACGGTTACCGGGGCCCTACCCCTGCTCTTAGTGTTAAGAGCTGAAGGCATGAAATGAAAGAACAGATCGGCGTTTCACTGGCTTTGTATTTCAATGGATTAAATATAATACAATAATTATATACAAAAACGCGACATTGCATATTAAGAGGTCAATCATTACATGAAAAACCCAACCACCCATACCAATCAACTTCTTAAAAATTGCATATCCCCCTTTAAATAGAAAGCAGGACTGGTTCATGGCAGAAATAGGCAAGTTGCTGATTTGAAGTCGTCGTGGCCTAAAGGATAAGACGTCCGGTGCATTCGTATATAGCGATGCAACGGTATTCGAATCCCGCAGGCGGGCACCAATTTTTCTAATGAAATACGAACTTAACAATTGTTCACGATTAACTTCCACGGTGAAGGAATAACACCGTGTAATAAAAATCAAACCCGCAAAATTATAATTTGCGTAATTACTGGTGGTAGGACCTCTTGTGAGTCCGCACGGGTAGGTACCACCGCCCCGCCTATTTCTGCTGTGAAGCAGTAATGCGTTGCGGTTTGAAGGGTGGGGCAGCCGCTGTAACTATACTGAGACCTTAGAACTTATATCTCAAGGTGTGTGGCGCATTTACGTTGTAGATGTCTATGGGTTCCAGTAACCACTTAACACCAGGTGGGCTGTGAGCTCGTCCACACATCTAGGCAATAAAAAAAAATAGTTGTAGAATTTTAGAACATATTTGTTGTATAAATGATTAATAACAACTATTATATATTAACATATATAATAAAATAAAAAATAACAAACTTATTTGTGAGGGTTCTTATTACGCCCGAATACTATTTACTACCTTACAGAAATTAATAAATTTTGCGAGTTTCAGTTTTATTATATGATATTATTTCTTCTTTTTGTAAGCCATGCTTCCCATGTCTTATACCCATGTCTTATATTTTTTGGGATTTTAAAGCTAACAGAGCAAATCCACATTTATTGTTCATATGAAATGATGAAGCACCCATTCACTTTCCCCATTGGCACTGAGGAAGTGGCAGCTGTGTAGGTAGTCAATGTAATTTTTCTCCTACCTACGCCGAAAGTTCGGTTTTCCTCTCGCTGTACAGGGAAGAAAGTGTAACTTTCTTTCCCTGGGTACTGACAAGTGCGCATGCGCGTTAGTGTCTACGTCTGCTCTCACGCACCTAAAATTCTCCGCCATTGTTGTGCTCGGGTAATTTGCAATATTGTGTTTAGTGTAAAAGTGAAATAAACAAAAAACAATAAAATTTAATAGTGAATTATTAAACAAAGAATTATACAAGATACAAGAAAAATACAAGGGTTAGAAATGAATAGAACCAAACAAACATATTATCGACTAAATAAGACAAATGTATAAAAATTCAACACTTTATTTAAAAATTCTCACTTTTCGTCCCATACAATAAAAACCATCATATAAAAACACCCTTTACTTATAACTATAATATAATATTTTGAAACCTAGTTTAATATAAGTCTACGTAGTTATGGCAAAGTATTGTTTTAAAATGGTAATGTTTTTGTGACATAAAATATAACAAATTCGATGTTACAATTTTTCAATAACATAATAATTTTTTTTTTTCAAAAATTGATTTTCAGCCAAATAAGGTTTTGTGTCTTGGTGTCTGCAAATGTGGATCAATATTTTAGGTTAAATTAAAATTGCAGTTTTTTTTAAAGTTGCAATGGTGAATGTCCGAACCAGTCTATCTGTCTAATGTTAAGATTTATAAAGCAGGAAGTAAATGAATTGAAAAAAAAAAAATAATGAATCCAAAATTACTATTTTAACACAGAGGTGAAATATATTATTACTCCCTTAAAGTATTATTAAATTAAACTTTAGAAATACATAATATACAACAGCATATACACAGAATATTGAGGCACGTATTGGTAGTAAATTTATATAAAAATTTGACCTGAACAATAATTTCTGCTATCTTCGTATGTTTTTATTAAAGGCAAGATATAATCAGTATGAACTCTTAGAGACAGAGACAGTTCATGTTTTACTATTTGATGCGTTTATATAAAATAATTGATTATGCCAACTCAAGGTAGCCCTGCGAGTCATAGCTTCATATTTTAAGAGTCATCGGACGCCATCTGAAAAAGGAAAAATTGTTATCACTAAAATTTTCAAATTAGTATGTCCATAGTTCATAGTATGTAGGACCTGATATTTCAAAAAAAGCGATGAACATATTTCAAAATAAGTGATATAAGTGTAAGTCTAAAAAGTAATATTATTATGTATCTGCAGTGGGATCTATTGCAAAAACATGCAATGCATTTCATTGATAGTCGATCTGTTTCTATGACATTGTTGGGGACATCGAATTAATGATAGTAATGATACTGATCGGTACTTTAGTAAATCCGGGTTTTTCAAATTCTGGCATTTGATGGTTAAACACCAATGCCTTCAGGCGACATACTTATCAAAGTCCTCGATTTACTATTGGATCATTGGTTTTCGATAGACAAAATTAAAACTATGTTTACGGTTTAATCTTGCGTTAAATTATTTTCATTTAACCGATTTTTTCGAATACTTTCTAGTTTTTGTGTCAAGCAAATTTAACCGATTTTTTCGAATACTTTCTAGTTTTTGTGTCAAGCAAAATGTCAATGAAATTAATAAACCTGGAATTAAATGGTTAGTTTGAACTAAAGTACATTGACTTTTTTACATTGGCGAGGTTGGCAGTGAAAAAAGTCTTTGAGATATTTTAGAAGCAAGAAATTTAGCCCTTTTGCCCACAAGGAAATAGGCCGTATGGCCGAGTATACGGGCCCACTTGATGGCGAGTGGTTACTGAAGCTCATCAACGTCAGCCATACCAGGGGCAGAGTCAAGTCATTACTTATCGCTGGTACTCTCCGTAAGTCTCATTTCAAGAAGGGCATGTCATAGTGCTCGGGAAACACCGTGGAAGGGAAATTCATTCGAAAGGCGGATGGTATGCCGAAGAAAAGATCTCTGGCAACACACACAGAGATCCGAAGTCTCTCCGTAGACCCAAAGGTTTCAAGCGATCCGTGCGAATACCATTCTCGTTAATCCGAATGGCCCTCTTCTGTATGGAGTCAAATGGAAGTAGCCAGTATTTGGGAGCCTTGGCCCAGAGGTGTGGGTTGTACTCGACGCCAGGCTGGACTTTTACTCTGTAAAGAAAAAACCTTTGCACAGGCGTGAAGCACCGCTTCGCCCTGTTGAGGCCTCCCAACATTTTAGAAGCTAGATCGGCGTTAACTTCCAAATGACCCCACTCTGAGACTCGCCCCTGAGAGTTCTCTACTTCAGGCACAATTTTTGATCATCTCTCCTACACCACGCTCTGAAAAAGACTCTGATGGCCGATATATCGCGCATCCCCCATGCTGTCATCCGCATAGTAATGATCATGTCATTGATGTGCGATGCTCCGTCCTTCCAAAAAGCTAGCGCTCCACTTGCAGTGTCTCTCGGAGATTTCCTAAGATGATAGCTTCGACAGAAGGGCGTCATGTCAGACCCTTTCGAAGACCTTGGCGTTATCAAGGCTTACAGCGAGAGCCTCTCTATTGATATTCAAGGTTTCAGCCCCTCTGCGAGTAAGGTACACACGAAAATTGCCAGCTGCGACCGAGACGGAAACCGTACTGTTTGGTCACTGATCAGCTGGCAATCCTCAAGATACTTCAGGAGTTGCGTGTTTATTATTCGAAATGCCTAGGATGTTTTTGGGAGTTTAAATGTCACGACTTTTCTGTGAAGGTTAAAGTTTTTAATTTGCCTTGCTAATATAATATTGTGAAGTTTATTGTGAAGGCTAATGTAATATTCTAATTAATTAATTTTCCACTTAGGTCTATAGAGGATCGATGTCCTGAAATATTGTTTTAGAAAAGTATGATAGTAGTTTTCTGTAATGGAATGACTGGTTAGGTGGCACTTAGTTAGCATCCTGACTGCTAGGCCGAAGATGGGTTTTATTCTCATTCCAAATAAGTGACAGGCGCTTTTCTAAGTCCCCCAAAACCCTAGAAAGCATACGTCATCACATTGTAAATGATGATCGATTGTGTGCGGTGCAAAAACTTTTAACCACTTTTGTTACCCTATAATATTTGCACTACAATGAATCAGTTCGTTAGTTAGAAAGACCGCTACTAATGCATATGTGTAGAAATACACTCTTAATCTGTTAGTTTATGCAGATATTATGCTGTTTAAAAAAAGGCAGGAAAACCTTTAACAAAAACCAAAAATCCAGCAAGGTTACTTAATATTACATCTATTTCTCTCTCTCTCTATTTCGAATATAAACACGATAAACTAGATTGACGTCATATCTCAAGTGTACTCTGTGGATACGTTAAAATCTTTATGGGCTCTCGTTACCATTTTTAAGACCGTGAGTCGTCTTTGCATTAGGAACAAAATACTATGTTTGATTTTAGCGCGACGTAGAACATCAAGAAATCATTTCGTCATGCTTTTTTTCATGTTGTGAGGTGCAGATGGCGCTATAGCCATCTATATATATATATGTGTATACAACTACCGTATAAAGGTTGACAACACCAAAAAGTAAATAAAACAAAATAACTCATTTACAAAATTATTATTTTTATAATTTCTAAATAATACATTTTTTAAAAGAACACAAGTTATCCTAAAATTGATTTTGTTTTATCTACAGATTAAGGCAAGACTTTAAGGCCGAGATTGAATTTAATACAATTTAATATGGTGCGTAATAATTTTCAATTTTACTATGACGACCCGTCGTGGACTTACCTATATCTACACCTGATTAGACAGAGCTTTTTTTTTTAAGAGATTTTATGACCTGGTAACTGAGACCTTTAAGTCATGTCTTATTTTAATGTATATTCCTAATTTTATGAAAAATGATATTATGGAGTGAAATGAAATGAAAATGATTAATTTGAGACATTAATCAACTGGGATGAAATTAAATGAGATGATATGAGATGAAATCTAATCTCAGTAAAATGATGGTAATTTACTAAAATTTTTTCAGTGGACTTTTTGGAGGATTCCGAGAAGTTACGTCCAGCGGCTTTGTTTCATTTTCCCACATTTGTGCACTTTCACAGATATTAAACGGTTAATAAACCACAATTATTACATATTTAAACCCGAAGAAACACTAAACAGACAAAATAAAACAAATCACACAACTTCACTCCTCGCGTTCCCGCCAAAAAGTCCATTAGAAAGAGCACTATTCACTGAGCACAGATATTGTTGGTATCGTTATCGTTACCAAGTAATATTATAAAAGTGGTAATACTGACTACAGAACAGTGTTGCCATAACTTAAAACATAGATCCCACACCTATTCAATTGACACCGATTACTTTGATTACAGAGATATTGCTAACTATTTCAAATAACAAATGAAAATGATATAAATATATATAAATCGATCAAAATGATGAAATGTAATA
The DNA here is from genome assembly GCF_003987935.1 of Bombyx mandarina. Next base: position 3,384,305 of record NW_021011486.1, on the reverse strand, counting down.
TAGTATTACTTTATTACTTTTTTACCTTTTGCCATGCGAAGATACCGTAAGATATAGCAGCTCCGACGGCGAAGGCCACGAAGTGTGGCAGATACTTTAGCGAGGGCCCGTGACGTTTCTTCATTAGTGCCGTTATGAATTTCAAGTTTCCTTCTGTGTAAGGAGGGTAGCGGCCTCTGAAAAGAATAATTAAATATGTGTTATAAGAGAACGTTCTGGAAGCGGCAGTTTCTAAATTAAGCACAAATGCTTTTTTATTTAGTGTGAATATCTTATGAAACCGTAATGTGAAGTGTGGACAGGTAGCCAACTGTTAGCTGATTTAAAAACATCTGCATTAACTAATTGCACTGCTCCTAACTTCTCTCATTGTATTTTTGTACACAGAAGAGCGAACAAAATAGTTGACACATTGTATTTTTACTGATGGTAGGACCTCTTGTGAGTCCGCGCGGGTGGGTACCACTACCTTGCCTATTTCTTCCCCCTTTAAACTAGAAAGCAGGACTGGTTCATGGCAGAAATAGGCAAGTTGTTGATTTGAAGTCGTCGTGGCCTAAAGGATAAGACGTCCGGTGCATTCGTATATAGCGATGCAACGGTGTTCGAATCCCGCAGGTGGTACTACCACCGCCCCACCTATTTCTGCCGTGAAGCAGTAATGCGTTTCGGTTTGAAGGGTAGGGCAGCCGTTGTAACTATACTTGAGATCTTAGAACTTATATCTCAAGGTGGGTGGCGCATTTACGTTGTAGATGTCTATGGGCTCCAGTAACCACATAACACCAGGTGGGCTGCAAGTTTACATTAGATGCCTGTCAACTTCGCCTAGAAACGAGACTGTCTACGATTTGCTACCAAAAGGTTCTTGGTTACTTTGGTCACGTTGCTCGGCGGCCACCAGACAACCTTGAAAAATTGGCTGTGGTGGCCAAGGTAGAAGGGAAAAGACCCCCCGGCCGGCCGCCAAACCGTTGCTCAATTCAGATAACCGCGCTCACCGGACTTTGTTGCGACCGCCCTGAGAGAATCCGACAATCGAACCAAAATGGAACCTGATGGTACAAAGAGCCACGAAGGCCTTTCATGGACATGACCTTTAGCAATGAAGTATGCCACTAAGAAGAAGATGCCTAGACAGTAACTCACGAAGCCAGTTTCTCTCCAATAGCAGCGAAGTTCTTCTTGAGGCAACTCTTTTTGTGTGTGAATGTATCGATAGTCTTCTTTCCGTGGTACGCACCTATACCGCTGTTACCCACACCACCAAACGGTAGAGTTTCAACTACAAACGGATTAAAAAGAAAAAAATTAATAAAATGGCATTTGGTAACTTGACCTTTTAGCCCATCTTAAGTATTTTACACTTCAAAAGTTCTCCCTGTAAAATAGTGTTAATTCATATTCAGACTACAATGTACTTTTTGGAAGAAATCCTTCAAGCGATTTCGTGATATATTCAAATCCAACTTCACACTTGTGCACGTGAAGAAGCAGATCGGGGAGAATGAAACAAATCACACGACATCACTTTTGATTTTCTCAGCAAAAAGTCATTTATCCTTTGTATGTTCCATTTTTCGGTACAGTAATAAGTACTAATGCGATTTCAGTTAGGTATTGACTATAAATTTGAAAATTATGAACTGTGTACTTAGTGCGAGTTTTTTAACGTCCTCGATAGCGTAAAAGTTAGCTCATATTTGTATGGAATGGGATCGTGTGCGTACGTTTGCCGCTAGGGGCGCTGTTCCAACTGCATACAAAATTGGGCTAACTTTTACGCTAACGAGAACGTTAAAAAACTCGCACTAAGCATACTGATATTTAATGGTACGACTGTAAGAAAGGGTAAAATTTTTATAATACATAACAGAAAATTATTTAACAGTTAATATCTATTAATCTATAATCCATTACATTAGATATAATTATTTAATAGAGAAATAATAATACCTTTTTTAGAACCTTTCGATTGGCGAAACTTGGGCAAGGATATTATGTTTCCCTATATTCGCCTAAGATTGAGGTTTCAAAATTAAATTAATAATTTTAAAAAGTTAAAATCGCATTAATTCCCCTACTGTTGTAATTCAAATTTATTAATTTATTTATATTAAATTCGAAAGCAATATTTGAAAGGTTTTTTCGGATGTAAACATTGTTTTTACTGTACTGACACTGTTGTTGTTGGATTTAAATACGTATAATTTATCAGAATACATTTTCCGAATTCTTTATATCGATCATACTATCGAGGTTTGTAATTACGATGACATCCGAAAAACCAATTCGCACAAAAGTTTACACTATATATATATTTACATATGGTTATTTATATATTGCATAAAGTATTAAATATAGTTGAAAGTTAGTCATTCGTTTTATAACTTTTATTAGCAGTATTAAGCATACAAAAAGATTGCAAGATGCATTCATTACAACGTGCATTAGTTGTCGAACTGTATTGTTTCCCTTGTGTATTTTATATTTAATCATATTTGAAAACGCTGTTTCTGTGCATGTTTTAATTTAACCAAGTCTTCAGTAAAATTTCTAATCTAAATATTCGATCCAATATTTGAGCGCATATTTGTTTTTTTTTATTCACTAATCTGTTTTTGAAGTGAAACTTCTTTAAGCGCATGAGGGTAAAATTTTTACAGATGTAACGTCACGCAGGTATGCAACGGAAGTGTCGAAAATTTTTAATACAGCGCCATCTATGAGATTTTTTAATACTAACGTGCGTATGAAACCTCTTGTAGTGAATTTCAATTTAGGATTATACGTGACGTTAAAATATCGATTCACAGAGGGCCCTACCTCATACTATAAAAGATGATTTACAATTATTTACTAATGACAAAATTTTACATATACTTAGACATTTAGGATAAGCGTATTTAAATTTTTGAAGGTTTCACTTCTAACACGTGTGAATTGTACACATGTTTCTTTTTTTGTTTTGAATAACGAAGGGAATTTTTAGTGATCTTAGTTTTTTTTTATTCAAGAATCTGTTTTTTTAATTTATTAACGAAGGGAATTTTGAATGACTATATTTTGTATTTTTTTTCAACTTTAATAAAAATTTCTTTTCAAACCTCCCATGTTCATTACGGTGTCGTTAATGCACATCCCTCCGCTTGTCGTGTTCTCGATAAACTTGGACAACACTTCGCCGTTGTTGCTGAACAGGTACAGCACTAGGGGCTTCTCTCTACACGCGTAAACAGATACATTGTTACCACCACCTCGGAGTTTTAACACTAAATTAATCGCATATCGTTAATCGTAAATTCAGGGTTGTGCCGATGCAAGTCTTAATAAAGCCGTTGATGTTGATATTCGATGCGTACTATATGATTAAAAAGGAAACGCGTCTATAAAATATCATAAAATATTAATTTTTTTCTTTCTGACTGTACTTTTTGCAGATGAAAGTATAACATGTAACTAAATATTATTAATTTGAAATTTCAACTTTAATTGTCTTGCTTTAAGGTTCGTAGTTTGTAAAAGTATTTAAAAGCACTAAATGTACTTATTATTTTGAATTGAATTCGAATCTATACACTATTGCAATTTTTTACGGTACAACCCTGGAAACAATAAGACATTTACTATATACACTGCGACAGCATTTATTATATATTTTAGAACATACATTAATCTTACTCTACATATTTTCTTATCGATAAACCATAAAATTAATAAGGACATTTCAATTTAAGCCGTACTCCAGATCAAATAAGCCTTCACCGTTACACCATCACCGAAGTAAAGAAATGAAACAGCACAATGACCTAGATGTTAATGAAATACATTTTTTACCATCACACCCGACCCCATTTTGATTTTTTGTTTACAAACACGGAATTAACTCTTCAAGTACTAACTGGAGTGACTATATCGATTTTTATAAATCTATCTAGATAATTCCGTGTTTGCATATATCCGTGTTCTTACCGCCGTAAAACATGATCGTGTCGTTGATACTAATGCTTCCAGAGCGAGTCTGTTCAGTGAATAGCTTTTGTATGTTGTATTGATTGCTGAACACGTAAAGCACTAGCGGATGTTCCCTGAAATTTGTTTAACTTAACGCTATGGGAGACGAATGTGTTCGAGGATCAATGAGAAAGTACCAGTTGAATTGTGTTTCCGTGTCACCATTACTAGTTTTGAAGTTAAATACTTTAGATTATCTGGCTCAAGATTATTGTCGATTGAAGTACTGCTCTGGTTTGTATTGTACGGGGTGTTAGAAAAATGGATAATTCGAATTACCATTTTCAATGATTCACATTAATGGATTCATAAATCTTTGTAGGTTTCACAGATTACTTCTAAGAAATCACGCAAACGATTTTGATAGGTACGGTTTTTATGGATAATAGGAAAATTTAAATAATTTTGTAAGTATTTTGGACTAAATCGCTTATCTTTGGAGGTGTTATATTAAAAAGTTGTTTTTTTTCTTCTTGTAGGCAGAATAAGCATATGGCTCACCCGATAGTGAGTGGTTACCGTCGCCCACGGACTTCAGCAATGCCAGGGGCAGAACAAAGCCGCTGCCTACCGTTAAGTACTCTCCACAAGCGTCGTTTGAAGAAAGACATGTCATAGCGCTCGGGTAACATCGAACGCTGAAATGGCTAAAATAAGCCAAATATTAAGAGAAAGTTTAGTCTGCTTGTGGCTGGCTTCAGGCGGGAAGCTAATTAAAAATAAAAAGACGGTTCTAAATTCTGGATAAATATCTTGTTTTTAAGCTTTGATATTATTGCCAATATAATTGCCAATGGAATTGTTCGAGATGATACCGGCATCTCGTTTTTACCATCGCACCTCCCGCCACCGGAGTAGAGTTCATCCATACTACCTGGAGCCACTGCGATCATCAACAGTGCGTTTCCAGAGGTCTTTTTTGCCACGTACCATCCGGCTATGGAATGAGCTCCCCTCCACGGTGTTACCCGAGCGCTATGCCATGTCCTTCTTCAAACGAGGCTTGTGGAGAGTATTAAGCGGTAGGCAGCGGCTTGGCTCTGCCCCTGGCATTGCTGAAGTCCATGGGCGACGGTAACCACTCACCATTAGGTGGGTCGTATGCTCGTCTGCCTACAAGGGCAATAAAAAAAATATATATTTAAGGTTCGGACAGAGTTTATGGCATTTGTTCTTTTTCGTGAATGTTCAAGACTTGTAGTTTCGGCAAAATCGCAAGTAACATTTTTATTATATCAAGTTTCTTAGTGCCAGTTTTTTGTAAACGAAAATTTGACACGTAATAGAAACACGTCGTTGTTATGCCTATCTTTGGAGACCAGGCCATCCATGGTGGTTCTTTTAAGGGTTAGTTAGTTTATGAGTTTTGGCCAATGTCACTTTGAATTCTTGATCCAATTTATAATGGAGATGATGCGGTACCTTAATTCTGACCCAAAAACCAACATCGGGTAAAAAGCGCAGTATGATAATTTATTGAACTTAGGCAAATGGCGATTTTATTCTTAGAGCATTTCGCAGCCTCATTAAGTCGTTCTATGTTGAATGAAAATTCAACTAAAATTTTTAATATAGGTATTTCCTAAGTTTACAATTTGAGAAATTTAATACATACTTCATATTTAACTGCAAACACATAATTTTATCGTGCTCAACTGTCTATATACTTATTTATATTGATTTGTTTACAGTGACATTAGTTACTACTTTACTAGTTTAGTTACTTAGTACTATAGTTAAGTACATATTTTTCAGTATGTTTACATTTAATACCCTCTAATATCTATTGACTTTTAACAAATCAATTACCCACTATCATTATTTCTAAAGTTTAATAAACTTAAATTGAGGTGACGTAAAGTGATTAATGTTTAAGTCAACCCATAGATGGCGTTATTCACAAAAACACCCTAAAGATGTGACGAGTGACGTCATTTTAAATTTTCTTTTCTTTGAGAGGAACGTTTTTCCACACATAATTATTTCAACAGTAAAACAGACTAATAATAACATAAAAACAAAAAAAAACCTCCCTTCACAGTAACTCAACACTCCTCTACAAAAGCGTAAAATAGACCAGTTGACTGATTATTTACTGAGTAATTGTTAAAAACCTTGATCAATCGAAATCTACTTCAAATCTATTTTTAGAAAGAGAGAGAGAGAGTGTGAGAGAGATAGAGTGACTGAGAGAGTATTCAGATTCAGAACACGTCACGCCTTATGAATGCTATCCTATTTTAACATTGAGTTTGTGGATAATAGAGGGGACGCTTCGCCTCGGTTACTATCTAATAGGAAAAATTAGATAAAAGCACGAAACGCCCAAACAATACGTTAACAAACTCGTATCCTGTAAATTGAACAGAAAAGCCATTGCTTAAATTACAGAAAATTATATCTCTAGTTATTTCGAATTAACAAATACATCAGTCAACTGCTCTATACGAATACATATCACACTGATTTTAAACCCACACTCATAATTCTAGTGATGGACCTGTTATTGCAGTTAAACAATCGATAATTGTTCGATGTCACCAAAAAATCGATATCGATCGAGCAAAAATCGATTTCCAACGAATTGTAATGGACCGATACATAAATGATAAATTCGAATGTTTCTTTTTTTTTAAATGAATCTCACACTAGCGTACCAACCACGAGACTTACCTTTCATTTATAAATTTGATGGCCTCGTAAGCGTTTTCAATACAAACTATTGGTAAGATGGGACCGAATATCTCGTCTTCCATCACTTTGTCGGCCGGTGTGACGTTGNTTTTTTTTTAAATGAATCTCACACTAGCGTACCAACCACGAGACTTACCTTTCATTTATAAATTTGATGGCCTCGTAAGCGTTTTCAATACAAACTATTGGTAAGATGGGACCGAATATCTCGTCTTCCATCACTTTGTCGGCCGGCGTGACGTTGGCCAATATTGTGGGCTCTATATATCTGTCGTTTGAATCGTAACAACCACCGATGGCTATTTTGTTCTTGCTCGATTCTATCAGCTGTTGCAGACGGCTGGAAGAGTTAATGTTGTTTTTGGTTGTGGTGTCAAGGTCGAACACGATCCGACTTTCACGAGGGCCATAGTTCGCAACCCGTCAAATGCATTTCAAATTTAATTTAATGGTATTAGCGCGTCTTGTCTTATTGTGAGATCATTGTAGAAGGTATGTTTAGCCTTTTTTGGCGTGAAGCAAGATTGTACAGTCGTTGAGACAATTGAGACTTTGTGATCGTGTTTTTACTGGTGGTAAGAACTCTTGTGAGTCCGCGCGAGTGGCTACCACCACCCCGCCTGTTTCTGCCGTGAAGCAGTAATGCATTTCAGTTTGAAGGGTGGGGCAGCCGTTGTAACTATACTTGAGACCTTAGAACTTATATCTCAAGGTGGGTGGCGCATTTACGTTGTGGATGTCTATGGGTTCCAGTAACCACTTAACACCAGGTGGGATGTGAGCTCGTCCACCCATCGAAGCAATAAAAAAAAAAGACGGGTTCACGTTATGTTCATGGGTTCCCTTAACCACTTAAAACGGCGAAACATTTTTTTGTTGTCTTCGTAGGCAGTCGATCATACAGGTCCCCCGATAGTGAGGGGTCATCGTTGCTCATGGACAGCGGCAATGTCATAGGGCACAGCCAAGTCGAAGTATTTCAGTTTAGGTATGTACAGTACCCGACAATAAATATTGCACATCGACCTTTGGCTTTCTAAAAGAGCTATAGACTAATTTAGGCTTCGTAAAGCGTTATATCTCTGTAATACTAACAATACAATCGCTCACTACCGCACTTGAAAAACGAATGACAAGAGTCACACAGGCAGTACCCGATAGGCATAAAATTCTGCGAAGCCAACATTAGGCGACTATTTCTTTCCAAAAGTCGATGTGCAATATTTAGCGTCGGGCACTGTACACGTTTAAGAATGGCTTCATTGGCATAAATCGCGAGGGAATTGGGGAAAAAGCATGTATGTGTTTGTGAAGTAACTTAAAAATATTTTAGCAATTTAATACTGGTACTAACCTGAAGTGCCTGTTATTTATGATACGGCATAGATCGGGGGATTTCTGTGGGTCCTCTCCGTACCATTCCTTCAGGACTTTCTTGGAGGCCTCCAGAAACTTGTTCTGTACTTCCTTCGTGCACAGTACGTAGTCGGGAGCAATGCAAGTTTGGCCCACGTTTATAAACTTACCCCAGAGTATTCGTTTTGCCGTCACAACTATGTCCACCGTGTTATCTACGTAAACTGGGCTGAAAATTTGTAAGCAGTTCATCGTTTATATATTTATATAGCATTACTAGTGGTAGGAAGTCTTTTTACTGGTAGAAGGACGTCTTGTGAGTCCGCACGGGTAGGTACCACCACCCTGCCTGAAGCAGTAATGCGTTTAGAATTGAAGGGCAGGGCAGTCGATGTACTGTTAAAACTGAGACTTTACAGCGCATGTCTTGAGGTGGATGGCGGCATTTACGTTGTAGATATCTATGGGCTCCACTTACCACTTAACACCAGGTGGGCCGTGAGCTTGTCCGCCCATCTAAGCTATAAAATGTATATAATTAAGTTATGCAATAGACTGCGGCTTTGAGCTTGTTGATTTTCATGAGCCACGGTGATCACTCACCATGAAGTTAGAACTTTGTACTCTGACAATAAAAAAAGTTATGGTTACGTCATATGAACATTCTGAAGCAACTCAACTTTTTTGTTACGTCAAATAAAAAAAACCGTTTCTTCTAGAAATGATGATGTAAGCGCCCTGAAATAAACAAGCAAAAATGCGCTGAGACTGAGATGAACGAACGAAACGGACTTTTAAAATTATATAACTACTTTTGCTAGATCGTCAAAACGCGCAAGTTTTCCCTCTCTTTCTTTCAGTCGGGCAATTGAAAAGATTTGCAACAGAATCGAATGTTTTTGCTATCTTTTTTTTTAGTACATACAATACAGCCAATGCTAAAAAGGTTTAGTCTTTTCGTATTATTTTAGCCCTCTTTAAGATGTTTAGATTAGTTTTACGCAAACACGTTGTGAACATAAATGCCCAAAATCTGTCAATTCAGAGTTATAGTACCTACTTGTAGAGTTATAGTCAGCAATTACTACATTGACTTTTTTTTCTACCTATAATAGTAACCTCGAGGGGTTATTCTAGATTCGCTGAATTAATAGTTCTATTCAAAGACTCAGTTCATATGGAGAGAGAGAGAGAGAGAGAAAAAGAGAAAGCACTATTGTGACATAGCGTCACGGCTTATGTGTCTTAAAATATGCTAAAATTGAGTTTGTAGTCAATGAAGCGGACGCTTTATGTCAGTAACTATAAGCAAATGGGGAAATAAAGCAAAAAAAAAAACGAAACGCCACAACAATAGTTTAAGTGAAATCTATAAATTCAAATCACAATACCTTTTGCCGCCAAGTTCCAATGTGACAGGCGTGAGATTTTTGGTGGCGGCTTCGTAAACAATTCTACCGACGTTAGTGCCTCCAGTGTAGAAGATGTAGTCAAACCTCTGTTTGAGCAACTCAGTGGTCTCTTGCGGACCTCCTTCGAATACGATGAAAGCATCCTTTGAAAGAAAAAAAAATATTTTTAATATTTTGAAACTGAACGACTTCTATAACTAATTACTCTTTAAACTTATACAATATTATTCACTAAAATTATCATTGAAACTTTGATGATAGAGGAACGGAGAGGGGTGATTATTTAGACTTACTTACAATTTGCATTACTCACTCATTTTTATTTGAATTTTCCTTACTCACTGACGATTTAGTCAAATAAAATAAAATCTTATGATCAAGACTATTTGGTTCTGAGTTCGGATCGATCGTTCGGATCTTGCATGCAAGAGTTCTAGAAATTGTCATTAGCGTTATTCGCGTTTTTTTTCCAGATACCTCCTATTCCGCTTCGGCTAATGCTAGTCTGCGTTTTCGGGGCTGTTCCCTTACACCCTGACCTAATAACTTTAAGCGTGTATTACTAATCTAAATATATGGTGTATAGAGTATAGTATGCTTACATTATCCAAATATTTCGGTAGATTTTCGACAACAAAGTTCGAGCAGGCGACTGATAGTTCGCTGGGTTTCACGATAACCGTGTTCCCGGCAGCGATGGCCCCGGCCATCGGCAAAAGCAGGAGCTGCAAGGGATAGTTCCAGGCGCCTATTACGAGGACCACGCCGTACGGGTCATTGTATATAACCACCTCGTCTAGAATGTTCACGAAGCCTTTTGGAGGCTGAAAAAAAGACATTGATAAAAATACTTATGACAGGATTTCTGTATTATTCTGGTATGGATATAATAAATAAAAAAATATCCGTTTGTTAATTATATTATTGATAAGGTAGACGCATTGAAATCGGACGAAGGTGCTCAATACAAAACTAATCGATATCTTTGAATATAGAAGTATTTATATATAAAGGAGCCTTTTTTTAGAGTACTTTCTGACTTATGTGTAAAAAAAATAAAAAAGAAACAAAAAAAAATTATCAATAAATTTCAAATATTTTTCAGATCTTCCTTTCTGTAATACAAACAACGTATGATATTAACACAATAGTCATGTAGGTATTTGGGTGCTTTGTGAGTATTTAAAATAAGTTTGCCTTACAGTCATTATTCATGATTATGGTAATAAAATTGACGTCAGTAAAGTACATTAATCACGAATACATTGAAATTAGTCGATAAGTCAACAATTTTAGGTTATTTAATTTTCTAAATAGTTTAAGAATTGTTACTTTTTTTGTTCGAGGTTTAATCATTCAAGTACATTTTATTTGAGAGATATTATATTTTTAAGTGGCATAATTATGTAAACGGTAGAGCTCACGGTGCATTTTTTATTGGTGGTAGGACCTCTTGTGAGTCCGCGCGGGTGGGTACCACCACCCTGCCTATTTCTGCCGTGAAGCAGTAATGCGTTTCGGTTTGAAGGGTGGGGCAGCCGTTATAACTATACTTGAGACCTTAGAACTTATATCTCAAGGTGGGTGGCACATTTGCGTTGTGGATGTCTATGGGCTCCAGTAATCACTCAACACCAGGTGGGCTGTGAGCACGTCCACCCATTTAAGCAATAAAAAAAAAAACAGATGTTAAGGTTATCCGCGGCTGATGAACCGTAGAAACGGCGACACATATTTTTTTCAAGCAGAGAGCCGAGCCTCGATAGCTTTCCTGGCCTATGAGGCGCGTAGAGTATGTGGCGACTCGTCAGGTGCCGCTGGTTTTGTGGGATACTCCACTGCGACGAAATCAACCAGCCGGGTCGGAATGCTATAGACTGTCGACCAGGTTGTTTTTCCAAAGTTCCTACGGCGACGACGGCATCACGGACCGTATCGCAGACCATCACCGCCACCGCGTCGTTTTTTTTATTATCGAAGAAGTTACATCAGGACAGGTGGGCGAGCAAAGGCTCAGCCAGTAGGGGTGAGATTTGCTAACAGCTGCCCGAGCGCCTTCGAAGGAGGCCTAGCAACTCAAGAGCAACTGCTTCGCGAATGAATCTACTACCGGATCGAAATCGCGACTCGCTGAGAAGATCCGGCGAGAACTTCAGCGGGCTGAAGCATGGGTTAGGTAATCACCGCGTCGTACCATTCTCATGGTGCCAGCGCTTTAGGCTCGAGCCTATTAGGCCGTCCCGTGACGATCACTGTGAAGAGACTGCTTCATCACAGGGGCCGTAGCTGGACAAACACACTTCTCCGACGCCCGGCACGGCACCGAGATGGTAGAAGAGCCCTCCCTCTCCCATTCCGCCACTTCGTTCTAAGAGTCTATGGCACCGCCTACCTTAATACCATATGGGTCATTTTTTTTATTGCACTGGATAAAATAAATGTATAATTAATTAAAACCACGTACTTAAATACGAAATAATCGGTAGCGAAATGGCGAATATTACAAACAAGATGTGTCCCGCGGTTTCACCTTTAAATTTGTGTTTTTTTTTATTAATTTACCCGGCATAGTGTTCCTTTTGTCACTCTCAGGTTGATAAACTATCAGTCGATTTGTAGATCCGTCGGTACGTGAAATCATGAATTAGCGAACACAATGTCATATTTAGTACAACAAAAAAAAAGTGTAATACCAATGCCCATATACTTAATATAATACCAATCATCGCCTACAATTATCCGTGCGAAATTTCATACCAATCCGTTTGGTTATTTTTGTATGATTTGATAACAAACAAAATAAAATCCAATCTAAATATGATGGTCACGTACCTCAGCAGTGAGGAAATGACGCGACGAGGAGGCAACAAACATCCAAACATACAAACTTTCACATTTATAATAATATGTAGTACATTTTACTCACATGTTCCGGCTTAGTCCACTCGTCCAAATAATGCAGAGTGTTCCTCAAATCATTGATCAAGTAGTCGACTTCGAGTAGAATAGCTTCCATTTTGCTTCGTCTTAGATCCTTGTGTAGGGCCTCCACCATGACGTTTTGGTTTTCCTCGTACATTCTTAACAGATTCTTGAGCTGCTGACGGCGCCATTCTATCGGCCTGGTTGTGCCGCGATTGAAAGTGTCTCGAGCTTTTTGGACGGCCTATCGAAAATGAATGCTTTATTTTAATTTAACAAACAGCTCATATCGTGTAGGTTGGGTCTATAAACACAAAGTTAATGCTTCAACTCACCACAAGGCATCGGTGTGCTTAGTGCGAGTTTTTTGACGTTCTTCGATAGCGTAAAAGTTAGCTCATATTTGTATGAAATGGGATCGTTTGCGTACGTTTGCCGTTAGGGGCGCTGTTCCAAATTCAAAAAATTGGGTTAACTTTTACGCTATCGAGAACGTTAATAAACTCGCACTAAGCACACAGATTGAAATGTCATTTGTATTGTAAGTCCGTCTCACCTTTGAATGCAGGGCCGCTTCTTGATAGAAATAGGCAGCACCTAAATAGGCTTACAATGCGCCCTACAGCAATTACACAAATTTATATACTAATTTTTGTTACACGGTGATATTCCTTCATAGTGGAAGTTTTATCGTGAACGCATAATTATTTTCTTAGAAAACATAGTACCTGTCCATTGCCTTGGCATTGTGAAATTAGGCACGAGGTATCGTTTGAAAATAGTATATTTATAAAAAGATACATAAATGCGAGTTAATTTTTTTTGATTCAAAAATTAAGTTACTTTTTCAATCGATCCAAATTTTATCAATATTACATTGAACGTACTATGTAAGTCGTATAAATTACCTAGTATAATATGTTTATTATACTTTATTATTAATATACCCACTTGCGTAAACAGTTCAACGCTCTATTTATCAGCCCTTTATAAATCATTACTGCACAATACACAATGTAAGCAAAGTAATAATTTTATTGTATTATGGCGACATAGCACCGTTTTTCCTTTACAATATTTGATTTGTCAAATGATTTATTTTCTTAATTCGCATTCTCTAGTCAGNATATGTTTATTATACTTTATTATTAATATACCCACTTGCGTAAACAGTTCAACGCTCTATTTATCAGCCCTTTATAAATCATTACTGCACAATACACAATGTAAGCAAAGTAATAATTTTATTGTATTATGGCGACATAGCACCGTTTTTCCTTTACAATATTTGATTTGTCAAATGATTTATTTTCTTAATTCGCATTCTCTAGTCAGAAAAGCGGAATCAATTTCTATTCCGCAACAGTAGTGTTACGTTTGAATCTTACAATTAAATAAATAAATAAAAAACAGAACAGATATCGGGTAAAATTATTTACCTCAGCAGCTGACATCGTCTTTTGTTTGGATGTTGTAAGATTCCCTGTAAAGAAAAGATATACATAGGTTAAACAAGGTCTAATTTATTCTATGAAATTATGACCTATTACTACTAGAATAATCAATCAAGAATCAAAGTAAGTTTATAACCGGATCAAACTCTGGCCGTTTAAATATTGTAGTCATTTATTTAATAATTCAATCAGTATTCTCACAAAGAGTCTTATCATTTGGGACGTCACACGATTAAATTGAGTAATGCATTAATATTTCATAATAGTTTCTTTATTGATAAGTGGAAGGGTTAAATACGATAAGTGAATGTCGTCAGTAGAAGTTTCTATTATAGAGTGTTAGAAACTGCCGTTTTTTTGATGCTTGGAAAACCTTGGAGAGAGATGACCAGTTTCGGATTTTGTCCGGCCCTGTCCGGAACCATGTCGGGTATTTTAAAAGATGACTTAAGACTTGCAACCTATAAGAGACGTACTGGTCATTTCTTAACTGATAATTTAAAAGAGAATAGGATGGTAAAATCGAAACAACTACTGAAGCGGTACGCAAAGGGAGGTCATAGAATTTTTTTGTTTACGGATGAGAAAATTTTTATAATTGAGCAAAAAATTAAAAAAAAATAGACCGTATTTATGCTCCAAGATCTAAGGAAGCTTCCCAATTAGTCGACAGAATGCAACGTGGGCACTATCCGACTTCAGTGATGGTTTGGTGGGGTATTAGCTATGAAGGAGTGACTGAGCCATACTTTTGTGAAAAAGGTATCAAAACATCGGCACAAGTGTATCAAGATACCATTCTTGAGTAGAAGGTAGTGAAGCCCCTTAACAACACCATGTTCAATAATCAAGAATGGTCCTTCCAGCAAAACTCGGCGCCAGGTCATAAAGCTCGGTCTACGCAGTCTTGGTTGGAAACGAACGTTTCGGACTTCATCAGAGCTAAAGACTGGCTGTCGTCTAGTCCCGATCTTAATCCGCTGGATTATGATTTATGGTCAGTTTTAGAGAGTACGGCTTGCTCTAAATGCCATGATAATTTGGAGTCCCTAAAACAATCCTTACGATTGGCAGTGAAAAATTTTCCCATGGAAAGAGTGCGTATTTCTATTGATAATTGGCCTCAACGTTTAAAGGACTGTATTGCAGCCAATGGAGACCACTTCGAATAAGCGTTTTATACTTTAAATTGTTTTATATTTATGTATTAAACTAACACACTGTAAAAGTAATAAATGTTATTTGCAATAGATTTTTTTTATTTTTAATTGTAACAGTATTTATGGCCAGACTAAGTACATACAAGTTCCTAACAACATTTGAACCGTCGGTCTACTGAGCAATATCATCCGCTCGATGGAAGATCTTCTTTTCGTCGTATCCCTACAAGCCAATGAAATCCCTTTACGAGGCGGAAATTTCGGCTGCTTCGCGGTAAATAAATACAAGAATGTGGTGAACTCAAATAATACCATCACTAACTGTACAAACCAACAAAACCGGCTGGTTTTATTTGAAAATAACTCTCAAACACTGGCCTAGGTAGTATCAAACATGAAGTATAAGAATATGGATTATCAATTGCTTTCAAAATTTTACTATAATGTATAAACAATTAATCCCTTAGAAATAATCTTATAAAAAATAATTACTGATCTTTGTAAACAATTACAATAAAAATATGATGTAACATCTATTTGTATGTAACTTAGAAAAAAGTAAAGAACTTCAGGGGATTAAAACATTATCTGGAAGAAATAAATACTATCAGTATTAATTTAATGATAAAAATGGAAAATTTGTTTATATCTACAAATCTCACTGAATCAGCAATATCAAATACCACTTAGATAGTATTAACGTAAGCTATGACCATGGGTCACCAGTTTAAAGATGAGTATTTAAAAATACAAAAAATTGTAAATGTCAATTTCAATTGGGTTTTGAGACAGAATTTGTGAAATAGAACTGTAGTTGCCACGGCCCTGCCTATTTCTGCCATAAAGCAGTAATGCGTTTCGGTTTGAAGGGCGGGGCATCCGTTGTACTGTTAAAACTGAGACCTTACAACTCATGTCGCAAGGTGGGTGGCGACATTTACTTTGTATGATGTCTATGGGCTCGTAAACACCAGCACCAGGTGGGCAGTGAACTCGTCCACCCATGTAAGCAATAAAAAAAAACTAAAGTAAAATACTTTTATTTCCAACAGGATTTTGTAACTTAATTTACATTCAATGTTTTATGTTTTATTGACATCATAAAGTGAACATCCCCAAGTTTAATTTCGAGGTCTCGAGTATTGTAATACAACTATTACACTTATCGGACCAGAGCACATTAGTGTTTCAAAGCAGGCATAAGTAGAATGGTGGCACCCACTGGTGTCAGCTTACAGTATACATAACCACTAGTAAAATGTGTTACTGAAATTTTACAATTTTTAATACTCATGGCATATATGTATGTGTGTGTATGTGCATATATATATTTCAGTTGATTGGTATACCGCATGTACCTAACTAGTTTCTAAACAATTCTTTTCCACCTGACGGTTGTCCGGAAGAGATCACACTCAGTGATAAGACTGCCAATTGTACTTTTTTTTTGTATTTAATGTTTCGCATTGTTTATTTTGTTGGTGTACAATAAAGAATACTCTCTCTCTCTCTCTCTGTCTCATAACACATTAATTCACTATTATTTAAGTTATCATTATTTAAATTAAAAACAGATACATGTTCAATGTAATATGTTATGTTTTTTGTTTTCCTTTTAGTTTTAATTTCTAGCTAGTTTAATATTAAAAGATGTTTGTTAAACTGATCTTAACAATCTTATTATCAGTGTGTTATTTATTACAATGTTTTTTTCTAATAAATCTGTATTCAGAACTTTTATTGAATAATGTCTAAAGATACATAACACAATTACAAGAGTATTTTTTTCCATTTCTTTTATGTTAAAAAGTGGAAAATTTCTTATTTACATAATTAATGATTCCGCTTTCTATTAATTAAAATTGAAAAGGTAACGATGACGCAAGGTACTTTGAACTCGGCTTTACGTAGCTATGTACATAAATGACCAATACTATCTGACCAGTTTGAACTTTAGGCATAAATTACTTAGGTATATAGTTAATAAACTATATTTTTGTTAGAACAAAACGCTAACATTACTTATTCAAGGTCATTGCACTTACCGACTGTCATCTTGAATTTTGAGATTCCTTGTTTAATATTTATTGTTGCCACACCTTAAGAAATTAAAAAGTTTTTTCCAAAAAAGTAACTCTCTATGTGCACTCTAAAGTACCTAAGTCTAATTTCGTTTTAGTAACGCATTCACTTCTGATACACTTTTGTTGCTGTAAATTGAAATTCGTAAAATGATTTTAATTTAATGTAAAAAATGCAAATAAATTCAACATTCAGGTTTAACTACGAGCACTAATATACATCAGCTGTTTACAAAGTGTGTAGAGTGAATGAATTAAACAATGATTTCGAACTGAACAACTTCCACAAAGCCGGCAAAGTTGCTCGTTAACAACGTTACTGTATCGTACAAAAGAATGCGTTAAATTTTAATATTAAGTGTAAAATCTATGAATGCTATCTGCTTTATGCGATTCCAAACGGCTCACTGAATTTGGCCTCCCTTTTTTTGATTTTCAGTTTTATTTTTATTTTTATGTATTTGTTCGTCGTTTGTTCGTTAATGTTCGAATGTAAAAATGGTTTGTTAGTATTTATTTATAATTAATTAAACAAATGATCACCCTTAAGTTGGCTCCTTTTACTAGATATCTTTATTTTTATCGCTCAGATTAATTAATTTTGATCAATCATCGTTTGTTCGATGACTATTGGTGATTGTTCGATCATAAAAATAATTAAATTCCCAATTATTAATTATTTTATAAAATCTAATAAGCAAACTATCACCTCACGCCCACTTTAAATATTCAAAATATTTGAATTTATAATTGTGTGACTTATCTTTATTATTTTTATTATGACAATGTGTATAATCACGTATATTTTCTTTCAACACTTATGAAAATATAGCATTCCGTTATAACGTGGTTGTTAATTAAAGCTGCTGTAAACAACCTAAACATTAATCCAACACTAGTATAATAAACTATTTTATAACAATTAGTCGACTAAATTTAGCAAAGTGTAATAAGTGTTTTAACAGTGAGAGGTCTACCTTCTTTTGAAAGTTCCCCACTTACTCGTTAGATGGTGCTTAATCCAACAATTTTTGAATCTAATATTTTTAATTGTAACTCATACATACCTAATATTGTTTTGTTTGATCATATTATTAATTTTGATCACACAAAATAATTTGTGATAGCTGATAAAAATCTTTGAGCCTGTTATATTTTTTTGTATTATTCCTGTTTGATTTCAATGTTTATTCGAAAGAAACATTAACAACATTAAAATATAAGAATTCATTTTATTTATGTGGTATCCCCGTCTGAGCGTAGATGGAAGAGCCCCTTAAGCGACCAGTGATTAGTTTGGAAAAAAGTNTTTGATCACACAAAATAATTTGTGATAGCTGATAAAAATCTTTGAGCCTGTTATATTTTTTTGTATTATTCCTGTTTGATTTCAATGTTTATTCGAAAGAAACATTAACAACATTAAAATATAAGAATTCATTTTATTTATGTGGTATCCCCGTCTGAGCGTAGATGGAAGAGCCCCTTAAGCGACCAGTGATTAGTTTGGAAAAAAAGTGGGTTTATTTTTATAAAATGTACCAGTACTTTTCTAAATTAGCATTATATCCTGAGTTTGACATAATAATAATATTTTTGCTATCATTCATGAATGCCGCCGCGCCGGCTTCATTTTAGGCATAGGTGATTGAACTTGACATTTACATATCCCACTGTCGCGGTTAGAATTTATTTCAACCTTTAAATTAGTAGCAAGGTCAAAGAAACCTTGAAAAAAAAACTCATTGTACATATTTCAAACATTGTAGTTATTGTTTAGGAAAAGTTGCATTTTTACTGAGGTGGAAGCCATATTTGTTGTTTTAATGTTTTTTGTTTCATTAGACGGGTAACAGTTTCTCGGACAATCTGCTAACTGGCTGCCGGGGGCCCGTGGATGTCACAGCATAAATACCGCCACCCACCTTGAGATATGAGTTCCAAGGTCTCAGTATAGTTACAAAGGCTACCCCACCCTTCAAACCGAAAGGCATTACAGCTTCACGGTAGAAATAGGCAGGACGGTGGTACCCACCCGTGCGGATTCACAAGATATTATAATTCAAATTATAATTCATTAAAAAGTATTATACATATATTAATACATAATGTATGCAATTATTCTAAAAATTATAGCCTAGACCCCGAAAACGACTAACAGAACTAAAAATACATCCATAATAAAGCGATTTTTGTGAAATATAATTTCGACCTTAAGCAAAGGAATTGAATGAATGAAATTAACCAAACATTTTAATGTGCCTTGGACAAAATATGCTTAATTACAGCCACGTTCTTAATATACTGGTCTCACTGGGTCACGCCAAACTCGGTTGGTTACATAGTTATCGATAACATGAATATAATTCAAGGTTACGAGTTGTTTCATTACGAAATTATTGCAGAGGATATTTAATTTGATATCATGCTCGCTGACTATGTAATATAATTTGCAATTTGCTAATGTGAAAATTTGTTATCGTATTTTAATATAAGAGTTCTAGTTTGAACAGTAGAAGACTTGTATTTCTTCAAATCTAGTTTCAAAATTTGACTACGCGTCTCAACGTAAAATTAATTTGATTAAAAAAATATCATCGTATTCATTAAATATGCAACAGATGATATTATTTATTATATACTGGTGGATATTGCATCTTGACACGGGCTGGTAGTATCAAGTTGCCTGTTTCTGTTGGGAAGTGATATGCGTTCCGGTCTGAATGACCAATGGTGGTGAATGGTCGTTGAAGTTGTGATGTCTATAGGCTACTTACCAATTAGCATTAGGAGGGTTGTGGTTTCTTTTATATATCCTTTTTCATAAGAGGTTTACGGAGAGCACTCAGCAAAAGGCAGCAGCTTGGTTGTGCCCTTCGCATTGCTAACGTTTTTTTTTTCCTACCTAAGCTGATAGCCTTGAGAGGCTATATCAGCGTCGGCTTAACTAGTAGGTGAGCTCACAGGGCTCAAACCTGATGACGTTGCTAACACGAACCCTAGCAAGAGCCGTGCTTCGCAGAATCTACCACCGGATCGGAAACGCGACCCACTGAGAAGATCCGACAAGAAACTCAGTGGGCTCAAGGTGAGCTGTATGCTCATCTACACACGGACACACCAAAAAAAGGCCACCGCAATAAAGTTAAAATATCTAAAAATCGTGTTTATTGCCAACACTTCTTCGGCCATATCGTGTTCATAGTTGTAAATATTTTATAAACAACAAACGGCAGTAAAAGAATTCATCGCGTGTCAAACAAAGAATATGCAATATTTACATATATAGGTATTTGTGCGTTTTATGTACCTATTTGATATTACTAGTTTACAATGTGAAGGTTTACTAGTATTCATAGAACCTTGAGGCGCTTATTGCAGCCTGATTATACAATTTACGTATAAATTCGTAATTCGTGCCTATCTGGACGAGCTCTAAGTGTATGTGTGTTCGAGATTTGGAAGTTACGCTAGTGAGAAGATTTTCTACCGAGCGGGTGTGATAGCTCGGTTGACCGACAGGCCTTTTTTTAGGAAAGACCGGCGCCCCGGAGACCTTTCCAGTTTCACCAGGACAGGTGGACGAGCAAAGGCTCTGCCAAGAGGGATGGGATTTGCGGTCCAAGTGTTATTTTATTTATTTATTTTTTCCTACCTATGCTGATAGCCTTGAGAGGCTATTTCAGCTCCTTGCGTGTAAGTGAGCTCATGGGGCTCAAACCGGACTGTTGATAACACTGGCCCTAACAAGAGCAGTGCTTCGCAGAATCTACCACCGGATCGGAAACGCAACCCAATGAGAAGATCCGGCGAGAAAGTCAGCGAGCAAGTGCTATTTTTCGGAACTTGTATATATGCGAACTTACCTTGAAATTATCGATGGTGAGATTTCGAACTAAAGTTGCATCTGTCAAACATCTTGAGTTCTATATTGGCTACCCGGTAAAGAGATATATAAGTGCCCAGGCTAGTATACAGAGTATGGAGTGAATTACTTTCTGTTGTTTTCAGGTTTTTACACCGAACCACTAATCGGGCTGGATACACGGTACTATATACGACATACATAGGTACCTACATCCAGTACGTTGGACTACAACCAGGTCATGGTTAAATCTGTACATATTGATTCTAAAAGTGAACTCAAAAATTGTTCAAGAATTACTTTCGTGTCTTTCAAGATCTTTAAAGGTAATTTGAGAGGGTATTTGTTATCGTCAGGAATTTGGATCACGGTCAACACTTCATTATGAAGAGACACATGATAAAGTAGAATGCGAATAGAATGGATTTGAAGAACAAAAGATTCAATAGTAGACCGCCGCGCCGTGGATGTCTAAAGATTTATTTAAATATTTTTTTTGTGTAACGCATAAAGTGTCACTTGTTTTTTTAAGGGATTCTATGACCTGGTAACTACGATCTTTAGGTCAAATGTCACTAATTGTTAATTTTATGATTCATAGATAATTTACATTTCTGAGACCATAGAGGAATGTTATTATTTTCTTTTTTTTCCTTTCTTTAGTGCGTAGATAGTTGCAAGATTAAGATCAGATTGTTAAGTGTTTGCTGGAGCTCATAGATGCTCATTATTAATGTTTGTCCCGCCCTTTAAACCAGACTGCTTCGTGGCAGAAATCGGCAAGATGGTAGTACCTATTCGTGCGTGATCACAATACAGGGTGTATACCACCAGTAAATACATCATTAATCCGTCTGTACGGCTACTAATTATAATATACTGCGAGCCCTGCGCAAGTGGTGGGTAGGCCGCGGCTTGGCTCCGACCCTGGCATTGCTGAAGTCCATGGACGACGGTAACCACTCACCATAAGGTGGGCCGTATGCTCGTCTGCCTACAAGGGCAATATAAAATTAAAAATAAATAAAAATGGTGGTAAAACGTGTTGTGAAAGAACGGGTTTGTGACCTCTCGAAGTAATTTGCGTTTAGGTTTGTTTATTACTGTCAATGTTATATGTATAAACTAGACCGCCTCGAGATGTCCTTCGCTTCATAAGAACACATTAAAATGCTTAATTATGTAACGCTGCTAAATTCTTAACGAAAAAATTGCTTAATGCTGTACTTAAGCTAAAAACAAAACAGATGTGAAATTCATACGCGGTAGAAGTTAAGTTTTCCGAAGTACTCTATCTCATTCTCTCTATATGCATAAATTAATATGTCAGTCTCATTTCAGTGTCGCTTTTTCGTTTCATCGTGCTTCAAGTTACAACGGTGTAAAGAATTTCGCAATTTGATTTCGTGTTTCAAGGTGGCAGTAGTTATTTTATAGTATCTATGGATTCTGATATACGTATTAGCACCTTTAGAATTGAAGTGGCTAAATCCATAAATTCTTGTTTTTGGTAAACGTCAAAAATTTAATTGAAGAATTGATTACCAATTTTTTTTTCCACTTTAATCCATTAAGATACGTTCTTGATTTAAAACAGACGGAAAGAGTAGTTTATCCTTTTCTAGACTAAAAGAGACTGTTTAATTTAATAAACCCATAAAATACATGTTTTCAAATTGTACAAAATATTAAACTCATTTTCTTAAAATTTTTAGTTAAGCCACTTCAATTCTGAAGGTGCGATTTCATCAGATAATCAGAGTAACTATTTGGCGGGAACACGAAGAGCTGTGTTAATTTAGTATTTAGCATCTGCAGTGCCCAAATGCGGGAAAATGAAACAAAGCCGCTGTACCTAGCTTCTCAAGTTTCTTCCAAAAGTCCACAGAAAAAGTTTCAGCAAACAACCACAATTTTACTGAGAGTATTACATCCTATTTCATCACGTTTCATTTAATTTCATCGCAATAATTGATCTTGGTCTTAAATCAATCAACTTTATCTCATTTCGCTTGATATTATTTTTCACATGACAGAATATTTGTATGTTTTTATTAATTAAAGATTTTTATAAATCCGACTATGGTAACAAAGGCGTCGCAAGAAGCAAATTGCCATATTTATAGTTTCTCACGTGATCTTCTCATTGGGTCGCGATTCCGATCCGGTGGTAGATTCTGCGAAGCACTGCTCTTAATAGTTTTAGCAATTTTTTTTTTTTTTTTTTTTTTTTCTTGCTTATGTGGATGGACGAGCTCACAGCCCACCTGGTGTTAAGTGGTTACTGGAGCCCATAGACATCTACAACGTAAATGCGCCACCCATCTTGAAATATAAGTTCTAAGGTCTCAGTATAGTTACAACGGCTACCCCACCCTTCGAACCGAAACGCATTACTGCTTCACGGCGGAAATAGGCGGGGTGGTGGTACCTACCCGTGCGGACTCCCAAGAGGTCCTACCACCAGTGATTACGCAAATTATAATTTTGCGGGTTTGATTTTTATTACACGATGCTATTCCTTCACCGTGGAAGTCAATCGTGAACATTTGTTAAGTACGTATTTCATTAGAAAAATTGGTACCCGCCTGCGGGATTCGAACACCGGTGCATCGCTACATACGAATTCTAACGACTTCTAATTCTCTCAGGTTAAGACCGTGAGCTCACCTACCCGTCCGCACATAGCTGGATTACCCCCGCAGGATATCAGCGAAGAGGTAGGGAACATGAAATTATGGCTAGACAAGGGAACATACCTTGTCTAGCCATAATTTCCGTTACAAATGAAAATGCATTTTTTTTAAAATGAAGTAATGTAATATTATTAAAATGTATACCTACATATTTATTACTCTTAGTAAAAAAAAAAAATCTATTCGAATTGGCCACCTTTGGCTTTTATACAAGCTTTTAATCTGTTTGGCCACGAATCTATGAATCTACGCAATGTTTCCAAGGGAAATTTCGCCACTGCTTGCTCCAAAGATTTTTTAAGAGACTCAATGTCGCCGTGTCGTTTAGAACAGGCCATCTCCTCTAAAACTGACCATAATTTAAAGTCTAAAGGGTTGAGTTTTGGGCTAGATGAGGGCCAGTCTTCAGCTCTTATAGAGTACGGAGCGTTGGTTTTAAGTCAGGTTTGGGTAGTTCGTGCCTTGTGACCAGGTCCAGAATCCTGCTCCAAAGTCCACGGTATATTTTTAAAAAGAGTATTGCTGAGAGGTTTTACAACACGACTAAGACTGTATATTGATACGTTTAGGCTGAAGTTTTCACAACTTTTTCAGAAGAATGCAGTTTTGTGACTACTTTATAAGACACGCCCCACCAAACCATCACTAATGCAGGATGATGACCACGTTGTACCTTTAAGAAGCTGCTCAAGTGGTCCTTGAGCAGCTTCTTTAGAACTGCGAGCGTACACTTTATCATTTTGCTCATTGTATTGTTCTTCAATCGTGAATTTTTTTTCATCGGTAAAGAGGATATTTCTGTGCCTTTCTCCTGCGTATCGTGGCAGAAGGCGTTTTGATCGATCCACTCTCTTTATTTGTAAAGATTCATTTAGGGCATGTCCTGTATATATCGACGATAAGCACCGAGCTTAGGTCTTGTTTCATAATACGCGATAGAGTCCTAGCAGGAATCTTCATTTCTCGCAATAACATTTTTTGCTTCCTGATGGGATATCGATGAGTTCTGGCTTTAACAGCATTAACGCCCTTGTAGTTCTAACAGCACGCGGCCGCCCCGATGTTTTTTCTGGTCTTCGACAGACGAAGTGTTGTTGTATCTATTGATAGTACGATATACGAACATACAGCTGATACCAAGCTTTTGAAGTGTCCGGAATATGACCGACGGCTCCATACCCACTTTGTGCAAGGCGATCACTACAATCCTATTTTCTTTAACACCCCACTCCATATTGTAATTTGATAATGAACACGAAAAAACATTTGAAATGGCGCGAAATCGAAAGAAGTTTTTCCAATTTTCCAAATAGTTAAAAAGTTCAAAATAAAGAAAAGTTCTTGGGTAACAGTATATTTTATGGCCAGACTAGTTATATACTGCATTCAAATAATGTTTTGTTCGAAATTTTTTTTTTATTTTTTTATTGCCTTTGTAGGCAGACGGGCATACGGCCCACCTGATGGTGAGTGGTTACCGTCGCCCATGGACTTCAGCAATGCCAGGGGCAGAGCCAAGCCGCTGCCTACTGCTTAAAATTGCATTACTTTATCCACTTTAATAAAGCTACTTTTAATTACATACATAGATTAGACGTATTGACTTATAGTTTAGTTTAATAGTTATGAATTTGATTATTCAATTATAGTTTAATACGTATTTGATAAAGATGGGCGTTAGCTTATCTTTTACGAAATATTAAAAACCCATTATGAATTGATCGATTGGTAATGGATTTCATTTGATTGGAAATGTTTGGTAATGGATTTGATTTTCTATTTTTAGTTATGAGTAAGTTTAGTTTAGGAATGTTTTAGTCCGAACACGATGAATAACTTTTGGTTTATTTTTTTTTTTTATTATTCCTTAAATGGGTGGACGAGGGCCCACCTGGTATTAAGTGATTACCGGAGCCAATAGACAATGTAAATGCGCCACCTTGAGATATAGGTTCTAAGGTCTCAGTATAGTTATAACGGCTGCCCCATCCTTCAAACCGAAACGCATTACTGCTTCACGGCAGAAATAGTCAGGGTTGTGGTACCTACCCGTGCGGACTCAAAAGACGTCCTACCACCAGTAAAATGTAACTCAGAGAAGTGTTTATTCATAATCAGCTGTCGGTCTGCAGGTTCGCCAGCGTGCATCATAATCTATATCGCGTGGAAGGAGAGCCGTGCTTAGCAGTGTATGAAAGATAACCTATATTGCCTAAAAATACCCTTAATTTTGTATAATGTTCATTGCTGGTACACGAAATATTTTTTTTTCTTGCTGAGCCTTTGTGCGCCCACTTGTCTTGGTGAAAAAAAAATTTTTTTCTTGAATTAGCGTCAAACTTGTATACTTTTCATTCCCATTCTTATATCGTATTCTTATTAAATCAGTATATATATTTTTAAATTGTAATATCATTTTTGTACTGACATGAATATAATTTACTAAGCATAAGTGCAATTTTATTTTCCTTGACATTTAATTTTAAGGTTTCTTTTGTACGTCAGACACGCAAAAACGTTAAAACTATTATATCAAAACACCAAAAAAACTTTGAGAAACGTTCGCCGAAAAATTGATTTGAAGAGGACATTATAACACTTTGATTAAGATTAGAACGTAGGTACCTTCGTTGAAATCGATAGATTTCTCAAGCGCGTCACAAATAGTCACAATATCGTTATCGATATTTAAATTCACAATACATGTGTCGCATACTTGCCCGCCGAACGGGTTCGCGTCACGCGCCACATTCGCGTCGAGCTGGGCCGGTGGGCTCATTATTATTACTGCATCGACTGATTCTTTAATATGGTATCGGCTAGTCTGCTTTATCTAAGCACTTATAGTAAGTAGTATGACTATAAGAGCTTAGATTAGAATCCGGTCTGTGAAACCCGCTTCGCTTCGACTGTACCTAAAATATGCCAAAAGAAGAAAAGAAAGACCCCGGTCATGGTGGTTGGTCCGATCATAATCTCCAATTGTAAGGTATTGAATATTGATTGTTCTAAAGTGATCATAAAATGGTTTGTAGGTTATCTCTGGTCTGCCCTATGTGGATTGCTTTATTGACGCAGCATACACCTCTATGCTAACTTAACTTAACTTTTTAGTAGGTTACCCCTGCGGTACCAGAAGGCAGCGATAAAATAGAAGAAACCCAGTAAAATTTGTTTTTATGCGAAATGTTTTATGCAAAAAAAAAATTGCGTAATTAGATGTACGAGATCACGGTCAACATGTTGTTAATTAGTTATCATAGCTCGTAAAGCCGTTTCTGAGTTGATGGTTTTTTTTTCTCCCTACTTATTCTCTGTTAGCCTAAAAGGCCATTCCAGCTACGTCTGGGCAGGTAGGTGAGCTCACGGTGTCAAACTGAGAGAATTTACTAACACTAGCCCTAGCAGGAGCAGTTCTTCGCAGAATCTACCACCGGATCGGAATCGCGACCCACTGAGAAGAGTCGGCGAGAAACTCATTGGGCTATGTCTATGGGATTTAATATGACGTATGTTAAGAAAACACTCATGCAAAAAATGTTAAATGTTGCTGTGTTTATGTACTCTGTCTTCCCATCAAAATGGTACATTACAGATATAAATTTACCAACGATCCGACAAAGATTATTTTTAACATGCTGAAGAATCCTCTCGACTAAGTTGGCAGTAGATAGATAAATGTAAGGTAGGTAGATAACCTAAACCACTTTTGATAGGCTACAGTAACAAAATAGTCGAAATAGACTTTGAATATTGATCAATAGTAGACGATAATTTAATTATTATTTCTACGAATAAAATCCAAGAGTTAAGCAACAACGCCTGACGTCATATGTGGTTAATGGATTGTGTATTAGGCATGAAAGGGATAGCAGGAAGCTCCCACTGTCCATCTACTTTTGCATAAACATAAATCAATCTTTGAATGGATTTTGCAACTAGAATAATGTTTAAGCCGATTTGACCTAATAGTTGTATGGCTCTCATAAAGAATGAAAAAAAAAATGTATCTACTCAAATGTAGGAATTATCCATAATGTTATTGTAACCGGTTTTACTTGGCGCGTAACACGATGTTAGCTTTGACGTGTGAGAAAATAACAACTTCATGTTATTTTGTATTCTTTGCACAATTAAAGTGTTTATTTCCTCGTACCGTAAGAAATGTGATACTCATTAAATGAGTAACTACAGATTATTATTTGTAATTGTGTCTCATCGTGAATACGTGTGTAGATTAAGTACCTGTTGTTTAAATTAAGAACAACAATTTTTGCAACTTTACAGGAGATCCATTTATAGTATAAAATTTTGAGCGCAGCGATTTGGGGTCGATTTCTTACATTATCTAGTTTTATTTTTAGTTTGGTATAAGTATATAGTTTATTTAGTAGTTTTAAACTATTCTAATAATTTAAAGTCCCATTTGAATATTTCATTTGAAAAATAAAAAATGTGTAATAACAAACAAATTCTTCAACTATTTGAATGGAGTAAACATATTATAATTAAAGTTCAATTAGAAACATCGAACTGTCGATGCTAATACCAAATAAAACGCACCTTTAATTACAAAGATAAATGTCGCGTTTAAAATTTGGAAAAAAATTATGACAAAAAAAACTTCTTCAGCCACTTCAATGGATTAAGCCTAATTGAAGTTCAATTAAAAACATCGAACTGTCAATACTAATACACAATAAAATGGATCTTTAATTACAAAGATAAATGTCGCTTAAACCAAATCTCCTTTCACCCTTCGATATATTCGGGTCAGGCTAAAGCCATGCAATCTTTAAAAACATCGGGGATGCCTCTGCGTTTACATCATCAGTGCCACCACGACCACTGTGATAAGAGATACATTTTTATTTTTATTTTGATACTCTTTGCCTAACGAGACAAGGAGCAATTTGCTCTGAGCAAAAATTGCTTTTAATGAAAAGCAATTTTTGTTTGTATTCCGTTACACAAAGAAACTTGTTTGGATCCGGATGCGAATAAAAAAAATGAAGACTGTAATTAAGTATTTTAAGAGAATAAAAAAAAAAACATTCGTTTGTAAAGGGATTTAATTTTGACTTGGATTTTTTATTACCACAAACGACTTTGTATCTAAAATGGAATGTATTGTAATACGATAATGGTGACTAACTAAGAAAACCGGATGGATTTTACTTAGTTGTCAATAAGCGCGACACGCGCGCAAAACGATGTTTAAAAAAAGATGAATTATATGTATCCAAACTTAAAGTATTTATTTATGCTTTAACCATCAATATTATCGAAAATTTTCAAATTATTTTATAGAAGTTATTCGAGAAATAAGATCACCGAGGTATACCTATGTGATTTTCGTAACTAACATTATTAGTTTTTTTTCCGCCTTAGTGCTAAGTGGCCAATGGGACTATTCCAGCTACGCTCAGACGGGTAGGTGAAGCTCGCGGTGCTCAACCTCAGAGAGTTTGCAAAGTTTTTACCCCCTATCTATGCTGATAGACTTGAGAGGCTATATCAGCGTTACCCTAGCGTGTAGGTGAGCTCTCGGGGCTCAAACCTGACCACGTTGCAAACATTGGCCCTAGCAAGAGCAGTGCTTTGCCAAATCTACCATCAAATCGGAATCGCGACCAACTAAGAAAATCCGGTGAGAAGCTCAGTGCGTTGTATCGTATCTATCGGGTAAGTTGCACGTTCAACTCTTTGTCGTAAATTAATAGTAGCGCGACGTACTTCAATAAGACAATCAAAGTAATTGACATAGAAAATATATACTCTAATATATTAGAACGCATGCCTATACAAGAATGCCTTGCGATAGTTATAAGAGTTTTGTTTTGTTGTATTCACCTAGCCAATTCACAATATATAAATTCAAATGATTCGAATAGACTGAGCAAGAATCAACTAACATTTTAAATCGTTTTCAACGCAGATCTTGTCCGAGGGGTTTTGAACAAAATGGGTTTTACCCCTGTCTAAGACATAAAAACACAAAATACGTACAATGTACATAATTTATGTACATACATTTGTACTCTGAACAATGATTGAACAATAAAACGTGTATTAGTGTGTTGTAGTTACGTAAATCATAAAATATTAAAAAAAGTATAAATCAAGTATTAAATAAAGTATGTATACACATACGAGTCGTTCTAGTGCATTCGTATCTAGCGATGGAGCGGTGTTCGAATCCCACTGGCAAGTATCAATTTTTCTAATGAAATATATACGTACTTAACAAATGTTCACGATTTAATTCCACGGTGAAGGAATATTATAATTACGCAAAATTATAATTTGCGTAATTATAATAGTATAGTATAGTATAGTTACAACGGCTACCCCACTCTTCGAACCGAAACGCATTACTGCTTCACGGCGGAAATAGGCGGGGTGGTGGTACCCACCCGTGCGGACTCCCAAGAGTTCCTACCACCAGTGATTACGCAAATTATAATTTTGCAGGTTTGATTTTTATAACACGATGTTATTCCTTCACCGTGGAAGTCAATCGTGAACATTTGTTGAGTACGTATTTCATTAGAAAAATTGGTACCCGGTATTCATTTGCATTGATTACATATTATTATTCTGTGTTGGTTTATATAAAACATATAGGTCTAATTATTATAGAGAAACGAACGCCTAAAACTTACATTGTAATTTATTTAATAGCGGTTATACAATAGCGTTATAATCATTTCCGGTAGGTACCTCATTACAACAACAAAAAAAAAACATTAAAGGTTTAAAATACAATACGAAAAGCTCACCGTTTCCATTCATCATATTGTTGTTTTCACTTTTATTACTTTCGCGCACTTTATCGATTTGTATGCTCACATGGGGATTTTCGATAATATTTTCTACTTCAATATCGATATCGATAACGTGCACGTCACTATTTGGTACGTGCGGTCCGGTCGGAGATGACATTGCAACTGACACTGCTCGAGTTGTTTTTTTACCGATTCAATGTGTTAAAAAAAAGATAAATATTAGTGTTGTTTTTTTATGTTCGTGATACCGGTTTGAACGAAGTCGACGCTTATGTAATTTCTAGAAAATTTTAATTCAGATTAAGATATTTTACTGGTGGTAGGACCTCTGGTGAGTCCGCGCGGGTGGGTACCACCACCCTGCCTATTTCTGCTGTGAAGCAGTAACGCGTTTCGGCTTGAAGGGTGGGGCAGCCGTTGTAACTATATTTGAAACCTTGGAACTTATAGCTCAAGGTGGGTGGCGCATTTACGTTGTAGAAGTCCATGGGCTCCAGTAACCACTTAACACCAGGTGGGCTGTGAGCTCGTCCACCCATCTAAGCAATAAAAAAATGTATATATATATTTAGTGGGATATTTACTGGTGGTAGGACCTCTTGTGAGTCCGCACGGGTAGGTACCACCACCCTGTTTATTTCTGTCGTGAAGCAGTAATGCGTTTCGGTTTGAAGGTTGGGGCAGCCGTTTTAACTATACTGACTGAGACCTTAGAACTCATGAAGTTACCATTACCATTAAATCGTCACCAATCAAGTAATTACTATCAAGACATTAGAACAGCGCAGACTATACTAAATTGTATTCTAGATGCCATGTTATAAAGAAAATCTTACATTTATACAAAAACGTTTTATTCATAAGGGCCATTTCTGTTGTACTAGTGGTCCAGCAGTAGTCGAAATTCGACTATAATTAATTGAAATTCTTAGTTTGTACACTATTAAGGTTCTATTTTCAAAGACTATTACACTTCTTTAATCACAAATTTCGCCAAGGCTACTCTATAAAAAATATTAATAAAGACAAATAATATTTAATCTATTCTCAATTTGACCACAGACGTCAAAAACAAAAGTTTGACAATAAATAAATAGTATGCATGCGTGTGTGCGTCAAATACATTGTGGTTTGTTATTTGTACTCTCGGGAATATTATGCTCCGAACACATAAAAGTCAAACACACCAATTCAACAATCATATAATAATATAATATTATGTGTACAATGTTCTAATAAAAAGTATAAAGAGTAAACAAGTCACTAGGCACTACATGACACCCATTTAAACTAAAATTATAATACGTTTTTACAAATCACTTAAATCGACGCGCGCGAATTTCGCCGTGTGACGTCACGGGACACCTGCGCGTTCGGGAACTCCGATCGCGACCGATGACGCCCGAGTGCAACCGAATGTTGCACGCTACATCAGCCCCCCCGGAGACCGTTACGGTCGATAAAAATCGGGAAATCGTACTTGACGTCCAAATTTCGTTCTTTGCACTGAACGTGAAATGCTTGGAGGTGAATCAGCAAAGTGAGATTCCGAGTCGCTTAAGATGTACGCCGGCTTCAATCTGTCTAATGACACCGTGGCAGGCTTTCCTTTGATGTCTAATTTGTAATATTTATCTCGACGTTCTAGTACCGTATAGGGTCCTGTGTATGGCGGCTGCAGAGGTTTTCTAATAGCGTCTTGGCGGAGAAAAACTTGATTTGAAGATGATAACTGTTTACTTATGAAAACTGGAGAAGTACCATGATGTATCACAGGCGTTGGTTTGATCTTTCGGATGTAGGCTCTTAGACGGGAAAGAAAATCATTATGGTCTACGACTTCTGTTGTCGAGGTGTTGAAAAATGTACCCGGTAATCGTAGGGGCTCTCCATACACCAACTCTGCAGATGACGAACCAACATCTTCCTTCCATGCCGAACGTATTCCGAGAAGTACCCAAGGTAGANTTCCATTGGCAGTCACAAAACTCTTCGGAACGACATCTTAGATAAATAACAGGTTAACTATTAACCTTTATTTAATGCAGGTTTTGAACCGTATTCTTTGAAGGAGACGATTATATTCAAATCAATCTGTATTGACATATCAATAAAAAATTTTTGTCCAAATGCACAGATTGCCACCTTTGATAATAGACGACTCATTTATACAAAAACGTTTTATTTATAAGGGCATTTCTGTTGTACTAGTGTTCCCGCAGTAGTCGAAATTCGACTATAATTAATTGAAATTGTTAGTTTGTACACTATTAAGGTTCTATTTTCAAAGACTATTACACTTCTTTAATCACAAATTTCGCCAAGACTACACTGTAGAAAAATATTAATAAAGACAAACAATATTTAATCTATTCTCAATTTGACCACAGACGTCAAAAACAAAGTTTGACAATAAATAAATAGTACGCATGCGTGTGTGCGTTAAATACATGGTAGTGTGTGTAATGTTCTTTTTATTGATTTAATGTATTTTTTAGGCATAATTTCAAAAAATATTAACATTCTGCACTTCTCTATATTCTCTATAAGTGTAGGAAATTTCATACTCCTCCGTCCGCGCAATTTTCGTAAAAAGGGATACAAACTTTTTCCTTCACGCATTAATAATATTATATAGATTTTTATGTAGACAGGCAGAGAGTATGTCACACACTTGAAGCCGAGGAGGGTATCCGTATTCAGAATACCCCTACCACGAGTGATTACGATGAATTTTTATTGTCGGATGGATATACTTTGACTATTTTCTTAGGCGTGGATGTCGTTCGGGGAAACTGGTTTTGGGACGGCACTTGTTTTAACACGCACTGGCTGGCACATGGTGTTTTAAGTCCCGCTTAGTTGCATCACTTGACAATGCACTTTAATTGCATTATATCTTTATATTAATACGTGAAGCAAAAACTTTGTATCCCTTTTTACGAAAATTGCGCGGACGGAGGAGTACGAAATTTTTTACACTTATAGAGAACATAGAAAAGAAGTGCACAATGCTAATATTTTTTTAAAATAATGCATAAAAGATACATTAAATCAATAAAGAAAACATTACACACACTACATACCATGTATTTGACGCACACACGCATGCATACTATTTATTGTCAAACTTTTGTTCTTGGCGTCTGTTGTCAAATTGAGAATAGATTAAATATTGTTTGCCTTTGTTAATATTTTTTATAGTGTAGTATTGGCGAAATTTGTGATTATAGAAGTATAAAATACAATCATAATAGTGTACAAACTTACAATTCCAATTAATTATAGTCGAATTTCGACTACTGCGGGACCTCTAGTCAGTTTTAAACGTCAATGCGTCAGTTTGCGAATTTTGACGGGGGTAGGGAGAAATAAAGGTCGTGCTTTATAAATGTGAAAGTATTTTTGTTTGTTTACGTGTATTTTGGCATGTCCTTCTTTCAGTTCGAAACGAAGCAACAGTAATCTGCAAAACAGCGATGTATGTCGATACATATTTTTACACGCTTTATATTAGCTTCACTTGTATGTATGTTTGTATGTTTGTAACTGACTCCTTTAGACGCGATTTTGATCCACTTTAAACAGCCAGATTTCATTCAAACTTTGTAGATTTATCGAGGACCGATGACAATACACTAATTTGATAAGATTATTCCATTATGCAATTTGCAAAAAAAAATAACTAAAAAATGAAAAATAAACAATATTAAAAAAAAAAAATTCTATTTTTTAGTTGAATTTTATATAAAGCCTGTTTTTTTAGGTTTTTTTAAACTATTTTTTTATTTTTAAGTGTTAGTTTTAGGTCAGAGAAAACAAGGTGGAAAGATTTAGTGTTGAATTACAAGAAGGAATGCAATGTTGGTGATAACGAGGTTATCGAATACAGAGCGAAATTAAACAAAAGCCGACCCAACCACCATGTGAGATGAATGGCTAGGAAGAGTGAGAGTTTTATGTTAGGGAAGTGACATAGGCTACCTTTTATCCCGAAAAAAACATCTGATTCTCACGGGAAACTACACTGACACTTCTTTTTAACCGCGCGGCGCGGTGAAGACATGGATATAAGACAATACATATTTCTACATTTCTAATACGAGCATTAGAAGAAGCTGACCGGTTCTGTACCCAAAGTATACATGATGAGTGCTTTTGGGCGTGCGTCAAAACATGTCAGTCAAGGGCTATGCGGACAATGTGCGGCACGGTTTATAAAAAAATCCTCTGTCCTTTCAATTATAATCGAATAAATCCGAAACGCAGTAACGTCAACGTAATGCGTAACCTATATTACATAAAACGCGGTAATTAGGTGATTTGTAAGATTGAAAGGAAACCGCTAAGCCTCGTACATGTATATGGCTTACGAGAACGTTTTATAAGTAATTATACAGGAAGAAGCATAATTGTTGCTCACGTAGCGAAGACTAGGAAATGAATTATGACGGATTACTAACACGTCATAATAATTTTAATGTAACCTTCAATTTTTTACAATTATATGCATCGATGACGTAAATGCCGCCGTACACTTTTAGACATTACAACCAGTAACGGCATGCTGTTGGAAAAGTTAGCGGAATCGCCTTTATTACTTGTGGTAGGACCTCTTGGGAGTCCGCACGGGTAGGTACAACCACCCTGCCTATTTCTGCCGTGAAGCAGTAATACGTTTCGGTTTGAAGGGTGGGGCAACCGTGGTAACTTGAGACCTAAGAACTTATATCTCAAGGTGGGTGGCGCATTTACGCTGTAGATGTCTATGGGCTCCAGTAACCATTTAACACCAGGTGGGCTGTGAGCTCGTCCACCCATCTAAGCAATAAAAAAAAGCGTCGGGGTGACAACATTCAGCCAGTGTATGTTGTCGGAGTGATTCGTCGAGTTCCAGTGGTAATGCTAACAAACAAATTAGAAGAACTTAGACAGATTTGTCGGCTCTTAACATGCTCCACGTAATCTACAGCCTAAGCTAAGTTAAGCTAAAATAAGGCTAATTAACTTTTTTTTCATAGAAAATTTGACCAGGTTTGTACGTTATTTGAAACACTTTTTTTTCTGTAGATGTGCAGATGGGTTCTTTTCTATACGCTCCTGTCCAAATACACGAGCTCGAAGGTTCGATTATGTTGTACTATTGAATTAACGTATCGTCAAAGCCGGAACGCGATTGTAACTGCGTCTGTTCAACGTAAATTAGCTTCCCAAAGACACAACCGGCTGTGCTTCTCGCCGGATCTTCTCAGGTTGAGCCCATAAACTCATCTATTCGTTTAGGCATAGCTGGAATAGTCCTTTATACTACCAGTAATTTATTAAATAACTATGTTCTGAATGTTTCTACATCTTGAAATTTCATCTCGATATGGCCAGTACCGGTTTTTTTGTTTTTTAGAACGTTACGAACAGAAACTGGTATATTTCAGTGTTACGTAGGCACTGATGTTGGATGTGTTTGTATAATTCATTTGTCTCGCGTTTCTATTATTCATAATGAAGCTTGAAGAAGTCGAACTCACAGTTAGCTTCTGGAGAGTGAATAATGGAGATTGTAATAAAGATCAACATCTCTAATTGTGAGGGCCGATTGTGTAGTTCTAAGGAGCTTAAAGTATTATAAATAATTATAATTAGACGATGACAGAGCTTTGCTCGTTTTTTTTTATAACGCCATCTTGTTGTGTCTTTAAAGCGGTTAGTTGCCCTCAATTAAGAAAAATAGTATTATTATTCGCCAACAGATGTCGGGAAGAGTTGATTATTGGAAACACGAATAAAACAACTTTTTCTGAAAATAAATCGTAGCTAGATCGATTTATCGCCCCCGAAATCCCCTGTATACTAAATTTTATGAAAATCGTTGGAGCCGTTTCCGAGATTCAGATTATATAAGTATATATTAATATACAAGAATTGCTCGTTTAAAGGTATAAGATAAATCATTGTAATAAAGTATTAAGTGGTGGTAGGCCCTCTTGTGGGCCCGCACGGGTAGGTACTACTACCCTGCCTATTTCTATTGCGAAGCCGTAGTGCGTTCCTGTTTCAAGGACGAGGCAGGCGTTGCACTATAGAAGTGAAAGGGCAATGCCCACTCTCCATAGTGTGCTAGGCCCAAGGTGTACATCAAATATTACTATAAAAATGGACTGATTCAAATTCTTAAATGTATTAGATATCTAAAAAATATATTGAAATTGACGCCACTTTTATAAAAAATATAATAAAAATAAAAACTCGTTTTGAGGTTAATTTTCCATATAAATACTTCAAGAACTTTTCTTTTTTTAATGTTTATGTTCCTAATGTATTTTTATCCAATTGTAGTTATTAGGGTATAAAAAACACACATACTTCTTTAAATATCTATATTTTCTTCATCTTCATACACAATTAGTAAATCATCTAAAAATAGCACAGGAGAGCATATACACGGTTTTAAATCTCGGTCAGGTTAAAACTACAATTCACACAATGTTTTTCAGTCGTAGTATGTAACGTTATTGATAAAAGCAAAATAAATCCATTTTGAACGCAAGCACAAGCAGCAGCAAGCGAAGTGTCAGTCAGTCAGATTAAAATCAGTATTGTCAGTATAAAGAAAAATAATTACATGAAATTCATAT
This sequence comes from Bombyx mandarina, assembly GCF_003987935.1. Next base: position 3,347,231 of record NW_021011486.1, on the reverse strand, counting down.
ATCGATCATTTTTTTAAATAACCGATAATTGATTTATTTCTTAATCTTTTTTTTACGAGTACACATTATTTTTTATTTTTTATGTTTATGTTTTAGTTGTACATATTTAAATAACAATACAAGTTAAGTTTTTTTTTTATTGCTTAGATGGGTGGACGATCTCACAGCCACCCTGGTGTTAAGTGGTTACTGGAGCCCACAAACATCTACAGCGTAAACGCGCCACCCACCATGAGATATAAGTTCTAAGGTCTCAAGTACAGAAACAAGTTAAAGTCCAATGGGTATGTCTTTGATGTTATTTTATGTGCTTATAATCGATTAAAACCGATTGATTAATGATAATATTTAAAATGATTTATTTATATGTTTTTTTAATATACTTAAAATGTTCCTTAATACGTAAAAGGTTTTGATGCTGGAAATATTTTTCCCGCAAAAATAAAAATGTTGTTTGTTTCAATAGAGTTACTTTTTTTAAACTACTTATTGTAAACTGTAGTGGCGCTTATTTGGAAGAAAGTAAATGCATATTTATTTATGACAAAATTAATGCACTAAGTATTTTTTCTCTAATCTATTGTCCGCTTTGGGCCTGAAATGGGCATTCCCCTTTGAACTCGTGTCTCAAGGTGGGTGGCAGCATTTATGTTGTTGATGTATATGGGCATCGATAAAACGCCTAAGCAATCAAATAACCTGCATATATTTATGTTACGATTCACACAAAAAAAATCGTTTGCTTCATATGGGTAAATGAATCGATGTCTCTTTTATTGTTCCCGCATCCGATTTGCAAGACAAGACCGATTAATCAAAAGTACATTGATCTTAGGAATTAGTCCCGGCTATTGATTAATTTATCAGCAAAGAGACTTTTAAATAAAAAACAAAAATCGTCAGTGACATAAAGTTTTATTTATTTAATTAAATAATGATAAAAGTACAAGACGGTGCATATTCGAATTGTATGCTTTAAGAAGAAAGAGTGAATATGTACTTTAAATACGTGTGATGTTTATCGTATTCTCGATTGAGTGGATGGAGATCGAGGAAGATTCGTGTAACAACATCTTAAATTACAGATGGAATGACTCTTGATTCCTCGAAAAATAGTATTAAAAATTAATGTGTAATAATTTTTTATTAATCAACCAGACGAGATTTTTTAAAGGTTTTACTTGTAAGTAATCGGTTTATTTAGTGAATCAGTTTTAATAATTTATAAATAAAATTAATTCGTTTATAGAATTCGATGCGTCGAGTCTTTGAAAGGTTCTAAAACTCGATATTAGATATTCATATCTTAGGTAGAATTCGTGAATAAGGATGTGACGATTAAATAATTTATTAATTATTAAATATACTTTGTTAAGTCTTAAACATTGCAGAAGTAAATCAAGGTGATTGTTAATAAACAATTTAAGATTTATGAATAGATTGTAGCATTAGTTCCGTTCAAAACCTCCGGCTGGACCTTGAAAAAAGATAATTAACACTGAATTGTTCACAGGTGAAACCCATCGANCGTGAATAAGGATGTGACGATTAAATAATTTATTAATTATTAAATATACTTTGTTAAGTCTTAAACATTGCAGAAGTAAATCAAGGTGATTGTTAATAAACAATTTAAGATTTATGAATAGATTGTAGCATTAGTTCCGTTCAAAACCTCCGGCTGGACCTTGAAAAAAGATAATTAACACTGAATTGTTCACAGGTGAAACCCATCGATATTCCACAAGAAGCTCATAATAGCTTCGCGCTGTTTTTACCCATCTTATATTTATAAATCAGAACAAATAAAACACGTTGCTCGTTTTCTCGGGATAAAGAATGACTTGTGTGTCAATCTTTGGTCTATAAACCACCTTTAACTCATTGAGTTTCTCGCCGGATCTTTGCAGTGGATCGCGACTCCGATTCGTTGGTAGATTCGTTGGTAGATTCAACGAATCACTGCTCTATCTAGGGTCGGTGTAACACTCTCATGTTGAGCCCGTGAGCTCACCTACCTCTCCGTGAGTAGCTGGAATAGCCCCTTATACTACCAGCGATGGCGATAGTTGTTGACGAATAAACGAATGGAAATACACTGTCGTTTTTCTTACAGCACTCTGCGTTTCCTGGGTCCTTTTCATTTACTATGTATATGATGCTTTTTTTAAAAGGTATACGACATAAAAATTAATCCAGATTATAAACCATGTTCTTACAAAATGACGTTCCAATTCGTTAAGCTCTTTTTGGCTGCGTTGTGTCTAGAATGGCACCACTTCATTATTCTCATGGGTGTAGTTAAAGGCGACTTAAGGATTCACGAGAGATTTTCCCTACCTATGCTGATAGCCTTGAGAGGCTATTTCAGCTTCGCCCTAACATGTAGGTGAGCTCGCGGGGCTCAAACCGGAGTGATGCTAACACTGGCCATAGCAAGAGCAGTGCTTCGCTGAATCTACCATCGGATCGGAAACGCGACCCACTGAGGAGATCCGGCCAGAAACTCAGTGGGCAACTGGAGAATGAGTAGCAACGTTCTTTGACTAGTAAACCAGCGCGCTACGATCGTCGGTCCGTAGAAATCAGTAATAAGGTTTATTGTAAGCCCGAACGGTCAGTTATCTGCATCCTACCTATTTCTGCAGTGAACCATAGGCGTTCCGGTCCGAATAATTATAGGACCGTTATACAAAGACGACTTTGATCTCATGACCTAAGATCGGCGGTAGCATTCTCGTTGTGGCGTCAAGAGACTTATTATTAAGAGGTTACAAGAGTAACCTCTTAATAATAAGTCTTGTAACTTCTTAGTAATTCTAAATACCGCCTAAGAAAAAAAGAATCTTACCTTTTGCATATTTAACATGTAATATGTTATGCTGCAGCCGATGACAAAAGTGATGACCGGCCAAAAGAAATCAAAAGAAGGAATGTTTTTCTTGCGCATAACTTCCCTTGCAATTCTCAATTTCCATTCATTGTAAGGTGGATTACGCAAACTGAAAATTTTATACATAAGCTTGAGATTTTTTTTGTTAATTTTGAAAATGTTGTCCTTTTTACAGGAAATTTCATATTTACAGTCACAGGAATGAGTTAATGGTAATTGTCTTGATATACAGATCTAGATTTGACCTCTGCGTGGGTCAAGTGTTAAGTGGTCTGGGTGATTTTTTCTACTCTTGTACTTAGTTCGGTCACCTACAACACGGGATCAAATCTTAGCTGAGGTTTGTTGAAAGTGGAACGTTTTAAAATAATTCATAAAACTTTTTGGAATATTTGATGAAGATACTATTAAGTTCAAGGACAATATCAAAGACATTGCCCACGCAAACCCAAGACCAAACTAAATGTGCGTGGTGCAGCCAAACATGTGGTCTTGCTTTGTATACCGTTATTTTGTTGGGCCGAACTTCTATCTATGCAAAAATATCTTAAAAATGTCGTTCTAAAATGTCGTCTATATCTATGCTAAAATATCGTAAAAATGTCGTTAGTGCGATTAAGTTTTTTGTAAACAATACTTCAGAAATAAAGGAATTGCAAAAAGTCTATACTGGGATTTTTTAGGGGGTGAAATTTTTTGGGGATATTTTTAGGGATAAAATTTTGTTTGTATTTTTTAAAAAAATTCTACGTACATCAACAAAAATAAAAAAAAATCAAATCGATTGAATGTTTCCAATTTTAATAGATGACACTGTATGCATTTTTTATTATACTCTTACCAGCTGACAGCTAAAAACAGTCAGTTATAATTGTTAGTTTTTGCATTGTGCACTATCTTTTTTTAAAAACAAATACCAAATATAAAATACCAGGTTTAAAATGCCAAGGGGAGAAAAAGTTTCTGGCTATTCTCAAAAATATACCACTAATTTAGTGGTTTTTGAAATTGCTTTAGGGGGAAAGTTTTCAAACAGTTGGCGACACTGGAACTAAACGTCATTTTGGCACTCACTTGTGTCAACTTGCAATTTGCAGGCGTGAGGTGAATTCACTAAATGACCCACTCGTTCCGAATAAACTCGAGAACTCGTTCTTCGCCAAGATGTAACTCGGAAAGGGTATAAGGGGACGAATATTGTGTCATCATCATCATCATCATCATCATCAACAGCCCACAGTCGTCCACTGCTGGACATAGGCCTCTCCCAATCCACACCACTGAGCCCGGTCTGCTGCTCTCCTCATCCACTTATTGAATGAATATTGTGTAGCCTAATGAATATGTAAATGTATTAAACGGTAGGCAGCGGCTTGGCTCTGCTCTTGGCATTGCTGACGTCCACGATCGACGGCAACCACTTACCATCAGTTGGGCCGTATGTTCGTCTGCATATACGGTTATAAAAAAAAAACAAAAATTCGTCATCGCGACATCAAAACCACCAGTATCTTATATAATAAAAGTACCTTTGATAGTAATTAGGGATATAGGAATGTGGGATTTAGGTAGGAAAAAATGGGAGTAAAGATCCTGTTATTGCGGAAGTTTTTTTATTTTTTATTTCTTAGATGGGTGGACGAGCTCACAGCCCACCTGGTGTTAAGTGGTTACTGGAGTCCAGAGACATCTACAACATAAATGCGCCACCTACCTCGAGATATAAGTTCTAAGGTCTCAGTATAGTTATAACGGCTACCCTACCCTTCAAACCGAAACGCATTACTGCTTCACGGCAGAAATAGGCGGGGCGGTGGTACCTTCCCGTGCGGACTCACAAGAGGTCCTACCACCAGTAAAAAAGACAGGAAATGTGATTGTGGTCTGTATGTGTGTGTCTGTGTGTGTGTGTGACTGTTGTCGTAGCCAGTAGAATTTAAAACACTTTGGAAGCTACCATTTAAAATCCTATCCTATGTGAAAGACGATAATGATGTAACAGAACAAAGCAATAATTTAGTGACCTTTAACAACAATTAAAGTAAAAGTTTAATTGCTTACGACGACAGTTTATTGCCAACAGAAAAGAAATTTCTCTTGAGGCAGCTCTTTCTGTGCGTAAAAGTGTCATAGGTCATTTTTCCATGGTAGGTCCCTATACCACTCGATCCAACTCCTCCAAACGGTAATGTGTGTACTGAAAAAAATTTAGTTTGAAATTGCATTGTAACCGGTATACCCTTTTGGAATAAGCTGCCCTCTACGGTGTTTCCCGAGCGCAATGACATGTCCATCTTCAAATGAGGCCTGTGGAGTGTATTAAACGGTAGGCAGCGGCTTAGCTCTGCCCCTGGCATTGCTGACGTCCATGTGGAACGGTAACCACCTACCATTAGGAGAGCCTTGTCTCCCTACTAGTGTAAGTAAAAAAAACATATATATAAAAAAAAAAAAAGCAACTAAGAATTCTCCTATATGCATCAATTTGGTGGCATTCGTTAAGTGTCCATGGGATTCGGTAATCAGGTAGAATTAATCGGTAATTAAGTGGTTCATGAGCTGAAAAACAAATAAAAGTAATCTTGTGCTAAGTACCTCCAGTGAACACAATTGTATCATTGAAGCAAATAGATCCGCTGCTAGTGTGTGACGCAAATATTTTATGAACTTTTTCGCTACTTGAGAACACGTACAGGACAAGTGGTTTTCCCCTGAAACATGTTATAATTCTTTAAGCACAAAAAAATTACTTTTCGTGGCATAATAACTATTAATTACACTCTTTCTCTAATTCTTATCTTGAGTTTCCTTTCGTGAGTACGCAGTAGCTATTTTAGTAACACTGCAATATTTATCTCACTACATTTTGATTTGAGTATGGTGCCCGATATTACAAGGTGTATGAAAATTATCGGCCCTCAATAATAAAGTGAATTTATGAAAGCAATATTGTTTTATAGAAAACTGGCCCTTAAAATCAAAACTAGTAGACATAGAAAAAGAAAGTGGACTATCCATGTTTTTAGTAATGATAAGAGAGAAGAAATTTAGAATAGTTTACAAATCTCCTTTTGTATTTAAAAGTACATTAAAAATAACTAGCTTTTGCTCGCGACTCCGTCCGCGTGGAATAGTTACTTTGGCATAACGCTAAATTTTACCCCCCACTTCATTTACGTAGAAAGTGAAAATATTTTAAAACATTCTTTATTGGTGCTCCACTTGTGCCTTCCTCAATAAATGGGCCACCTAACACTGAAAGAATTTTTTAAATCGGGCCAGTACTTCCTGATATTAACGCGTTCAAACAAACAAACTCTTCAGCTTTATAATATTAGTATAGATTAGACCACAATTTCGTTGTTCTTACCTTTCGTTAATGAATTTTAGTGCTTCGTTAATATCCTTTACAACGCAAATAGCTAATAGCGGACCAAATATTTCGTCTTCCATAATTTTGTCGTTCACATCCACATTAGTTAAGATAGTTAGATCTATAAATTTATCGCCCGGATCATATTTACCACCGATTGCGATTTTATGTCTACTTGCATCTAAAACTGCCTGGAGACGACTGAAATCCGAAAACTAAATTATATCATGCCGCCTTTGGCAATAAAGCAATACAAATTTTATTCGTATTTTATACACAGATTTTGAGTTAAATTTCATTGTTTGTTTTTAACTAATCAAGAACTTTTTAAATGCCAATGAAGTCGTCGTGGCCTAAAGGATAAGACGTCCGGTGCATTCGTGTTGAGCGATGCACCGGTGTTCGAATAACCGTTCAACCAATTGTTACCAATTTTTCCAATGAAATACGTACTTTTTAAGTGTGTGTGCGTGTGCCTACGCATACGGGGTATTACAACAAATATAGGACAGTGTTTTAATAGCAGCCAAGTGTTTCACTCGCGTATCCCTCGTATCTAACAGTACTCAACAAATGTTCACGATTGACTTCCACGGTAAAGAAATAACAACGTGTAATAAAAATCAAATCCGCAACATTATAATTTGCGTAATTACTGGTGGCAGGACCTCTTGTGAGTCCGCACGGGTAGGTACCACCACCCTGCCTATTTCTGCCGTGAAGCAGTAATGCGTTTCGGTTTGAAGGGTGGGGCAGCTGTTGTAACTATACTTGAGACTTTAGAGCTTATATCTCAAGGTGGATGGCGCATATACGTTATATATGTCTATGGGCTCCAGTAACCACTTAACACCAGGTGGGCTGTGAGCTCATCCATCGATCTAAGCAATGAAAAAAAAATGCAGCGTTTTTATGTGGCATCAATGTTGAATAAATTCACGAGATTACACGTTGTTGATTTTCATTTTTGCAAACAATGAAGTAAATTAACTAAACAAAAAAGTAGAGCAGAGTTTTTTTTTTATTGCTTAGATGGGTGGACGAGCTCACAGCCAACTGGTGTTNACGAGCTCACAGCCCACCTGGTGTTAAGTGGTTACTGGAGCCCATAGACATCTACAACGTAGACGCGCCACCCACCTTGAGATACAAGTTCTAAAGTCTCAGTATAGTTACAACGGCTGCCCCACCCTTCAAACCGAAACGCATTACTGCTTCACGGCAGAAATAGGCAGGGTGGTGGTACCTACCCGTGCGGACTCACAAGTGGTCCTACCACCAGTAATTGACAAAACTCAATTTATTTTTGTCTAAACAACACTGATTTATTTATTTATTTTAATCTATTAGAGTTTACCTAAAGTGTCTATTGTTTACAATCCTACTGTAATCTGGCGTCTTTTGTGGGTCGTCTCCGAACCATTTCTTTAAGATTCTTTTAGATTTTTGTATAAATTTCTCTTGGATTTCTTTCGTGCACAAAACGTAGTCTGGCGCGATGCATGTCTGACCGGCATTTATGAATTTACCCCAGAGTATTCGATCCACGGTCATTTCTAGATCCGCCGTGTCGTCAATGTATACAGGACTATAAAAAAAATTAAAATGTAGTTCCATTTACAATAAATACAAGTCAATGTATCTTATTATATTATATATATTAATTCTGTAATCTGATGAAGCATGTTGCGGATAATAACATGTACTTTTAGATTAGGAATATTGTGTTCTTTTTTTTATAATAAATAAATTAAGTCAATGTATTCTCAAGTATTTACAGACCAAAAGTTTATATTAGTTCACACAGCATTTTTTCATTAGACTTTCATAAAAAAAATATGTATAGGTATAGAATTCGTGCATCATAAAGAGTGACATGGCTAGGTTATTATTGGAAATAGGCAGTATTTCAATGAAACTCTAATCAGATTTCTTTATAAGACACAATTAATTATATTAGCTGACAAGTGAAATTAGTCTATATTCGCACAGATAACACACATAAATTAAAATAGTCCGTACCAAAACATTTATCAATACATCTACGGCCGTCTGGTGTAGTGGTTAGCGACATGGTCACTACACAAAGGGGTCGCGGGTTCGAATCCCGCCAAGGGAAGATATTTGATATAAATGTCTTTTCCAGGGTTATGGATGTATATTAAATATTAAATATATGTATGTGTATAATAACAATCTTACATTTATATCCGTGATTGTTAGTAAATATTGATTATTATTATTATTATTATTTATGAACTATTTATTCAACAGTTATGACATAAGGTCTTTACCTATGAAATTGCCCTTTAGAGAGAGAGAGAGAGAGAGAGAGAGAGTATTCTTTATTGTACACCAAAAAACAAATAAACAGTGCGATACATTAAAAACAAAAAAGTACAATTGGCGGTCTTATTGCTAAGAGCGATCTCTTCTAGACAACCATCAGGTGAACAAGAATCATTTGGAAACGAACTACGCGCGGTGTACCATTCCAGTGAAATACATATATACATATATGTACACATACATATGCACATACATATCTCCGTAAATATACATACAATTAATACAAAGTATTATAATATAATAATAATTATTTTTTATTATAATATACATTTTTTATAATATATACAATTTATTATAATATATAGTATACAGAGAGAGTTAAAGTCATCTTATATAAATATCGTTTATTTGTATCAATCAAAATAGGCAATCATGGTATCGATACAGCACTGCCACTGCAGTGGTAAATTTTACCGACCCGCTCTTTGATTTAAGATTATTTCCAATTTATTTTTTTGGCTAATTTGGTTAATAATTGACTTACAAAATTAAATAAATAATTGAATAATTAACCTTTTGCCTCCAAGCTCTAGTGTTACAGGAGTTAGATGTTTAGCTGCAGACGCATAGATTATTTTACCAATATTCGTACTTCCAGTATAAAATATGTAATCAAATCGGTGTGACAATAATTTTGTGGTTTCTTGCGGCCCTCCTTCTATTATTATGACAGCATCCTAAAAATATTTAGCTTATGCTTTTGTTTTGTGTCTGTGCTCACGTTATGATAATATCTAATTTACTATAAGCTAAATGTATTTGGCAGGACATCTTGCGAGATATACGGATAAAAGATGGACATTACAAATTACAACATGGGAAGGACCAGCGGGTAAAAGAAGAAGAGGACGACCAAGAAGCAGATGGATCGACGAAATAATAGCAGCAACTGGAAAAGAATGGAGAAACAAAGCCAAGGATAGGGAAGAGTGGAGCAAGCTGGAGGAGGCCTATACCCGAATGGGGTTCCAAACACAAGTTTATATTTAATTTTGTAATTTTTTATTGATAAGGTGTTTTTTCTTTTTTTCTATTTGTTTTTGGAAATAAAATGGGCTTATTATTATTATTAAATGTATTTGGAATATGTTTTTTGTTAAATAAACACAAGTTTATATAGTTTATATAAGAATTTCAAAGTATTAAATTAAGGATATCAATGTATGTTATTGTTAATAGATCAATTAAAGTGAATCGAGGAGAAAATAAAAGACTTACATTGTCCAAATACTTCGGTATATATTCAACGATGAATCTTGCACTTGCCGGAGATATTTCACTTGGTTTCACGATGACGGCATTCCCTGCTGCTATGGCTCCAGCCATCGGTAGCAATGACAACGCCAGAGGATAGTTCCAAGCCCCAATAATCAGTACTACACCATACGGATCGTGGTAGATGAATACTTGGTCGAGCCAATTTACGAAGTCCCTGTCCGGCTAGTGAAATAAAATCAATAAGCAAACGGACAGTTTTCAATTTGAATGTTAATTTTTTTTCTAAGGTATTCTTCTCTTGAATGATTTTCACCAAATACTAATTGTTGTTAAATCTCTGGCTAATTGCAGTGCAGTTTTTGAGTTGTCTTTAGCGGACATTTGCGTAACGGGCAAAGAAAATCACGGCTTACTTATATTTGAGCGACAATTAGAGCCTATAGCTACCGTCTTTCTTAACTGTTATACTATCCTATCCTATCCTATTCTTCCCTAATAGATGTCTTTACGCGAAGGCCGCAGGAGAATAATGTTTTTCGAGTATACTTTGTACACGTTTTGTAAATTATTAAACTTTAGATTTTAAAAGGAGGTGTCATTTGGTTTTGATAATTTGGTATTAACTGATCTTCTTCTTTTTCTCCACCTTATCCACTAGATGGGGTCGGCACAGCTAATTTTTCTCATCCGTTCTCCNCTTCCCTAATAGATGTCTTTACGCGAAGGCCGCAGGAGAATAATGTTTTTCGAGTATACTTTGTACACGTTTTGTAAATTATTAAACTTTAGATTTTAAAAGGAGGTGTCATTTGGTTTTGATAATTTGGTATTAACTGATCTTCTTCTTTTTCTCCACCTTATCCACTAGATGGGGTCGGCACAGCTAATTTTTCTCATCCGTTCTCCTCTATCAGCCGTCATTTCAACACTCACTCCTCTCTCTCTCATATCGTCATTCACATCCATGTCTTCTTTGGTCGATCTCTTCCCCCTCTACATTGCACTACCAATTCCATACATCTCCTAGTCATATGCATCTTCTCGCTACGCATCACAATATGTCCATATCATGCTAACCGTCCGCCCTTTAATTTGTTGATTACCGGGGTTACTTTCCTGATATACTTCCTCTGGGGAATGGGATTTATTTTGCGTAATAGATTATGTTCTGAAAATAAATTATGCTTCTTACAAATTAATAACCGACGACTCACCCGCTCGGGCTTCGTCCACAAATCCAAATTATACAATACATGCTTGAGGTCATTCTTCATGTAGTCAATTTCGAGAAGTAAGCTTTCAGTTTTGCTTCTTCTCAAGTCTTGGTACAACACGTCTAGCATGAGATTAGCATTTTCCTCGTACATACGATAGAGATTGCGGAGTTGCTTTCGGCGCCATTTTAAGCATCGAGTAACACCGCTGTTGTAGGTCTCTCTGACTTTTTGAACGGCCTGGCGAGTTTCTGTATTGGTTAGGTAGGGGAATGATCTATACAGGGTGCAAAGGGACCGTCTTCAAAACTTTAATAAATTACGTAAATCTTGAAAGCTTTTTTGTTTAGATAGCAGTTGGCGGATAAATCATAAAGGAGAAAGAGCTACGCAATTAGTTACATGTTTTTTTTTAAAACTGTAACTGCTATTGAATCTAGTCAAACAAGTGCAAACTTTAGTTTTCGCGTGATACCCAAACGAGAAAATAAATGTACAGACAAACAGATTTATTTTTGTGAATATATTCGAAGAATGCACACCACGAGTTTTGGCATTAACAGTACATGTCATTTAACTGAGTTAATTCAAATTATTTTAAAACCACCACTATTGATCATCGTGTTAGACCTTATAATAAGCTTTTATTACCGTTACCTGTTCAATCGAGATTTCCCTGGAAGCTGCGCTCACTGAAAAATAAAATTAGCTTGAAAGCTGATTTACATTAATAAGTTTAACCCTGATTAGCCATTAATTAGTGCCAATTGTTTCATCATGTTTAAGCCAGCTGCACATATTTCAATAACTGTAAATGTTTTGTATGAATCAAAGAATACTACTGCCTATTCTGAGGCGAATTCTGTAGTCACGCTGTAAACGTCCACAAAGAGACATGCACTCGTTTTGCGAATCTAGTATAAACCCTGGAGGTTACTAGAATAGGTAAGATTTTTTTTTTATGAAATTTTTCTACCTTTTGAATCGGAAATTTTTTACCGTCATCGTAGTGAGATGCATCATTTTCAGCCACTTAACACACTTTTTTATCGAAATAGGTAACTGATAGCTTTTACCGGTTGGTATACGTACCTTTTGGATTTGATTTTTCTTCTACACTCTGACGAATTTCTACTTCATTAAAATTTCTCGTTACATCTATATTGTTTTCAATATCAATAACGTGAATGTTTTCTGTTACTTGTTCTCCAAGTGGCATCCTTACTAATTTGAACCTTTATTGTATTTTATTACTTATTAAATCATCAATAGTTAAGTCACTTGACGAGCTATCACGGGAAGTGAATGCGGTATAGCCATTGATTTTTCAACTATTTAGCATAGCTAAGCGAATTAATTTATTAGACGGTTTGCTTTATAATTAATTTCCATCGAATGTATAATTATCCGGCTTACGTTTATCGCTTCAACTTATAAAACCTTGACTCATGTTTGCCGCAAGGTTTAATATTTATGAATAGCTATATAAAATAATCTTGTTCGTTTGCGTATAGAATATATTCGGAACACATTTTTGCTTGTAAATATTTTTTGATAACTACACTAACAATAAGTCCAAAGGACCAATAGCTAGCTATTAATCAGAAGACACGTGGACGAGATCTCGTACTGCTTCAGTTACAGCCTACTGCTATCATTGTTTTAGTAGTAGTATTTTTAGTTCATTTACCTACTTCTAACGCTCTTCCTACCTACTTCGTCGTCTGTTCGAACGCTATTCATATATTAAAAACCCAATAACGCCACTAAAAGTATTATTTTTACTTATATGTAAGAAGACTAGCTGACCCGGCAGACTTCGTAGTGCCTCAATCGACAAATAAAATACCTAAACTTTTGTATAAAATAAACTTAAAACAAACAAAAGGAATCCGTCCGACGGGAGACACATCAAAGGGGAAACAAAATTGTTATTTTTATTTAATTCCGAGCATTTTCATATTTATCTACCTTTTAAACCTTCTCTGGACTTCCACAAATAATTCAAGACCAATATTAGCCAAATCGGTTCAGCCGTTCTCGAGTTTTAGCGAGACAAACGAATAGCAATTAATTTTTATATATAGAGATAGAATTGATAGACAGATAGAGATGTCATTAGTATTTTGAGAACACTAACGACTATTATATAATTGATTNAGCATTTTCATATTTATCTACCTTTTAAACCTTCTCTGGACTTCCACAAATAATTCAAGACCAATATTAGCCAAATCGGTTCAGCCGTTCTCGAGTTTTAGCGAGACAAACGAATAGCAATTAATTTTTATATATAGAGATAGAATTGATAGACAGATAGAGATGTCATTAGTATTTTGAGAACACTAACGACTATTATATAATTGATTAGGATGGGCAAAATCTCAGTGAGCATTTGAGAGCGCAATAGAACTGGAATGAGAATAAAGTGGAGTTTAGCAAATTAAAGTCGGAGAAACTAACTTCCATATAAAGGAATGATGTAGATAATGGTTTCCTCTTATCTATTATCTATTATCAGATTTATTACTTAATCAGAGCTTAATCTATAGCGTGCAGAGAGCAAGATTACAAGATGTTTCATGGTTACCGTCATCGATTAGCAGGGGGTATTATGGTAAGTCCGTGATGCAGTATGCAAAAATTACCTTATATTACTTTTTTTTTATTGAAACCGTTGAATTCTTATGGCTATTCTTAAAATTGGAGTAGGTACAATTGATGCTTCCATTTTATTTAGCTAACCACCGAAATATTTAATTACCCGTAAGTGTGCTACGATCCTACCTATTTTTGGCATCATCTTAATTCAATTCAGGTTTAACCTTCAAATCTTAAGACAGTATGAAAATTCTGATAAAACTAAAGCCGATTTGAAAAGTTATAATTATAAAATATTCTACGTAGGTAGGTATCTGTCAATGCAAATACTTGTGAGATTTGTCTGTGCATTGTACCTGTTGAAATATGTTTTAAAAATTCAATGAAATAAATCTTTAAATTGATATTGTGGATATGAGTAGCACAGTAAATAAAAGTTAGTCTTGAAAGGAAATTATGAAGTTATAACATATTCAATAATTCTACTAATTGTTATAGATTAACTGCATTGGTTTATGGTTAGTTAATCCAGTTTGCTTTGTTTAACGTCAGTTTTCAATTCTCTAATAATTTTAATACTTTATGAAATATGTTTGTTACTTATATTTGCTACCGTGGCCTAAAGGATAAGACGTCCGGTGCATTCGTATCTAGCGATGCACCGGTGTTCGAATCCCGCAGGCGGGTACCAATTTTTCTAATGAAATACGTACTTAACAAATATTCACGATCGACTTCCACGGTGAAGGAATAACATCTGACACTACAGAACTTGCTTACGTCCGGTCATGACCTATGCAAGTGTAGTGTTTGCTCAGGCGGTCGCACTAACTTGGAACCCCTTCAAATCATACAATCCCGATTTTGAAGGATAGTCGTCGGAGCACCGTGGTACGTAAGGAACGTGGATCTCCACGACGAGCTGGACATAGAGTCCATCAGTAAGTATCTACAGATGGCATCAGTGCGCCATTTCTGGAAAGCGGCACGACACGAAAAACCCGCTCGTCGTGGCCGCCAGTAACTATAGGTCTACCAGAATCTGATGGCAAATAAAAAAAAAAAATAGATTTTCATATGGCAACAAAAAAAAAGTCATCTGTCAAAACCGAAATTTCGATGAATTGTTTTTGGTTTGGCTTCAAGTTTCCTTTAAAAAGTGGTGAAAACGTCGAAGAAACCTCTTCGATCGCAAGCAAGAAATATTGTTTTCAATGTTTATCAAAGAATACTTGATGAACAAGGTGCAGAACAAACACAATCGATATTGAGCCATGTGCAAGCGTTGATTGGTTAATAGGAATGACACGTCTTGATACTTTGGTTTATTGCATTATATAAAACTAAACTTTGGTTTATTTCAGGCGTTTCTAATACTACCATAAGACGAATTGCTCCTGAAGGCAGATCTAACAGAGGCGTATTTAGTACGCCCGGTAAAAAGAGGAAAGGTGGCAAAAAAAATAAACTTGGATAGTTTTGATTTAGAACTGATCAGAAACAAAATAAATGAGTTTTACACTGTACGAAAAGAAATACCCACTGTCATGAAAAAATAAATATATATATATACACAGTAAACAGTCGACGTCGCCCACTACTACTTCGGTGAATCTAGAATAACCCGCGAGGTTACTAGAATAGGTAGGAAAAAAACAGATGGGCTCAGAGTCGGTTTAGTTTTAAAAAAAAGCAGTATCACATAATATGTCCTAAGATAAAAATATCTGCACACCAATTAGTGTTTAGCGCTGGGAACACCAAGTGCTTAGCGCTGGGAGCACCGAGCAATACCGAGTTCGGAATTGGATCACAAGTAACGTATATAACCTACGGATGAGAATATCTAGTTATGAAATGCAAAACCTGACTTGAAACTTGACGCTTAGTCAACTGAGAAATATAGCACCATATATATAGTATGTGCACTTATGTAATGTAAATTTGAAATAGGCGTGCGACGCTGTTCTGCATTCAGATTGTGTGCAAGGGCTGTCTTTTGTTTATTTCTAATCACGTGTTGATTTAACATTAAGCTTATATTGGTGAATAAAAGGCTTGTTGGATATAGTTTCTATTGATTGCTCCCTGGTAATTTAACCGAATAATTCCGTGTTGTCGCCACAGGGAAACATATCCTCGATTTACATAAATACTCGTGTCAATTATTACCTTTTTTCTATTGCTTAGATGGGTGGACGAGCTCACAGCCCACCTGATGTTAAGTGGTTACTGGAGCTCATAAATGTACAACGTAAATGCGCCACCCACCTTGAGACATAAGTTCTAAGGTCTCAGGTATAGTTACAACGGCTGTCCCACCCTTCAAACCGAAACGCATTACTGCTTCACGGCAGAAATAGGCAGGGTGGTGGTACCTACACTCGCGGACTCTCAAGAGGTCCTACCACCAGTATAAAAAGGTTGAAAAGCCTGGGCAGTGAAACATCGACAATTTTCTACCGCAGCATCTATTGAAGCTAATTTTCCAAATGGCCCACGTTTTAGTAAAAGTCAGTGTACGCACTCGCTTACAATCTGGTTATAGCTAGTAAGTATATTGCAGTAGCCCTAAGCCAATAATACTTGACACATGGCAGCCCTATACAGAAAAGTGGGTAGTTACGAATGGGCGCCATAGATACTACATGCGCAGACTGCTGATGTTTTATTTAATCGAATTATAGCAATCGCGACCGCGTGCCCACCGAAATAATGTAGTGTGGTAAACTGTAGGTAGTGGAATCACTAATGAGTGTTGTCGTCGTGGCCTAAAGGATAAGACGTCCGGTGCATTTGTATCTAGCGATGCAACGGTGTTCGAATCCCGCAGGTGGGGGTACAAATTTTTCTAATGAAATACGTACTTAACAAATGTTCACGATTGACTTCCATGGTGAAGGAATAACATCGTGTAATAAAAATGAAACCTGCAAAAAATATAATTTTATTATTTCTGTCGTGAAGCAGTAATGCGTTTCGGTTTGAAGGGTGGGGCAGTCGTTGTAACTATACTGAGACCTAAGAACTTATATCTCAAGGTGGTTGGCGCATTTACGTTGTAGATGTCTATGGGTTCCAGTAACCACTTACCATCAGGTGGGCTGTGAGCACGTCTACCCATCTAAGCAATAAAAAATTTGTGATTTTCTTATGATGTGAAAGCTCAGGACTCGCTCGGTGTTAAGCTATGATCGGAATTTATAAAGTGGTAGTAGTATGGCAGTAGAGATGTCCCACTCTTCCGTCGAGAAAAGAAGGCAAGAAGAATGATAGGCAGCAGGAAAAAAAATTCTGCTGGATACTTCAAATACGTCCGACCATACGTAAAACAGTGAAAGTTAGAAGCGGTCGTAGGAATAATTTCTAAACTGCATTAAATACCAATAAATCACGGAATAAATAAAATTAATGTAATATTTTTTCTGCCTGGACTGGTCTTGGTATTAGGCCAAAATAATAAAATTATTATATTGTCATTGGTCCTTGAAACATAAGCAAAATCTATATATTTATACGCATAGCATGTTTTATATAGAACACATAATTTGCACACATAATTTATATAGAAAAGGAGTGCAGAATGCAAATATTTTTATAAATCATGGATTTAAAATATATTAATTATATAAAAAAACACGATACACTCTACCATGTATTTGACACACACACACACTTAATGTGCTCGTTGCTTATTGTCAAACTTTTGTTGTTGCCTGTGGTCAAATTGGGAAAAGGTTAATAATGTTTATCTTTAATAATATTTGTCCATAGTGTACCCTTGGCGAAATCTATGATTATAGAAGTATATAAATAGTCTTTGACAATAGAACCATAACAATGTTAGAATTTATAAATTCAATTAATTATAGTCGAATTTCGACTACTGGGGAACCACTAGTTTAGGAAGTTATTTGGATGTCTTGAGGTCAGTAAAACTATTTTGAAAGATTGAGTTAAATCGAAGAATAGATACAGGTCGAGCTTATTAAAAATGTGTTAAAAATTATTACCGTTTATTTTATTTATTTTTTATTGCCTTTGTAGGCAGACGAGCATACGGCCCACCTGATGGTAAGTGGTCACCGTTGCTCATGGACGTCAGCAATGCCAGGGGCAGAGCCTAGTCGCTGCCTACCTATTATAGTATATTGTCATAATACTGAATGCCAATTATTTTTAATTTCTTTGATTAGAGCCATCTATCAGCTGCGGTATGAAGCTGAAAATTGAGTTAATGGTTTAGTCAAAAGCCAACAGAGGGCAGTGTTTTTAATTAATGCATAGTTTTCAAGCTTTTCAAGCATTATTTTGTAATATTATTTGTATATAAAATTTAATAGCAACTTGATGCAGACGATTGGCAATATTAACGCTTATATAATAAGTTTTAGGATTATCTGTGAGCTTAGTGCGAGTTTTTTTACTTCTCGATTGCGCCCCTAGCGGCAAAGGAAGTTGTTCCAACTCCATACAGTTGTATGGACCGCTTTCGTTATTGAGTTAAAATTTTACGCGATCGAAAAGTTAAAAAACTTGCACTAAACATACTGTTTGTTGTTACATACATTTTTTACGTTAAAATTTCTACTATTAATGTTATTAACTGAACGTATTTTATCTTTTGTGCGTCTAGTACTTATCGCCCCTATGCAAGTGTAGTGTTCGCTCACGCGGCCAGCACTAACTTAAAACCACTCCAAGTTATTCAATCCCGTTTTTGCAAGATAGCCGACGGAGCCCCGTGGTTCGTCAGGAACATCGACCTGTATGATGACCTGGACCTAGAGTCCATCAGTAAGTATCTAGAGTCGGCATCAATGCGCCACTTAGACAAAGCGGCACGACACGAGAACCCTGTCATCGTGGCCGCCGGTAACTACATTCCCAAACCTGCGGGCAGAATGGAAAGCAGTCGACGTCGCTCAAAACACATCATTTCAGATCCTCCCGATCCACTAACGGTGCTTTTATGTACATCAAGCACCGGTCATCGTAAATTAACCCACAGACACAGCCCACTGAGTTTCTCGCCGGATCTTCTCAGTGTGTCGCGTTTCCGATCCGGTGGTAGATTCTGCGAAGTACGGCTCTTGCTAGGGTTCGTGTTAGCAACGTCGTCAGGTTTGAGCCCCGTGAGCTCACCTACTCGTTAAGGTTACTCTGAAATAGCCTCTGAAGGCTATCAGCTTCGGCAGGAAAAAGAAAATTAGTATTTATTTTATAAATTAAAATATTATATGTTTTATCTAATTTATAATTCGTCTTTTGTCTCTTTCGCTTTAACAATACCATCGACAGCCATTTTCGAATATTTATCTAAAAAGTTATCCCAAAATTTTGCTCTATCACCGAGCGGATCCACAGACATTCTGGGTTTTTTTGTGATGTGGAGATAATTTAATACATTCGCTTCTTTTACCACGGGATTCCATATTAGACCATTTAGAACAGTGTCGTCTTTACTTGGTGTTGGGTTTCTGGAAAAAATATTTAAAATAATTTTATTTTATTTCTTTTTATGACTTATTTTATACATGTATCAGCAGACCGCATAGATATCAGAACGTGAATGTCATCATATCACGTTTCAAGCCATCACCATTACCTACATCACACTTTACATACACATCAAGAACAAAAGCAGTCTTTAATTTTTTTTAACATGCTTGAAAATTATGTACTACTTTTTTCTCAAATACATAACATTTGTATATAGTGTTTCTTAGAAACTAACTCAACTAATAGTGCGTTAAGGAAGTGAAGGGCTCTCTTCATGAATTTCTATTTCCTGACTTATTGATATGTTAAGTTCAATTGAAATCTAACAAGACATGAATAAAATAAGGTAAAAGCAATCGTATCTAAAAATGATTGAAAGTGTTGTTTGGTAAATATTTGTTATACCTGCTCTTAGCGAAGTTCGTCCAGAGACGTACCATTTTCTTCAGTAATTTTACGTCTTGTAATACATTAGGCAATTTCAGAATTTGCTTGTAAGTATTTCTAATTCGGTTACACAAGTGCAAATAGCACAGTTCGTCACCAATAGTTGCACCGTGGTTTTCCGTTTTGTATCTCGAAAATCTAGATATATGATAGCTGTTCTCGTTAAATTCACCTAGGAAATCGAACATGTAGAAGTAAAGGTTCGATTGCAATTCAGCTGACAGTTTCGTCACCGCTTTCTGCAAAGCATACATCTGTAATACATCACCAGCGTAAACCGTGTATTCCATTACGTTGCCGTAGTGCACGGATTTGTCTTCGAAGTAAAATTCTAATATGTCCTTAGCTGCTTCTTTGTACGCTTTATCGCCGTTTACAAATCTGTAGTTCTGTCTTATAGGGAACTGTACGATGTTTTCTTCGATTTGGTGCGAGACTAATTGGGGCATAGCCAAAAAATGTGACGTCAAATCTAATCCCTCACGCGAATTGAAGCCGATCAAAACCGGCACGTCGTTTACGATGTGTCCGTTTTCGGGAAGATTTGTAATTACAGCTTCAGGATTTTCAGGTTCGATCGTGGGAGCGAATGGAAACGTACTGTGTTGGTCGTTTTCAAATTCGTCGTTATCAAGTACTCCGATTTCGTTTCGTAACAGCTCACCAGCCTCGACCTTCTGAAGGCCTTCTAACAAAACTTCGCTGTCATCTGTTTCTATTTTAAGGACTCTACCAAATTCAAAAGCTTTCGCCTTCGGTGTTCTATAAAAGTACATAGCTTCTAACGTGGTACCGCTTTGTATCATTACTGCGGAAAATAAACCTTTTGCTTTTTTGGAATATAATAGTGTTTCAGCAATCGCGGCCCCTCCACGGTTACCCATCACACTTACTCTACTTGCGTCTCCTCCAAACGATTTGATATTATCCTGAATCCACTGTAGACCAAGCAGAAAGTCTCTCAAGCCATTATTACCAGGAATTACATCATCTTCGGTTGTTAAATAGCCGAGTAATCCCAATCTGTGACTTATTGTGACAACAACGACGCCTTCTTCCACGAAGAAGTCTGGTGCGTACGTGAGGCTGCCATTGAAACCGGTTCTGAAGTTATCGTTGTAATCAAAAACAACGACAGGAGCAGAACCTTTGAGGCTTGGTGTGAAAATGTTAATGAAGAGACAATCTTCAGAGCCAGATATACCGAATTCTTCGCCATTGCGCATTCTTGAGCTAAATTGTAGGCATGTTGGCTTTTCGACGTATGCTTCGTACGTGCCTTCCCATCCTTTATGTGGTACCGGAGGCTGGAAAGTAATCACATCAAAAATAAAAAAATCGACTTGGTTTGGAAATATTCTAGATTGGAATTGGGATTATACGACATTTCATAACAAACACATAAATATATAAGTTACTGTTTTAAATGAATTTCGTTTGTATTCAAAACCAATTTGGATTTCTATTATAAACTAGCTGACCCGGCAGACTTTGTAGTGCCTCAATCGATAAATAAAATACCTAAACTTTTGTATAAAATAGACTTAAAACAAACAAAAGGAATCCGTCCGACGGGGGACACACATAATTGTTATTTTTATTTAATTCCGAGCATTTTTATATTTTTCTACATTTTAAACCTTCTCTGGACTTCCGCAAATAATTCAAGACCAAAATTAGCCAAATCGGTCCAGCCGTTCTCGAGTTTTAGCAAGACTAACGAACAGCAATTTATTTTTATATTTTTCCCATGGAAAGAGTGCGTGCTTCTATTGATAACTGGCCTCAACGTTTAAAGGACTGTATTGCAGCCAATGGAGACCACTTCGAATAAGCTTTTTATACTTTAAATTGTTTTATATTTATGTATTAAACTAACACACTGTAAAAGTAATAAATGTCATTTGCAATAGATTTTTTTTTCCTTTGTCTCAGTATTTATGGCAAGACTAAGTATATAGATACACTAATAATAAACCGTGTTGACAATTAATAATATTAAAAGCACAATACCTTAAATCGTAATTTGCCGACAGGAGCTTCCCCATACGGTATACCCCTAAACGCTAAAAAATCATTTTCTTTCAATAAACTTTTCTCGATTTTACCTAATAGAACACCATTTCCCAATTTCACTTCGACGTCTTCCGTATAAACATGCTTCGGAGCGTTTAAAACGAAAAAATAAAAGAATAAACAATTATATTTTCGAGTCATTCCCGAACTCGATTTTGGTAATTTAATATTTAAAGGTTACAATAACGTATCTGTCTCAATTGACAACTTAAATGATAAGGATACGCAAGCAACGCTTACGTACACTCTTGTTATCTTTGATAAAATTAATAATAAATTATTTAATTTATCTTTGGAACACCTTGGTATCCAATTGATAATTTAAAATTTATAAGCGTGTAAGATTTACTGAAGCATATTGAAGTTGTTCTTGCTCACTTAGGCAGTTGTGAAGAAATGTGAGGCTTATTCTGGAGAGTTATTAGTGTACTATATTTAATGTATTTATCGATTAAGTGGAACAAGTACGCGATTCACTGGCCCTTTTCCAATTACAGCACAAGAGCGCATTATGCGGCATAATGCTCAACTAAGCTTCAGCATAATTCGGCATTGTGCGTCACTGAGTCGCATTATGCTCTGCATATGCATAAGCACGGGCTTAACCACGCGGCCAATTTCTGGCGTGAAGCAGTAATGCGTTTCGGTTTGAAGGGTGGGGCAGGCGTCGTACTGTTACAACTGAGACCTGAGAACTCATATCTCAAGGTGGGTGGCGCATTTACCTAGTAGATGTATATGGGCTTCAGTAACCACTTAGCACCAGGTGGGCTGTGAGATCGTCCACCGATCTAAGCAATAAAAAAAATTTATACATTACCTGAGAACTCATATCTCAAGGTGAGTGGTGGCATTTAATTTGTAGATGTCTATGGGCTCCGATAACCACTTAGTGGTGAACTAAGAATGTTATAAAAATGAAAATTAAGCATCGATAACTAAGCATAAACGATATCAAAACTCAACGAAAAAGGTATTATAAATAACAAAATACTATTTAATTTTTTTTTTTTTATTTATTCATCTAAAGTTCATCTTTGGTTCCTTTGACGACACCATCTACAGCTATCTGTCTGTATTTTTCAATAAAATCATCCCAGAACTTTATTCTATCCTCGTGCAAGTTGGTCTTCATCTCCAGTTCATCACTAATCATCAAACAGTCCTTGGTGTCTTTAGCAGCAGGTTTCCATTGAAACGGCTCACCAGATGGAGTTGGGTTCCTGAATAAACATGTTACAATAAAATATGGAAACGTACATTCAAAATAAAATATCATAATAAAAGATTATTTACCCAGTTTTAGCGAAATTTGTCCACATGCGTACCATAGATTTTAATACTTTAATTTCTTCTGAATCTTCTTCAGCCAACGCCTTCAAGTAAGTTTTAATAATAGGTTTGCATACAAATAGATAACAAAGTTCATCACCAATCGACGCACCCCATGTGCCTTCCAATATCATTGCGTCTTTTAATATATTCTGTTTCCTCATATTCAAGTCGCCGCTGTAGTCAAATGCATAATAATAGATTTGAGCAGAACTTTCATTCAAATATCTCCTGACAGCGTAATCGACAGAGTAAAAAGTGTTTATATCCGTCATGTAGGTCATAAATTCACCGGGCTTACTGATTTTGACGTAGCCCTCTTCTAAATAGAAGTCTTTGATCTGTTGAATAGCTTCGTAATATACATTTGTATTAAGCTCGAAATGATAATCCACTCGAATTGGAAACATCATCAGGAAATCGCGATCAGCAAACGTCAAATACTGTGGTTTCCGTAAATAGCGTTCCATCATTTCAATACTTTCTCGGGTGTTGTATCCAATCATGATGGGGATTTCGACATCAAGAAAGCTGTCTTCAGGACGCTTAGTAATGACCGCGTCCGGATGGTCGTGTTCAACAACAGGACCGTTTGCGAGAATGGGAACTTGATATTTCCGCGAATCGTCAGCGTGAATAGCCATCAGTTCCGATTCGCTTATTTTCGGAGCAGCTATAGAGCCCAACTCGCTAATAAATTGGGCGCTGTTACTCAATTTCCTCTCAAGAACTTCAGCAATGGCTAAAGCTCTATCTTTCGGTTTCGTATTGAAAAACATGGAACTATATGCCGTGCCACTTTGCAAAATCGCACCGCTGAATAAACCTTTAGCTTTAGGTGAGTGTAGCAGAATGTCCACCATAGCGGCACCTCCATCTTGGCCCATTAAAGTTATTTTGAAAGGGTTTCCTCCGAATTTGTTAATATTCGATTGTATCCATTTCAATGCTAATATGACATCTTTTACCCCGGAATTACCCGGCAGCAGATCGTCACCAAATGATACGAACCCAAATGTTCCTACTCTGTGACTTATGGTGACAAGAATAACATCTTCTTTCATAAAGAAATCAGGGCCATATTCTTTTGAGGCGTTATATGTTATTCTGAAATATTCATTGTAAAGGAAAACTATGACTGGTAGATTCGGTTCGTTATTGTTTGGAAGTTTTGGAGTGTGGATGTTCAAGTGAAGGCAATCTTCTGAGCCGCAAAAACCAACCTCATCAACGGGTCTCATTGGAACGTAATATTGAGCGCATTGTTTCCTTTCCTTCTTGGCATTTAAAACATCGGTCCAGCCTTCATGAGGTTGAGGTGCCTAAAATATGTTCATATACATCAGATTTAAGAAATTATATATTAAACTAATAACTAGAACTAGTCACTAGCTTTCTAAAGAAAATAGTGGAATTATACTCTAATAGTATGAAAAAGGGCGAATTCTTTAACTACTCGTGCAAAACCCATTTTATGTTGATACGCTAACAAAACTGTGTCAAGTTTCATCACAATCGGTGAACGGTTTGAGGAAAAACAAACAAACTTTGATTTTTATTTATTTATACAGAAATATTACTGTTCAATAAGATAAATTCTTGACAAATGATTGGGGTACTGTATTTATAGAATAAGCCTTAATCTTTGTAAATTTGATTCGTCCTAAAGCATAATAATGTCTTACCTTGAACCTTAGCGCACCAATCGGTGCTTTACCGTATGGTATACTGAGAAATGAGTAAAATTTCTCATCTTTAATTATAGATTTCACTTCTAAACCTTCTACTTTACCACTATTTGTCTCCACAATTACGCCGCCTTCGACGGCTACACACAGAAATATTAAAAAAACAATATTCATTGCTGTCATATCGATTTTAATTACTATTTTAAACTAATAATAGCACGGTTCATAACAATTGTTTTTGTACTGACGTGTCCTTATTTGATAAATATTTTTATCACCACGTACATGCTGTAGTATTTTACAGCCTTGCGATAATCATTGATTAATATAATCGGTATTAAAGTATTCATTTCTTTGATAAAGTTATTTGGGTTTTCTTCTGTTGCTACTGGATTATACCTACCTATAAAAAGATCACGGTTTGTTTGTTGTGTTTTGTTAGATTTAAATTTAATTTCCAGAATCTATTCAACTTATCGTTGTTGTATTAAGGATTTTAGAAGTTTTCTGGTAATCTAAGGATATACTCACTAGCTTCGTGGTTCAGTTAGCGCTTCTAACTGCCGGACCAGTCGTGGGTTCGATAGTCACATCGGGCAAACGTTCGTATCATGAACAGGTTTTTGATCTTTGTCATGCGTTTTTAAAAACAGGAATTACAATATTACAGGACTTCCTAGTTTGAGGCCTGATGATTAAGTTTGACTTGTCCTCAGTTTTATTATAATTAAATACTAGTTTTCTTTATTAAGGAAAATGTTCTTATAATATTCACAATATGACAACCAATTACGTTTTCATTAAGTTTGTTTGTGAATAGGTTTTTTTTTAGTGCTTAGATGGATGGACGAGTTTACGGCCCACCTGGTGTTAAGTGGTTACTGGAGCCCATAGACAGCTACGACGTAAAAGTTCTAAGGTCTCCGTTTTTTCAGTACAACACCTGTTTCACCCTTCAAACCAAAACACATTACTGCTTCACGGCAGATACGGGCGGGGTGGTGATAGTAAATACCCGCACGGGCTCATAAGACGTCCAGTTATTACGCAAATATAAAAATATTGTTTTGTTTGTTTGTAACTTAAAAATCTTATTTTTAAATATCTCTGTATCCCCATGAACAATATTGATTTTAATTTGCTTATAATTAAAGGGATATATAGGTATAGTCTGTTATTTAAACTTAATTTCATTACTGTCCTTGAGCTTCGTTTAGTGGGCCGTGCAATGTATGGAGAGTGGCCCATGTCCTTTGATGTACTTTCTGAAGATGCTATGACAAGAACTCCAAGTCCAAAAGAATAAAGAAAATAAAACCTATTAAAAAAATTTTTTATTTTTTTTTCTTACTAAAAATAATAATAATTATAACTCATCTTTTCTATTTAAAGGTTCTGAAATAACTCCGTTGACGGCTTTTTTTTCCCATCGGCTGATGAAATCGTCCCAGAATTTAAATTTGCTTTTGTTTAATTCAGTTTTCATTTTGAAATCGTTGTCGATATGAAGATATTCCTCGTTTTCTACGGTATAAGGTGACCATTTTAGTCCGGCAAGCGTTTCATCGTTGTCAGGTGTTGGGTTCCTAAAAAGTTATGTCATGGTTATCATTATTTGTTTCAACAATCTGTTATATTCAACGTTATAACGCTGATGTGGAATAATAAGATCATTGCAAGTGGCTAGGGCGGTTTGGATGGATGGAGTATCATAGTCGTCATCAATGGCTGCTGCTTTGATACCGGTGGGTGTTCCAGAAGGCTTGGTGCTCACCCGTAAACTTCACATCCTATCAATGACATACCCATTGATGGCATGTAACGCTATGCGGATGACAGCGCGGGGCATGCATGGTCATCAGAGCCTTGTTGGAGCTTGGTGCAGGAAAGGCGATTAAAACTTGTATCTGCGGTGGAGAGATTTCTGAGATGGGTTTGTGAGTGGGGTGAATTGAATTTAGTTCAGTTCAACCCATTGAACCGCACGTTTGCGTGTTTCTATTGTCTGGGTACCTCAATTCCCTGCATCCTTTCGAGGATATTGGGATTGTTGGGGTCGCTCGGTTTCCTCCACGGCGTTTGTGCGCTATGACATGTTCTTCTTCAAAAAATGTGTGCGGTAAGAACTCAGCAGCGAGCAGTGCCTTGGGTGCGCTCCTAGTAGTCACGTGCAACGGTAACCAATCACTTTCATATAGACAGTATGGTATGACAAAAAAAAAGAAAAAAACGCGTTTGTGGCTCAATCTAATTAAATAAGAAGTACGGAGTTTTCATAGTTTTGTGTCATTGTAGTAAAATTCGTAAGTTTTATATAGTATTTCTGCTTCTATACGAATCCATTAATAATCTAGGAGTGTTTCTTTTTACCTTAGTATACGTTTGTATCGAATAAAATTTAATATTAACATACCTGTATTTCGCAAAGTTGCTCCAGAGTTTGACGATTTTCATTTGAGTCTTTCTATCCTCAGTCATGGCATTGTTATGTTTTAGATAAGTTTCTTTCAGATCTGGACATTTGAATAAATAGCACAGCTCATCTGTTCCAGCGGCTCCCCAGCTTACGCCCTCAACCGATGACAATTTCATAATGTTTAATTTATTTTCATTAAAATCACTGAAAAGGTCGAAATGGTAGTAGTAAATTGGACTTCTTGAGCGCTTTGCATAGGCGGAAACTGCGCAATTAACACTGTAAGCAGTGAGTACGTCTCCTGTATAGTCACCGAAATTAGGAATTGTTTTCTTATTGAATTTATTATTAAAATAGTGACTCTTTATTTCGTCGACAGCATCATAGAATGCGTCTTTGTAGGGATCGAATCTGAACTTCAAACGTCTTGGAAGTATAAAAGGAAAATCTTTATGAAGAAAACTAAAAAAACGTGGCTCTAATAGATAGTACAACGTTGTGTCCATTCCTTCGCATGAATTGTATCCAATCATAATTGGCATATCGATTTGTTGTTCAGAATCTTCTGGGTATTCGGTAATCAGGCCATCGGGCTGTTTCTCAACAACTGGCCCAAATGTGACGATACTCCGTTGATATTCCTTGGAAAATTCCTTTTGACATGCATGGAAGTCTTTGGAAACTATATTATCAGGTGGAATCTCATTCAATTTAGCTATTAATTTATGACCACTGCTTGCAGTTCTGTTCATTACTTCTCCTAAATTAAATGCTCTCTCTCTAACATTGTCATGGAGGTATGCTCCAGACCACGAAGATCCACCTTGTAAAATGGCTGCACTAAACAGTTTCTTGGCGGTCGAATGCATAAGCAAATCCACAGCAGCAGCACCACCCTGAGAACCCATCAGAGTGATTCTCTCACGATCACCACCGAACTTTTCAATATTTCCATTAATCCATTCTAAACCGAGCACTAAATCTCTAAGACCTGCGTTCCCTGGCATCGACTCATCCTCCAGAGAAAGAAAACCAAAAGCACTTAATCTATGACTTATGGTTACAATAACAATGTCCTCCTCAATGAAAAAATCCGGTGCGTAATCTTCGGTTTTGTTATACGATTCGTAGAAATTGTGATTGTATATGTAGACAATAACGGCACGCTTATTCTCGTCTAATCCGGGTGTAAAAATGTCGAGATATAGACAATCCTCCGCGCCGTAATGCCCGAGCGGCTGACCTTTCTTAATGTTGTTGTTGAATTGTATGCACGCTGGTTTTATTGTCGTAGCCTTTAAGACTCCGTCCCATGGCTTCACACTTTGAGGCGGCTGAAAAAATACATTGTTATAATTATTGTTGTTCAGAGTTAAATGATTGAATATTAAACTATTATTTTCGAGTATATAAAAAAAATTGTTACAAAATCTTTGATCTAGTTTCATACAGGGTACACATGCTGTGTCAATGCGATGACTTATCAAGGACCAGAATGAACGTACTGAATGACAGCTTACGGTACACAGGTTTATTGGATCGAGTCAACCCGCTATAGTTATCTTTGTTTTCGATAGCGGTTCCACTAAGACATTCGGTCGATTTAATTTTAATATTTGCGGCAATATATATGACAAAAAAATCAGGGGCAATTTACTTACGCTTGGTTTCAAATTAACATCCTTTGGATGATTGGAAACAGAGACTGATGTATTCTACGTACTCATATAGTTTAGTATGTTTATACATATTGAATACAGATATAAAGCAAACAAATATGTTTCCAAAACGAATAATAATAATATAACTATTTATTTATTTAACACCATATGTACATAGTAAGCTAATAAAACAAATAATAGTCGGTGATATAAATTGGCGCCCTTATCGCTGCAAGCGATCTCTTCCAGGCAACCTTGCAGGGAGAGGAATAAGTGAACTGGACGGTGCTATATCTTAATAAACTTACATAAAAATATATACTTATATACACATGAGAAAAATAAATACAATATTTCCAGAAGTGTGAAACTAATCGATAACCCAGCAGTCACGGGTGTTCATACTTTCGCCACCGGGTCTGTCAAAACCGTCCATACATAAATATATAAATATATATATATATAGCAGCAATTTATACTAATATATAAATCTTTACAGTGGTTTTTACGGATGTTCCGTTATAACTACTGAACCATGCATCCGATTGACTTGAAACTTGGTATCCATATAGAACATACATGTACTTAATGGATAGGCTAATATTTATATGAGTGTTGGACTCCCTAATAGTAATGACAATAAATAATAATGTTAATTTTAAATAGCAAGCGAAGCGGGCGAGTACTGCTAGTAATAAAATAAAAACATTATTTACACCCATATCAAATATAAAGAAATAAGGTTTTTTTTTATTTACCATAAACTTCAAGTCTTTTATTGGCGGCTCGGCATATGGTATTCCCATAAAAGCGGCGTATTCAACGTTTTTTATTAACGTCTTTAGCACTTTCCCGGCTATTTTTCCATGGCTCGTGTCCACTGAGGGTTCACTTTTGACAATCGACCACAAAGTAATAAAAGCTACTAGTAAATATCCTCCATACATTTCGTTTAAATAAAAAAAACTCACTATGATCTATATATATACATATGTATTGCGTCTACCACTGAAGCTATTCGTTTAGGCACTGATATCCATTATCGATTTTTTATCTCGCGAAGTCTCAAGTATAATAAAACTGACCGTATCGTTACCGATTTTAATTGAATCATCTGTTTTATTGCTGTTTACCGTCTACGTGGTATGTAATTATGGCAGCTCATAGACTTGTAGTTGTTGTCTCATTTGTATTGTTTAATATAAAATAATTCATCCTGGAAAGTATAGCGGCTGAAATAGCAAGATTTAGCTAAGGTTTTAGTTGGCGTGTTGGCTCACATTACATCCTACCGGCAGTAAGAGCCGGTTGGCGACTGCAAATTTTTATTTTTTTATTTTTTTTATTGTTTAATTGGGTGGACGAGTTTGAGACCCAACTGGTGTTGAGCGGTTACCGGAGCCCATAGACATTAACAACGTAAATGCCACCGACCACCTTGAGATATAAGTTCTAAGGTCTCAGGATAGTAACAACGGCTGTCCCACCCTTCAAATCGAAACGCATTACTACTTCACGGCAGAAATAGGCAGGGTAGTGGTACCTACCCGTAAGTGCCATAATACGCAAATAATGCCAGATTCCAATGTAAAAGAGTACTTTCATGACACTTGTTCCAATGGATAGATGGTCTGACATTATCAGTCAAATTTAGACTTTTCGCAGCCCTAAATATGTCAGAACGGGTTGAACTGCAAATTAATGGTTGGCTTTTAGCGGCATATTTCTTTCTTTCTACTATATACCTAAAGTGGATAAATAAAATATACTCATACGTTTTGATTTTTTGTTTTGTTTTACGTAAAACTTAATGGATAATAGAAAAAAACAAATGAGGATAAAGCAATAAAAGGGTTAGGAAAATTAGCGGAAACTAGAGCTTTGTCCAATTTTGACACAAAAACCAAATATTTTTGTTGTTAAATAATTATAATAGGTTGGGGAAAAAGTTCCTTCGCATTTTTTAAGAAAATTCACAACATTTTTAATGTAGTTTATTTATATTTAACTAAAGTATGTAGGTACCATTTTGTTCGATAACTTTTTGCCATCTTGTAGGTAGGGACATGATCCCATTGCTAAAGAAATTTTGGGGCTTTTGATCAAAATACCGCGACAATTGGTTTTGGCAGTCCTCTCGTGATGTTAACCTGACATTGCCTAAAGAATTCTGAAGAGACCGAAACAGGTGGAAAACTGAAGGTGCAAGGTGAGGACTATACGGCGAATGCATTAACACCTCCCAGTCAAGCTCTCTTAATTTTTGCGAGTAGCGAAAGATGTGTGAGGTCTAGCGTTATCATAATGAAAAACAACACCCCTTCTGTTGTTTAATTCCGACCGCTTTCCCTCAATTTCTTGATTTAATCTCATCAGTTGTTCGCAGTAGAGTTCAGGATCGATGGTCCTGCCTGGTGGTAGCAGCTCATAATGAATAATGCCCTTCCAATCCCACCACACACACAGCATCACCTTGTTGCGAGTTAACCCGGGTTTCGTCACAGTCTGTGAAGCCTGACTGGCCTTTGAACACGACCTTTTTAGCACATTCTTGTCATACGTGATCTACTTTTCATCACCAGTTATCAGCTTCTTCAAAAATGGTTCGGTTTCATTACGTCGTAATAAAGAATCACAAATGAGTACACGGTTCATTAGGTTTCTTTCAGTGAGCTCGTGAGGTACCCAAATATCGAGCATTTTTTGTGTACCCAGTTTTTTTCAAATGCGCCAACTGTTTTTTGGTCAATTCCCAGTTCTTCAGCTACGTCGTAACTACTGATATGCCGATCTTGCTCCACTTTTTCAAAAATGGCATCCGGCATCCATTTTATCCGTAATAGGGCGACCAGAGCGACATGCATCTTTGACATCAAAATTTCCGGATTGAAAACGCTTAAACCAAATTTGTGCTACACTCGCAGACACTGCACTAGGTTCATAAACATCGCAAAATTTTTTCGCGCCTTGCTTTGCATTTTTACCTTTTTTGTAGTAAAATTTTAAAATGTATCGAATTTCTTCATTAGTTTCACTCATTTTGACAGTACGAAAAATAAATAAAAATTACACATTTTCCTAATTTAAATTTGGATTTTTTTTTTAAAGGTAAACTTTTAATGATACCAAAATCAGCCAGATACAAATAGTATAGCCAAAGAGATTTTATTACAAGTTCATACATACTATAATGCGAAAAGACTTTTTCCCCAACCTATTATAACTCACAAGTAGTACAACAATTTTGAAGAAATTCAAACTTAATATGTTTTGTTATATTAAAGAAATGGCAACTGTATACTCAACGTTATAAAATGAAAAGACTAAGCGCAGTTTTCGTGGTCGTTGGGAGAAGATTACACAGCTGTCTCGACAAAACATAAAAAATAAGAACGCTTCGTCTCAAACAGTATTTGGGTAAGTCTGGCGAGCTATTGTGTCCACGAGACGTCTAACTTGAAGTTTTTCTTTTGTGACCACAAGTTTTTATAACTAGTTAGATTAGTTGTAACGTATGGCTCATACTAAATGTATCGTGTCGAAGCGAATATTTTGAAAACATTTCCATAGTTTTAGCAACGCTTATATTGACGTGGCCTTTGATGGATTCAAGTCTGACGACATGGTATTAGGTTAAAGTATATATATTATGTGAGTGCTCATTCACAATGTCACCTGAAATTATCTAACGAAGTGTTCAATATTCAATGGGACTTATTAAACTAAGCTCTGCTATTTTCACGATAAATTTTTATTGGACATTTTGTACGGAAAATGATTGTGTTCAAGTGAACGATGTTAAGATAATTGGAAGGAAGCTGTTTACTGTTTTTGATAAGAAGCCTTATGTTGCTTTTTGGGATATATCGTATGCGGAGCCGCCTGTTGGCAATCTCAGGTTTAAGGTTGGCTTGATTTTTTTTCTTCAAGCATATCGTATTTTATGTGGAAACGATAATTAAAACTTTTAATGATACGCATTCAGCTTTACTGGTATTCCATTTTTTGTTAGCTGGCATGTTCACGGCTTTTCTGGTGTTGAATAGTTGTCGGACTCACTCTAGTATGACATGAGGTCTCGACTTTACTGTATTGATGTTTGTCATGTATTTCGATCCCAAAGGAAATTAATTCCTTTGGCTACGTGGCGAAATAAACAAGACCTGTGCGAGCTTGCAGTGTACCCCACGAATTGTATAAGGTAGAAAAATGCACTTCATTATTTCGGTCTATTCTCGGCTCGACGTGGAAGTAAACGACTCGTGGAGCTCGGAGTGATACGAATACAATTTGCTACAGTTGAATAAAGTCAAAAGTCTCAAATGCTTTAAACTAATCAATGTCCTTAGTTTAATAAGATCCATGTTTCTATTTGTGACTACAAGTTATTTTCCAAATTGCAGCCACCGAAATTACGACTGAATTTTGGCTCCACGAAATTCAATTATAGCAAACCTTACTTGAACACTCGTCGATCAAGAACCGAAGACTGTCTGTACTTATCGATTTATATGCCTTTGACTAATGCCACTGGCTTTCCTGTTGTTATTTGGATACACGAGCGTTCATATTGTCATGGACCAGATTTCTTTATTGATGAGGATATTATTGTTGTGACAGTGTCATTCCGGACTGGTATATTTGGATATTTGAATACCGGCGATGGTTTTGCTCTCGGCAATATGGGAGCCAAAGATATGCTTACGGCTATCAAATGGGTGAAAAGTAATATACGACATTTTAAAGGCGATATCGATAAAATCACTGTTATTGGATCCGGTGAAGCGGCTGCTTCTGTAGCTACGTTTCCCCTAACATCTGCAGCGAGAAATTTATTTTCAAGAATAATCGTTGAGAGCGGCAGCGCTTTATCGCCTGAAAATTATAGAAATTACAATTTCGAGATCTCAAACAAGCTGTACTGGAATCTTAATGGTCCATTCAAAAAGTTGAATAGAACTAATTTATACCAAATCCTCGCTAATTCAACCACGAATGAATTGTTATTGGCGTCTGGAGCGCTATTTGACAGTACCGAAGTGAGAGATAATCAGAGGCTAATTAATTCCTTTGGACCGACAGTTGAATTGTCGGGGAAGGGCGCTTTTATGAATAAATTTCCATCGGACATATACAAGCGACCCCTTCCTAATAAGAGCGTTGATGTGATGTTCGGCTATACAAGTTTGGAATATCTTCATAAGCTCCGAGGCTTTGTGGATAACAGAAAACTTTTAAAGTTTATGAATTACAATTTTCAGTACCTTGTGCCTTTTGAGGGTAAGATAGACGAGTATGGCTCGAAACGTTATCAAGAGATACGTCAGAGAATAATGGATTTCTATTTTGCGAACGGAACTATTGGCGAAAGGAGTTTAAGGCGATACGCAAAATACGTATCGGATCAAGCGATTTATCCTGTAATACGCCAGGCCAGATCACACTCAGAGAAGTCGGGTAATAATGTTTACTTATACAGATTCTCGTATAAAGGTTGTTTGAACATCGTTCGAGATTTGCTCCTCCGAAATTTTAAGTTGACTGGAGCGACTGGAGGGGACGAGGTTTGTTACCAATTCACATGCAAATCAGCGAACCGGCTCTACAGAAGCGAGGTGTCGAGTGAAAGGAGGTTCGTTAAGAAGATTGCGAGGCTATTGGCGAACTTCGCTAAGCATGGGTAAATATGACGACGTGTGTTCCAAGATGCTATTTAAATAATACATAAACAAACTTGAATCGAATTTGTTGTTGTGAGGCTATTTTATATTACTTTTAAAGGGCATAAGGTCTCACCTAGTGATAATTGGTCAATGTATCCTACAGACATCACGTTGTAATCTTTGAGACCCGTGAAATGAAACGCATAAGTTTTTCATGAGGAGAAATATATAGGAAAATTATTTATTGTGGGTGGACAAACAGCATAATTAACGAAACATTCGAAATATCCATGAATACAGAAACATTAATTATATTACTAAAGAACATATTATTTTACATAAACAAAATATTGACTTTTTGAAATCTTTTTTTTTTTAAATCTATTAAGTTTATGAGGACTGTAATTATGTTATACACCATGCTCATTTTAATATTATAGAGTACCAAAATAGCACGTTACGGAAATTAATTTAATAATAATGTTTTGGAATACCAAGAATTCGCGCGATGATTATTCAACACGAATTTGTATGCAAAGTTAATTGATAAACTTCCTTAATTTCAGGGACCCAACGCCGGAGGGCAGCGATGAGATTCTGGGCGACTTAAAATGGACGCCAATGGTCGATCTCACTAATATCAAAGGGTTAAATTTGAATCGAAAAATTAAAATGATCGAATTACCCGAAATGAGGAGAGTAAGGTTTTGGGACCAATTGAAGAGGGAATATTTTGAAGATTTCGATTAATATTAAACTATTAGGTATTGTGTAACTAATGATAATAACATTAGGTCATTAAAAATGAATAATTTTAGGTAGTTTTGTCCTCTATACGTTAATAAACAATACATTCAATTGTGATGCATCTTCAGTTCAGTAAGTAGTTGATGGCGCTTCAAGTTACCTTTCTTAGCTTTATTAAGCAGCTTTTTGGAAGAACGGAGGATCAAGTACGTCTTTGACAGTTGTTCCTCTAATACCATGGCGAATAATGATGGCGTTCCATATAGTTAGGAGATCTCCACGCCTCTCATTCTGTATATTTATGGCATGCTGCTTTTCGATAGTAAGCATCGTTATGCCGATAACAGCACGAAGTATGCGCGGAATATTGACCATCAGAGAATTTTTGGAACACGAGACAGGAGAAACGATTGGAACCTGTGTCTAAGGTGGAGGATTTTCTAGGGTAGGTTTCTGGATGGGGTGAATTGAATGTAGTCCAATTCGACCTTTGAAGACACAGGTTTGCGTTCTATTTTTTATACTCTAACGGTCTAAATGTACCCGGAATCTTCTCCTTTTAACCCAAAACGATTTAAAGATGGACTGATGACCTGCTAAAGGACGCGGGGATCCGTTGGACCTGTCATTGTGGTGAACCTTGTGGGACACCTGTGGACATCTGATGACGATTAA
This sequence comes from Bombyx mandarina, assembly GCF_003987935.1. The sequence continues at coordinate 3,311,376 of NW_021011486.1, read as the reverse complement.
CGATTTTGACAGTAGGCAGCGACTTGGTTCTGCCCCGGGCATTGCTGAAGCCCATGGGCGACGGCAACCACTCACCATCAGGTGGGCCGTATGCTCTTCTGCCGAGAAGGGCTATAAAAAAACAACAATAATGATGAATAATGACGTTTCTAGTCTAAAGAAATGCAATTACCTTACATGCTGTTCAAAAATCCTTTTCATCGGATTTACTACGTTAGATCTTTTAGTTAGATCTGGACTCTAGATGCCGTCTGTATTTACATTAAGCAGTGGAGTTTCCCGGTAACTGAACGTTTTGCAAGCGGTTAGCTGTCGGCTCGCTTCCACACATTGATCAAAGGGAGCAATATGGTGCCCAGACTTAGGGATGACAGCTTAATTGAATAATGTATATAGAACAGAATGTTTTTTTTTAATTGAAGGTACCTCAAAAAAGAAATAAATGTTCTACACTCAACGGCCCGAAGCCACAAATCACGAAATAAGCCTTTTTTATTATTTACATTACTGCTGGGGGTTTTGTTTCACCAGAACAGGTGGGTGAGCAAAGGCTCAGTTTAGGAGGGAAAGGATTTGGTAACAGCTGCCCGAGCGCCTCCAGAGAAGACCTAACAACTCTAGGGCTGCAGCAATAAGACATTTGGACTAAAGCATCTGTGGCAAAGAAACTGGCGTCGACGGGGATTGATCCCAGTCTCTAGCCACTCAAGATACTGACCACTGGACGGACGAGACAGTCAAATCAATAGGGTTTTGAATTAAAATAGGTAATCCATTTCAGTAGAAAATATAAGTACCGTTGTGTTTATTGTGTCTTTATATCAACGTAGAATATATTTTAAGTCTAAAAATGAACTCAACGCAACGCCTGCATAGGTTCGTGGTATTGATTTCTTACCACCAGTATTCTAGTTTAAGTAGAAAGTATGAGTAGTAGGGCATTATAGAGCAACATTACTGAAAAGGCCGCTTACGTTCCCAGATCTTCCTTAAAATATCGGAATAATCACGTCAAGAAGCCTTGTGTTGTAACTTAAGACACCATCTGACTTCAAAATGAACTCCCCTGCACAATGTTAACTAAATATTTCATACATGGTCTTTGAAGAGTCCTCAGAGGTATGCAGTTTAGCTGTACCCCAGGTACAGCTGATGTCCGTGAGCAACGATGACTGGTCATCATCAGAAGGCACGTATGCTCTTCAGTTTTCGAAGGCAATAAAAAAACACCATCACTGACTGACTCGGTGGTGCGGCAGTTAACGGTGCTGACTGTTGCGCCAAGGGGTGTGGATTCGATTCCCATATCGGGAAAACATCGTGTGATGAAGAGATTTATTTGCTCTCTACCTGAATGTTTATTGAAGTGAAACTTCTTTAGAATCGTTGTAATTACAAACTCGATGAAACGAAAAAATAAGTCCATAGAGACACAAACAGATAAATGTATAGGATTCAGCCGGCGAGAGAATGAGGTAGAACACATTATATCCGAAGTTAAGATATCAATTCACAGAGGGCGCTACCTCATACTATAAAAGATATAGATAAAGAAATAGATACATATACTTACACATTTAGGATAATTGTATTTAAATTTTTGAAGGTTTCACTTCTACCACGTGTGAATTGCACACATGTTTTTTGTTATCTACATATGTATCTATTTAAACATATCAAAGTATGTTTTTTAGTATCTGGTACCTATAGCACAGGGAATCTTAAATTTAAGCCGGGTGACAGACAGTGCGTAATTTGTTCCCGTTTATTATAATTAGTTATTATTACAATACCGTTTGATTTGGAACTAGTTATTATCTCGCGGCAGTTATAGAAAAAACTGTGGTGTCGTTTAGCGTGACCTCAAAACAACTCAGATTTCAAAGTAAAGTACCACACGTTTTCCAAAACCAGCATAGTATTGATTTTACCCATTCAACGCAAATATTACTCGCATTTCTAGATAATTATAGAGAAAACTACAGTAAATACATGGCAGGATAATTATTACTAAGCAAATAAAACAATGAAGATTGATGAGCGAAGTGTCAGCCCTGGAACACAGTTGGGCGCCTGTCGCCAATGTTACTCTATACATTGTATATACGCTATGTACGTCTAAAGTTTATTAACATCTATCGAAATGGAACCAGATTTAAATATATTATGTGTTTTATATATTTTTTATCTGTGTTTAAAAATATTTTTCTACTACAATTGAAGTCGTAGTAGCCTAAAATATTAAAAGCCAGATGTAATCGCGTACTTAACACACATTTATTACCAACTTCCACATTTAATATGGTGCAGTAAAAGTCAAATACGCAAAATTTATCGAATTGTTGTGGTAGGACGTATTCTGAGTCCGCACGGGTAAGTACCACCCTGCCCATTTCTACCGCAAATCAGTAATGCGTCCCGTTTTTAAAACTGGAACACTTGATAAACAATAAAATCATTGATTTCAACGTTTTCAAAAATGTAGTCCACGCTAGGAGTGGGTGATATAAATCGTATATAGATTCAATATCTATATATCGCAGCAATATCGTTGAATCCGATATCGCCCCGCACGAAATCTATATATCGATATCAGCCGATACACGATATTGCTCGATGTGATGCGCATCGTCATATCGGACCGATTCGTGAATCGAAATCTATATTTCGATATCAGCCGATACACGATATTGCTCGATGNGTCGCGATTCCGATCCGGTAGTAGATTCATTCGCGAAACAATTGCTCTTGAGTTGTTAGGTCTCCTTCGGAGGCGCTCGGGCAGTTGTTAGCAAATACCACCCCTCTTGGCTGAGCCTTTGCTCGCCCACCTGTCCTGGTGAAACTGGAAAGGCCTTCGGGCCACCAGTAAACTTTCAATCATAAAAAAAAAAAAAAAAGAATGAGGTAGAACACATTATACCTGAAGTTAAGATATCAATTCACAGAGGGCGCTACCTCATACTATAAAAGATATAGATAAAGAAATAGATACATATACTTACACATTTAGGATAATTGTATTTTAATTTTTAAAGGTTTCACTTCTACCACGTGTCAATTGCACACATGTGGTACCTATAGCACAGGGAATCTTAAATTTAAGCCGGGTGACAGTGCGTAATTTGTTCCCGTTTATTATAATTGGTTATAATTAGAATACCGCTTGATTTGTAACGAGTTATTATCTCGCGGCAGTTATAGGCAAAACAGTGATGACCGTTAGCGTGACCCCAAAACAACGCAGATTTCAAAGTAAAGTACCACACGTTTTCCAAAACCAGCATAATATTGATTTTACCCATTCAACGCAAATATTACTCGCATTTCTAGATAATTATAGAGAAAACTACAGTAAATACATGGCAGGATAATTATTACTAAGCAAATAAAACAATGAAGATTGATGAGCGAAGTGTCAGCCCTGGAACACAGTTGGGCGCCTGTCGCCAATGTTACTCTATACATTGTATATACGCTATGTACGTCTAAGGCTTATTAACATCTAGCGAAATGGAACCAGATTCAAATATATTATGTGTTTTATATATTTTTTATGTATTGTTTCAAAATATTTTTGCACTATAATTGAAGTCGTAGTAGCCTAAAATATTAAAAGCCAGATGTAATCGCGTACTTAACACATATTTATTACCAACTTCCACATTTAATATGATGCAGTAAAAGTCAAATACGCAAAATTTATCGAATTGTTGTGGTCGGACGTATTCTGAGTCCGCACGAGTAAGTACCCCACCACCCAGGCCATATCTACCGCTTGTTATACAATAAAATATACAATAATACCGTTTTTTTTGTTTTTATTTATTTATTTATTTATTAATAACATACAAGTAGAAACACAATCATTATGTGCATCTGTGTTTGAACTAGGTGATAAAACTTGTAAAAATACAACAGCTTTACTTCAGATACATAAAAATAGAAAGTTAATAGACAAGAATTAAACTGAAATTCATGGATTGCATGAAAGTACAGTACCATTACTTTGTTACATTTACCTATTTACTCTAGCTACATACGTTTTTGCTTTTTAATTTTTTTGGTCACTGTTTTTATCCAGGATATTCCCGATACCACTCTACGTACATATTATCTCTCATTAGATATACATACATATATCTGTTTCTTTCGTTATATAACATTTTAAATGTTTTAGCATCAAGTATAAAAATAAAGAAAAGGTAAGACAGATGTAAATTGAAGAAACATTAACAAAAGCAACATAAAGGGAATATCTAATGGAGAGCAGTACAATAAAAAATACCGGTTTTGAATTATTTCCTGTGTCTCTTTATTTATTCGCATATATTTTTACAAACACTGAATAGATATATAGTTTTCACAGTTAAAAATTGATTAATTCATTTTATTACTTTGGTATCATTAAACTAGCAAGAAGGTCTATTTATTTAAAGTCTGAGCTTACTATTCATAAGTTATATGTCCTAAAAATTTTAGGCTACCTTTGAGAGACTATTGAGGTCACTCAGGCAATATAAAATGTAGTCCACGCAGGTGAATCTGCGGGCGGAAAGCTAGTTTTCGATATTTTTCTGCTCACGTTATTTGATAATAGTAATAGAGCCTAAATAATTTAGTAATCTATTAAAGTAAGTGTAGTAATAGATCAAGTTTCGTGGTTCAGTAAGCAAATTAATACTCATTCAAAAGTCATATTTCGATGCGTTACCGGACTCTCATGTGGGCGTTAACGCTAAGGACGCTAACAAAGTAGCGGCGGTAGCGAGAGCGTATTTGAACTCGACAGTGCTTTTCGCGCGATTTGTATGCTTTCGATGTCGCTCGCACAAACAAGAACACTGCTAGTTCGAAGTGTCAAAGTCCATCGTATATAAAATGTACAATGTAATTATTGATCCATAACTTTGTATTTATCGGAAGACTTGGCTTTGGCTCGTTACCAGGTCATAGAATGTATAAAAAAATGTATTTATCGTAAATTTCTATCGGCGGTTTCATTTCATTATCTCTCTGTTTCTCTCACTCTCTTTCAGTCTGCATAATATGACCATCTATACTAATATTATAAAGAGGAAAGATTTGTTTGTTTGTTTGTTTCGAATAGGCTCCGAAACTACTGGACCGATTTGAAAAATTATTTTTCCATTAGAAGCCGACATTGTCCCTGATGAACATAGGCTACTTTTTTTTAAAAAAAAATTATTTTATTTTTTTGGTTTCATGTGTGTTTTAATGTTTCCGAAGCGAAGCGAGGGCGGGTCGCTAGNGAGGAAAGATTTGTTTGTTTGTTTGTTTCGAATAGGCTCCGAAACTACTGGACCGATTTGAAAAATTATTTTTCCATTAGAAGCCGACATTGTCCCTGATGAACATAGGCTACTTTTTTTTAAAAAAAAATTATTTTATTTTTTTGGTTTCATGTGTGTTTTAATGTTTCCGAAGCGAAGCGAGGGCGGGTCGCTAGTTGTTCGATAAGGCTGATAGACCGCAACGCCCAGTTTCGCGTCAGAATCCGTTGGATATTCCTAATTTATTAATTATATTTGTTTTCATATTATGTATATTTAACTAATTTATCCTACATTTACATATTCATTTGAATATTATTTACGATTTTTTATTTGACACGACTTAATGTAATTTTAATTTTAAATTATAAAATATATTAATTATAAAAGAATTTAACAAGTTTCCTAGGTTTCATACTTCAGTGGTTGTTCCTTATTTTTGTCTGTATTATCTATGTTTTTATCACTGTCATCTGTCATTCTTCTTTTTACTTTTCAATTTCTCCAAATATGAAGGTTCAAGTCATTCCACCAAGAAGTGGTAGTGGCCTTTTTAGTCGTCACACTTTTATTGTGATGAATTAAATAAAATTGTTTATAAGCTATTGCATAGATTTTATCGCGGGCCTTGAGCGCTGCGACCGAATTATGAAATTCCGTAACGAAAAAAACCTTACACCCCTCACTCCGCCTACCATGTAGCTCGCGTTCAACACATTCACACGTTGCGCTTGTGTAGTGTTTGTGAATAGGCGCGTGGCGTGACGTCACACTGCATGCGCATCATGAAAAGTCTGCCCATCTCTCTCTCTCGCGCGGTCTAGCTTATGAGTGTGAAGGGGACAGTTAAGGTTTTGCTTTTATTAATGTTTAATATAGCGTGGTCTTGTTTTATTTTGTTTTAATATTAAATTATCATTGTCTAATTATAATTGCATAAGTTGATAAAAAATGCTATGCAATAGCTTTGCCGCGGCAGTTCCCGAGTGCCACACGTTTTTTTCACACTATTATTATCATGGTTTTTTCTGGGCGGTACCCTAAAGCGCTTAAAAAAGCTTATGGCAGCTACTTACTCCTTACTATAACATCAGCAATCTACCAGTTGAAGACAAAGTCAAAATTATCCGATTCGAGGCTTAGCCCGAAACAGACAAACAGACAAATAATTTTTGCTTGTGGTAAGTGCCGTGTGTGTTTTTATAATATGCATTTGGTAAAGACTTTGACATAGAAAATGCGCATATCAATTTTTTTGTGAGAATAATATTATTATAATATAATTTTTCAAACATATCATTTTGTTAACAGACCTTCACGGGGCGTTCATTACCGTGCGATAAATTATGGTCGAGTCCATTAATAAAGCGTAGAACGTGTTTCTTTTATTAAGTCGCTCGAGAGTACATGAATCTGATGGGGGTGAAGTCGCACAGTAAAGTCCTTAAGGGTCGGAAGCACCTATTTCGTTTTCTCTACGTTTCAGCGCTTTGCGACGCGATATTTCGCTAGACTTTTAACGTCTGCCCGAGAATTTTCTTGATTTATGTCTTTTGCCCTGGCGCTGTTGTTATGCGATTTCATAATCTCTATATATAAAAATAAATTGCTGTTCGTTAGTCTCGCTAAAACTCGAGAACGGCTGGACCGATTTGGCTAATTTTGGTCTTGAATTATTTGTGGAAGTCCAGAGAAGGTTTAAAAGGTTAGATAAATATGAAAATGTTCGGAATTAAATAAAAATAACAATTTTGTTTTTCCTTTGATGTGTCCTCCGTCGGACGGATTCCTTTTGTTTGTTTTAAGTTTATTTTATACAAAAGTTTAGGTCTTTTATTTATCGATGGAGGTAGTACGAAATCTGCCGGGTCAGCTAGTCAACAGTAAAATCTTCTTTTTTAATCTATAACGTAAACGATTTTGTGCGATTGAATGTGATAACAATTCAAGGGCAATGCTTCAAACAATGGAATGTTTTCTTTTTCTTTTTATTTGATGGTTAGCAAAAATGTAAGCGACACCCAGATGTTAGAGGCAGTTTGTACCCATAGACACAGCTCACAGAGTTTCTGGCCGGATCTTCTCAGTGGGTCGCGTTTCCGATCCGATAGTAGATTCTGTAAAGCACTGCTCTTGCTAGGGTCAATGTTAGCATTACTCCGGTTTGAGCCCCGCGAGCTCACCTACTAGTTAATGTTACGCTGAAATAGCCTTGAGAGGCTTCAGCTTAGGTAGGAAAGAAAAGAGGCAGTTTGATAGGTCGCGTGAGATTATGTTAGCATTGAAACATGTTTTAGCGCTATCAGAAGCACTAGCCGTTAGACCAACGAGGGAATCGATTTGTAATCAATATCTTTCATACAATAAACGATAGTACTAAAAGATTTTCACATTCCACTAGTATTGTTTATTTTTAGAAACAGTTAGACAAATATTTTTTCAGCAGTTTAAGCGCTAACACTAACAACAGATTAGGGCAGGGCATTAACGGTTTTTTCTTCTTCTCATGCCACAGTACAAAAACAAAGATGAACAAAGATGAAAACAAAAATATTAGATTGCCGGCTAGTCGCTATAGCTTCCTCTTCAACTGGCAATGGAAAGAACACAGACCTTTTGGCCGTGGAGTGGCCAGGAACCTTTTGGCCGTGGAGTGTGAAGTTAAATGTTTTATTGATGTATAAATGAGTAGTAATGGAGGCTTAATAACGCTTTAGTATTAATAAAAGTGCACTAGTGTGGGGAACTCGAATATAATTACTGGACATGGCTTCTCAGGTCCAAGAACAATTGATGTAAATAACCACCAATTAATTAAACCGGTCCAAATAACCACGAGCAAATTTAGAAAAAAAAAGATGTGTGGTGTCGTGGGACACCGGATAGGAACGAAGTTCCTTATTATAAAAATATTACTTTTAAGTTCTATTCGAGGTATAAAGAAAATAATTATTCGGGTATACATTTTTATTATGATTTTTTTATTGATAAAAATATATCTTTCTAATAAAAAAAGAATCATCAAAATCGATTCACCTAGTCAAAAGTTATGAGGTAACAAACATAAAATCTTACGTTACGGACGTTTTTTCCCGGTTAGGGTACCCCTCCGGATCGTCCCATAAGGAACTTTGTTCCAAAATATACAAAAATGGTTGTGACGCCTAAGTAAAATGAACGAAATCATTTCGAAGTACATTTAAGGTGCGATTTAAATGAGCTTATTTGTAGGTAAATTTTGAACTAGTATGTGAAATTTAAATAACAGTTCACATTCCAAACATAATCGAATCCATTAAGGGTTCTAATTATTTGTCGATACGAATTAGCTAATTTAAAAACAGTTTTCCTCTTGCCAATATAGATAAATCAGGAATATTTTTTCTCCGCCCATGATTCGCGGCACACACAACTGGGTCAAGACTTCTCCCAACTTTGTTAAGATAAGACCAAGCTACCGAAACGACTTTCCTTCGAAATCCAAAACAAGGATTAATCTGTGTATAATGAGATTCGTTCACAGGAAACAGTTTTTAATGCAATTTTGCCGGCTAGCATTTTAACCTATACTAGAGGTCCCACAGTAGTCGAAATTCGACTACAATTAATTGGAATTGTAAGTTTGTACATTATTATGATTATATTTTCAACGCCAAGACTACACACTATAGAAAAATATTAATAAAGACAAACATTAAATAACAAAATTTTGACAATAAATAAATAGTTTGCATGCGTGTGTGTGTGTGTCAAATACATGGTGGTGGGTGTAATGTTTTCTTTATTGATTTAATGTATCTTTTATGCATAATTTAAAAAAAATATTATCATTGTGCACTTTTTCTCTATATTCTCTATAAGTGTGGAAAATTTCATACTTTTCCGTCCGCGCAATTTTCGTAAAAAGGGATACAAAGTTTTTGCTTCACGTATTAATATATACTTAGTCTGGCCATAAATACTGTTACAATAAAGAATAAACAAAATATTACATTTGAATTTGGAACCTGTCATTTTTATATGATTGCTCATTGAGTTTTCTCATTTTGGCGCCAATACATTGTACAATATTTTGCGATATTAAAATAGAGTGGGGTGTTAAAGAGAACCGAATCGCTGTGATTGCATTACAAAAAGTAGGTATGGAGCCAAATGCAATTTTTAAAACTCTCCATACGCTTAGTATTTGTAAAATGTTTGTGTACCGGGCTATTAATAGGTGCAATGAGACCTCTTCTGTTTGTGACAGAAAAAGATCTGGCCGTCCACGTAGTGTTCGTACGAAAAAGGTGGTCAAAGCAGTAAGGGAAAGAATTTGAAGAAATCCTGTCCGAAAGCAAAAGATTTTATCTCGGGAGATGAAGATAGCGCCTAGAACCATGTCGCGTATTTTAAAAGATGACTTAGGACTTGCAGCCTATAAGAGACGTACTGGTCATTTCTTAACTGATAATTTAAATAAAAATGAGAAAACTAGTGATAGCATAATATATAATTACGGTCCTCGATTTGGTAGTGTTCGCAGTCGACTAAAAGGATTAAATTTAGCTGTTAGATTTTTCTAAATTATTTTATTGCTTAGATAGCTGAACAAAATTACGGCCTATCTGGTGCTTAGTGGTTGCCGTAGCCCATAGACATCAATAACTTCAAAGCCGCTAGCACCCTGAGCCTTGAGCTTAATTCTCATGAATTTACAGTATTTAAATGTTAAGAAGTTCTTTTATGGGTGAAGGAAGAAGGAAGGTTGGATAAAGAGCCTTACATTATACCTGGTACTAATCGGTTACTGTAGTTCTAAGACAGCACGATGTGTTAGACACCGCCTAGAATGACACATGAGGTTGTAGTTTTTTATTATATTATACGGATTAAACTTTTCACTCGATATTGCACCTAATGTAATATTTTACGGAAACTTTAATATCTTTTTGATATCACCACCCTGCCTATTTTTTCAGCGAAGCAGTAATGCGTTTCCGTTTGATGGATGAGATAGTAGTTATACTATAGAATTGAGACTCAGACTTTGTGTATTTACGTGGTTGATCTCTATAGGCTTCGATAAGCGCTTAACTACTGGTGGGACGTGAGCAATTTCACCCATCTAAGCAAAAAGAAAACTTGAGCGTAGCAAATTGAAACGGACTTCATGTCATAAAAGCACGAACCGCATTTCGGAATCTATAGAAAACAAGCGTTATGATTGAAATAACGAAGCAATGAAACTATACATAGAATAATTTCAAAAGAAAGAAAAAGATCTTTTGAACGCTTCACAGAAGAATTTTTAATTAAATAGAAGCAATGGACAGGTAGCAGCTAATTGAAATTTGTGTTATGTAAATGTATGTTCGCTTCAAAGACGAATGCGAGTTGTTTTGGAGTGAACGTGCCATCGAAAAGAAGCGTACCTACAGCATCATAATTTTTTATTTTGCTCACACTGGACTTAAAAAACTTAACGTTAAATGACTACTCTACTACTACATATTTACCAATATTACTCCGATACCAATTCCATTGAAATTCGATATTAGCGTCACTGGTCTATGTGTCTTGCGTTTTTTTTGCTAGCCGTTATTTTTTTTTATAAAAGAGCTATATCCCTTCATAGTTGATGTCGATGTGATGTTCAAGCCTAGTGCACTGTAATTTAAAATATGTGATGCGTAGCACGTCGCGGCGGATAAGCGATAATGGACATCAAAAGAGAGAGGTTCCGGCAGCTACATACTTCAAATTTAATGAATACAATTTAGGAAGAAGGATTGGTAGTTTAAAAAACCGTGCAAAGGTTTGAAATAGATAACACAACTTTATGCGTTGCAGTCCAAGAGAAGTTTTCGCACTTTCTCTAAGGGTGTGTTTCAAATTATTTGACTAAAATATGCGTTAAATAAAATTTGAATACAATATTTCGTTGTAATATTTTTCGAACCATTATCAGATTTCTTTGTTGTTAAGCTATTGCATAGCTTTTATCCCGAGCTTTGAGCGCGGCGACCGAATCAATAAATTCCGTAACTAAAATAAAACCTAACACCCTTCACTCCGCCTATCATGTAGCTCGCGTTCAACACATTCACACGTTGTGCTTGTGTAGTGTTTGTGAATAAGCGCGCGGCGTGACGTACTGCACGCGCATCATGAAAAGTCTGCCCATCTCTCTCTCGCGCGGTCTAGCTTATGAGAGTGAAGGGGATAATTAATGTGTTGCTTTTTTTAATGTTTATAAATATAGCGTGGTCTTATTTTATTACTGTTTTAATATTAAATTATTGTTGTCTAATTATAATTGCATAAGTTGATAAAAAATGCTATGCAATAGCTTTACCGCGGCAGTCCCCGAGTGCCACGCGTGTTTTTTTTTAAAGTCGCACCAATGAAGAGCTCTAGTGCGAGCGAGTCTTAATTAAAAAAATACCCTTCGGGGTAGTGGCCAGTCTGACATTAATATGTACGTCGAGAAAAATTGCTGGTTTGGGGACCATAGATGTGTCGTGATGAATTTTAATGAGACTCGCATAATTAAGGATGAACAGTAATTGAATTGTGGAAACAAATAAATGACGACCGTTTTACAGCGTCACCGAAATTTGTTAGGTGCGAAGAAAATTTGTAGAGCATTTTGTTGGCGTGCAATCCGACTTTGGTATTCTCATCTTGTCTGACTCTCATGGTACAGTAATTAGTTTTTTATTTTTATTTATTGCATAGATAGGTGGATGCGCTCACAGCCCACTCGGTGTTAAGTGGTTACTGTAGCCCATAGACATCTACAACGTAAATATGCCACCCACCTTGAGATATAAGTTCTAAGGTCTCAGTATAGTTACAACGGCTGCCCCACCCTTCAAACCGAAACGCATTACTGCTACGGTAGAAATAAGCAGGGTAGCGGTACCTACCCGTGCGGACTCACAAGAGCTCCTACCAGTTCCAGCAAGGCTTAAAATTTCCAAGACAGGTTTTCACAAAGAAAACTGTGTAGGATGTGCTACAATAGAATTACTTTATTTCTTAGCGTGGGTGTCGTAAATGTTGACTAGAGGATTAATGTCGCGATCTCTGCTATAATAAAATAAAAAAAAATTATAAAAATATGCTAAACCATGCAGCTTTTACCTCTAAACCTTTATTATATTAAAAGTGATTGCAGCTAGAAAAGTTTGGGCGAGCGAAATCTGGCTGTCTACGGAATTTTATATTACGAAATAATTTCTGTTGGATTTTAGACACGGTTAAAAAAAAATGTGTCAAAGGCATACTTGTAAAGCAGCTACGGGTCATGTATATTAAACTTTGTTAGCACGTCCGTTTTTTGTGTTGTTAAATTGTTTTCACTCTGACAACACTCTCGGAGTTTTTATTTAACGGTCAACATTTTTCGTGAAACGATAAAACTTTCCGGTTGTTCAAACCTTGAATAGAAGAGATATTTGAAAAAGGTGCGAAAAAGTACTTATGTTTTTTTTGTTAGTGTAGATGCTAACAGACCACAACGTTGCTGTCACCACTCAGACCGAAGGTCAAAGATCCGTTTCTATTATAATATTATACTGGTGTTCTATCAAATAAAAATCGTACGATTGATCCGTGGTATAAACACGTAGAATAGTTATATGTACTAGAGGTCCCGCAGTAGTCGATATTCGGCTATAATTAATTGGTATTGTAAGTTTGTACACTATTATGATTGTATTTTATACTTCTATAATCACAACTTTTGCCAAGGCTATACTATAAAAAAATATCAATAAGGACAAACAATATTTAATCTATTCTCAATTTGACCACAGAGGTCAAGAACAAAAGTTTGACAATAAATAGTATGCATGCGTGTGTGCGTCAATTACATGGTATGTAGTGGGCGTAATGTTTTCTTTATTGATTTAATGTATCTTTTATGCATTATTTTAAAAAAATATTAGCATTGTGCACTTCTTCTCTATATTCTCTATAAGTGTGGAAAATTTCATACTCCTCCGTCTGCGCAATTTTCGTAAAAAGGGATACAAAGTTTTTGCTTCACGTATTAATATATAGATTTAATTTTATAATTAAAACTTAATTTATATAATTTTAACTACAAGGACACTGTTTTATTAAATAGCTTTAAATATTTTTGATTACGAGTACACCCACCCACACACACTCTCTTACACTCGCACATGCTCACCTCCACACACACACACACAGAGGGTACATTCATACACTCATTACAATAATTTTTGTTAATTGTAATATTTAAGCTCACTCACATATTGTCACTTTTATGCAATTCACGAATTTCGGTTTAATTTTTGTCTAGTTATTTTCTACTTTTGTGTATCTGAAGTAAAGCCGTTGTATTTTTTGTACGAGGAGCACTGCTGCTTGAGATACAAGTTTTATCACCTAGTTCAAGAACAGATGAAAATTATGATTATGTTTCTACTTCTATGTTAACAATAAATAAATAAAATGTAGTACCTGTGTGGTCACAATACGTTATACTACGCGGCTATTTCTTGCCACGTACCATCCGGCTATGAAATGAGCTCCCCTCGTGGAGGGGAGCTCATTTCATAGTATTTTATTACTGGTGGTAGGACCTCTTGTGAGTCCGCACGGGTAGGTACCACCGCCCCGCCTATTTCTGTCGTGAAACAGTAATGCGTTTCGGTTTGAAGGGTGGGGCAGCCGTTGTAACTATACTGAGACCTTTGAACTTATATCTCAAGGTGTGTGGCGCATTTACGTTGTAGATGTCTATGGGTTCCAGTAACCACTTAAAACCAGGTGGGCTGTGAGCTCGTCCACACATCTAGGCAATAATAAAAAAAACGATGTTTCCCGAGCGCTATGACATGTCCTTCTTTAAACGAGGCTTGTGGAGAGTATTAAGCTTGGCTCTGATCCTGGCATTGCTGAAGTCCATGGGCGACGGTAACCACTCACCATCAGGTGGGCCTACCAGTGCCTACAAGGGCAATAAAAGAAAGAAAAAAAAATAGATGCTCACTTCACTTCGCTCGTGGCACGGTAATTTCGAATAGTGTTTATAGAGTACCAAATCAAGGTCATTGAATATTGAATGTGAAGTGAACGTGAACATCGAAGTGAGATGCGAATTCTTGTCCGAACTTAGGGCTTGTACACAAAACTGCGATGCGACGTCGCATCGTAAAAATCTACGAGCTTCCACGACGCATCGCAAGAACTTGCGAATTGATTCGCATCGCGCATTCCTGCGATGTTAAAGGATTGTGGAATTTAATGCCAATTGTGGAAGGGGGACGCCTTGCTGCACGAAATCGCATTGCAGCAATTCGTGTCACAGTCATGTGTGTTGCGAATTCGCATCGCGCTGATTCGCAGTTTTGTGTACAAACCCTTAATAGAATCGCAAGGCTGGTAACTGGTAAGGTTAAGGTATTATATTGTCATGGAAAGTGTCGTACAAAATTTTATCTGACTTGTGGATTTAGCTAAGCTTAAAGAGTTTTCAATTTAAAGTGATTTATTTAAGGACGAGCTCAGCGTCGTACATCTGTTGGCTTGTTGACGCAGGAGAGTGCTTATCCGGTTTCAGGATAGGGCTGCCGCACCAATGAGAGGATTAATAAACGTTCGAAGTTCGCAAATGTATTTGTCAGATCAGGATCGGAGCTCAGCTGGAGTCCATAGACACCAATCCCCATACGGAACCATCACTCACCTTGAAGTTAGAGGTGGATTCATTGATGACATAACTAGGTGAGCCTTCGGCTCGTCTCTCTTATTTATATCAGAAAATTTTCGAGATTTTTTTTGAAGTGAAACTTCTTTAGGCGCTTTGAGAGTAAAGTTTAACTCGCGACAGATTCGTTACGGCTAGAGAGAAGAGATACAATTTAGGACGAACGAGAGTGAGAAAATAGACAGAGCGTCTCGCGAACCACTCGAGCTTGGGGAGAAGGAGAAAGCGAGCTAGGTCGTTTCTCTAATACCCGTTATGTTTACGGGCGTGACTAGATGGCTTGTTATTAGTTTCTCATTGCTCCTGTAGATGACAGTTACTTATTAACTATATTATATTATATTTTAATGAAGTATTAAAAACAAATCTTTTTCGTCTATATATAATTTAAAGTATATTTAAATGGTGAAGAGGTCGTTTCTTTTATACACAGCGTTCCCTATTACAAGAAAATATTGATTTAAGGATGAAAAATGAAGAAAAACGCAATACTATAATACATACCATAAAAGAAGTTTCACTTCTTTCACGTACACTAAGTTGCAACGCACCATTTTTTTTGAAATGTTACTTTTCAGGATCAATTTGTTTCAGCTGGTAGCCCTTGTCGATCTGAGTTTAACCTCGGGGGTATTGAATTGAGGTATCGAGTTTCAATTTGAACCTCACCTATTTCGTGATAAATTTATTTTAATTGTTCGTGTGATCCGTGACCAGGATAACTGTAAAGTATTTCGTATATGCTGGTGATCTTAAAATTAACAAATAAAACAATTTGCGCTTCGTGCAGATTTTTTATTTAAATGAGCTTTATGCACGGAGCTAAGCTCAGATTTGACTCACTAAACCACTTTACATTTTTTTTATTTTTTATTGCTTAGATGGTTGGACGATCTCACAGCCCACCTGGTGTTAAGTGGTTACTGGAGCCCATAGACATCCACAACGTAAATGCGCCACCCACCTTGAGATATAAGTTCTAAGGTCTCAGGTATAGTTACAACGGCTGCCCCACCCTTCAAACCGAAACGCATTACTGCTTCCAGACATACACACAATTTACATTTAAGTTATATAGTGCTCAAATCATTTTTTCAATCATCATTCTCCTGTCCTTCTCCCAGTCACCCTGGGTCGGCGCAACATGTTTTCTTCTTCCATACTCCTCTATCATATAACATTTCTTCGCTCACTCCCCTCTTACACATATCGTCTTTCACGCAATCCATCCATTTCTTCTTAGGTCTATCTCTTCCTCTATACCCTTCCACATTCATAGTTAACACTCCTTTACCGCCCTCATTTTCATTTCGTCCACATGTCCATACCATCCCAAACGCGTACTTCTCAATTTCTCTGTCACAGGTGCCACTTTCAGACTTCCTCTAATATATTCATTCTCTTTACTCCACACATTCACCTCAACATTCGCATCTCTGCTGCATGCAATCGCCTTTATCTATATCAACTTTAAATTATATTTGCTCCCATTTTTTATTTGGAAGACAATAAATTGCAAATAGTTAAGTATATTATTAATTACTAGGTGACCCGGCGAACTTTGTTCCGCCTTAGAGGCAATAAATGAGCAGACTTTTGATTTTATCAAGATCAATTTTTTATTTGGTTATTTAATGTAAATTAAAAAAAGAAATATTTTAATGATACTTTATTGGCCATGTATTTTAGATGTTATTATTATTATTGTATTTTCTTGTTCTCCCTCAGTCCTTTCACTCGCAATGTTTCGAATCCTAGCTGCATTACGGCTTCGTCGGGAAAGATTTGATCGTGTTGGTCGCGCCATGGCTTTCTTAATGATGACCTATCTCGCCACAATAAGCTAATAGAAACTCGAAACAAACACATCAACCGGTCAACTTCAAAATTCTACTATAATTAACTATAGACTACATTACCTTGAGCTGTCAGTTGCGTTTTGTTATACCACGTTTTATGTCACGTCCCACGGGAACGTGATAAAAAGTATCCTATGTCCTTCTTCTGGTTCTAAGCTACCTCCCCACCAATTTTCAGACAAATCAGTTCAGCCGTTCTTGAGTTATAAATAGTGTAACTAACACGACTTTCTTTTATATATATAGATTTGATAATCGATTAGTTATCTTCTATTAGCGTAGATGGGCAGAGAGACTCTCATCCCATTTAGATTTATATTGATATGGACTCTGTAAGACAAAAAACTGGATTCCTCCGCCAAATTATATTGTATGTAGCGGCTGCAGCA
Organism: Bombyx mandarina; assembly: GCF_003987935.1. The sequence continues at coordinate 3,294,110 of NW_021011486.1, read as the reverse complement.
TGTTCTAAAGCAGAACGCAAAAGCTTACCTCCTGGTAACATATTGGTTACATAGTAACACAATATTATGCTCTTAGCTTAGCACTAGACGACTTAGCTCAAGACAGTAGACTGAACAAATTACAATTTATATAATCTTGAAAGATGCATTACAAAATGTTTCCATGCTTACTAAATAAATAAAGTTAGCGGAATCGTCATGAAGTTATTTAGATGAAGTAATTTGTTAAGTGAATTTATTGATATATTCCTTTTAATACTGTATAAACTATTGTATATGTATTTTATAATATAAGTCCATTTCTACCAGCAAACAGGCTCACGTAAATTTCAAGGATAAATATACTTCGCAATGATCATTGATTAAAAAGAGGTTGTAATTTTTTATTATCATTATGAGAAAATATAGACCAATTTATTCATTCATTTATACAGTAGGTTATTTTTTAATAAATAGTTATTATTACAATCTCATTTTGAGGCGATAATATGCAGTTTCCGTGGCCACGAACGATGCTCAGTTAATAGTAGTTGTAACTATGTCTACAAGTCGTGAAAGCAGAAGAAAATAAGCATTATCTCCATCTATGTGTATAGAATGGACGGTTATAGTTTAGATGTAAATTATCTGTGTAGGTATGTTCTTTATATGACAAACGAATAAATATGTGATTAAATCATCATTAACTGGTGTAGCTTTAAATTATATTAGTCTAGCGTGAAACGTGATGGATAGGTATCGCTTGATTGATTTGTGATAGTTGTTCATTTTGTTACGTATAGGGCTTGTTGGTGAGTGATCCCAGGCGAATTGCTTCTACCATTTGACTTATTTCTAATACAAAGAATTCAAAATCTTGAACGGCCAGTCACAATATAATTTTTACTGGTGGTAGGACCTCTTGTGAGTCCGCACGGGTAGGTACCACCACCCTGCCTATATCTGCCGTGAAGCAGTAATGCGTTTCGGTTTGAAGGGTGGGGCAGCCGTTGTTACCGAGACGTTAGAATTTATATCTCAAGGTGGGTGGCGCATTTACGTTGTAGATGTCTATGGGCTCCAGTAGCCACTTAACCTGAGCTCGTTCACCCATATAAGCAATAAAAAGAAACGAAACATGAGATAACAGTAAACGAAGAGGAAAAAGTCAGTGCCAAGGCTAAGCTAGTACGAGATATCTCATCTAAAATACGCAGAGCGTGTATATACTCCATTGATTATCTCGCTGTTAGATTATTGTTAGTACCAAGCTTCATCTAGTCGACTACGTGGAATATCTGACGAGATTAAGCCGTTTTTTTTTTTAATTATGACGAAAATTTTGCTCGAAATTGGTTTTTTGTCCGACCAAATTTCGTTTTCACGATACATTTTAATGTTCGGAAAATTTCGTCGGCCTACGTTCAGACGACTGTAATTTCATCCGCCTTAGAAGGACGGGGCGGCCATCAATCTTGAGGGGTTATTTGCGATGTTCTTGCAAGAATTTTATCTCTGTCTACACATTCGTGACTTCGCAAGATCCCCGTGAAGTTTAGTTTGCATCGCTGATTTGCGCACATTTCTTTCTTAGATTAATATGTATGTCTTTGAAGACATTTTTGCACGTATACAAACTCCAAACAAAAACCTTTGAACTTTCGGTCTACCGAGCGATTGTTGCTTCAAAATGTCGTTAGCGAGAATCAGGCATTTGTAAAATATTTTTTGTTCTGTGTTAGATAGGGTGGTAAAATTGAAACAACTACTGAAGCGGTACGCATAGAAAAATTTTGTTTACGGATGAGAATTTTTTTACAATTGAGCAACATTTTAACAAACAAAATGACTGTATTTATGCTCAACGCTCTAAGGAAGCTTCCCAATTAGCCGACAGAGTGCAACGTGGGTACTATCCGACTTCAGTGATGGTTTGGTGGGGTATTAGCTATGAAGGAGTGACTGAGCCATACTTTTGTGAAAAAGGTAAATTAAGGCCAATCCGTACGATTGGCAGTGAAAATTTTTCCCATAGAAAGAGTGCGTGCTTCTATTGATAACTGGCCTCAACGTTTAAAGGAATGTATTGCAGCCGATGGAGACCACTTCGAATAAGCTTTTTATACTTTAAATTGTTTTTTTAATTATGTATTAAACTAACACACTGTAAAAGTAATAAATGTTATTTGCAATAGATTTATTTTTATTTTTAATTGTAACAGTATTTATGGCCAGACTAAGTATTAACATTATTTCGTGAAACATGACATCCATGTATTAAACAAACTATCGATCACGAAACTATGTACATGTAAAGACTATATAACGGGTATTCCAGTAATCATGAAATATCAGACCTATAATGCCCGTTCCGCATTTCAAACTATTTCTTCAGCAAAACAGCTGAAATTGCAATACGTCTTTCGCCTAATTTCTATGCAAATAAAAAAATAATCAAATAAATACAAATAAATAAATTACGTATTACGCATGGCATTCCTTCATGAAAGGCGATCGTGGTAAATACTTTGTATTTATTTCTGTTTCGATATGAACGTCATCAAAACCGGTACTATAATTATTGAATATATTCGAATCTCAAACTATAAAGGTGATAAAGATAAAAATATACTCATCTAACTAACCGTTTCCCATCTAAGACTCATCACGGATTCAAAAGACAAAGAAAGTATTAACTAAAGGGCGCTATAAAAGTTCCAAGTAAAATCTCTTTGAAACCTCCGTCCAATTTAGTTACGAGAGGTGAAAATTAAATAGATGAGGGTATATTATGAGTCCACGAAACTATTGCCCGAAAAATTTGGTATAACTTTTGTTATTAGAACATAAATAGCTTGCTACTGATTCTTTAAGTTTCTTATCTAGGTATCTCTATATATAAAAATGAATTGCTGTTCGTTAGTCTCGCTAAAACTCGAGAACGGCTGAACCGATTTGGCTAATTTTGGTCTTGAATTATTTGTGGAAGTCCAGAGGAGGTTTAAAAGGTAGATAAATATGAAAATACTCGGAATTAAATAAAAATAACAATTTTTCTTTTTCCTTTGATGTGTCCCGCGTCGGACGGATTCCTTTGGTTTGTTTTAAGTTTATTTTATACAAAAGTTTAGGTCTTTTATTTATCGATTGAGGCACTACGAAGTCTGCCGGGTCAGCTAGTCGTTTATATTTCAGGCAGATTTGTTTTTTGGGCTTTTGTTGACCATTAGTGAGGGCCAAAATCACTATGCGATGTGAGTTAGAAATCACAATGGGCATTTAAACATAAGAAAACTATTTCGAGTAATATGAAATTTTTAACGAAATATAATTTTGATTTACCAATTTATTATGGTATTTGTTTTTAAATTAATAAATTAGGTATTTATTAAGTGAACTGGTGATATTGACAGTTGTATGAATAGCATTCTATTAGCTAAGAAGCTTTACATTATTTATGCCACTGATTACATTATTATATTTGTCGACGCACCACTAATTATATGGAAAAATTAATTAATCAATCAAGATTAATTCCTAATTTAACATGCGGCGTAATTATTGATTGTAATTATCACACGTGTAGTAAATATATTTCAGACTGATTGTTAATTTAAGCAAAATGCAATGTTATGGTTTGCTGTCACTTGGGCAGCAAACGATAACGTTGCATTTACCATTCGTCTNGTATGAAAGCTCTTGTAGTGAATTTTAATTTAGGATTAAACGTGAAATTAAAATATCAATTCACAGAGGGCGCTACCTTACAATTATTTACTAATGACAAAATTTTACATATACTTAAGACGTTTAGGATAATTGTATTTTAATTTTGGAAGGTTTCACTTCTACCACGTGTGAATTGCACACATTTTGTTTTTTTTTTAAAACTACAGCGTTAACTATGCGATATAAACTAAGGGAGCTTGTTATTTTTATATCCTTACAAAACAATACAATGGAAAGTAACAGTAAAAGTAAATTAAAAATAAATGTTTCGTTATTAGTTTTTCGAATTAAAAAGTACTATTATATAAAATACTAGCAGCCCGCTCCGGCTCCGCTCGGGTATTTAACAAAAATTTCAACGATATTTCACGTTGTTTTATTTTTTTCAATAAAAGAACACTTATTGCGGCATGACCATATTAGTTAGACATATGTTGTCGCGACACTTTTTATGAATAATAATGTGCTCTACAAAGTCGTAGTACATTATTTTATTCTATCATCAATAGTTTTCGCAGGGCACACGATGTACTTAAGAATATTTTAGGGAAGTTTTTTACACCTTGGGTTAAATTATGTTAGTTTTAGTAGGGACCCCTAATTTAAAAAAAAAAAGATTATAGCCTATGTCACTCGGGAATAGTGTAGCTTCCAAACAGTGAAAGAATTTTTTAAATCGCTTCAGTAGTTTCGGAGCCTATTCAATACAAACAAACAGACAAATCTTTCCTCTTTATTAAATTACTATAGAAAACGACTTCAATTTTCTTTTTCGAACACCGACTGCAGTTTGTTCAAGCGTATTAACTTGGCTTTCCAGTGAATCAAGCTTAAATCGCCTCATTGCACATCTCAATGGTAAATTACAGCGACTGCGCTGTTTAAAAAAATATTTAAGATCAACGGAAGAAACTTATGGACTCACAAAGACATACATGGGTGGGTTCTCCCATATACAAAGTGTCTGAGCATTGAATTTACTATGAACATTAAAGGTATCATAACTTTTTTGAAAAATTTGATTGATGCTCTCATCTCTTTCTTTCTCTCTCTTTCTTTCCGTCTCTCTCGCTCTCTCTTTCTCAATTGACAAATTAAAATAAGCAATAAAAAAAAACGTATTACCATAAAACAAATTCTGGAATTTTAACTTTTAAAAACAAACGAACACAGTCTAGGTATTCTTAATAAAGTGTTGGCCGGACGGTGTTACGAGGTGATTACCCGGGCTTCAGTGATCCCTGAAGCAATAACGGGTTTATTGAGGCTGGCAACACTAAGATACCGCTTTCTTTTAGTGTTTCATGATCCGGAACTAACAGCGTTCCCATTTATGTGAAAAATAAACAAAAAAGCCATTCGAAATGGTTGTTAATTCTGTCGCATCTATTATTTAGATGTCTTTAGTTAAAAAGTGGATAAAACGCCCGTGGAACTGCGTCTCATAAATATGAAGGTGGAAAGTGGATGAGCTGACAGCCCACCTGGTGCTAAGTGGTTGTTGGAGCCCATAGACATCTACAACGTAAATGCGCCAACCACCTTGAGATATAAGTTCTAAGGTCTCAGTATAGTCACAACGGCGGTCCCACCCTTCAAACCGAAACGTATTACTGCTTCACGGCAGAAATAGGCGGGGTGGTGGTATCTACCCGTGCGGACTCACAAGAGGTCCTTCCACGAGACTAGCGCAAGTCAACCATCTCGCAGAATGAGTTATGGAGTGTGCCTTTCTTAGAATTCAGCAGGTTTCGTTCCACTGCTGTTCCTATGGGTGCACCGAGGCACGCCAATTCCGGTTTGAAGAATGACGGCAGAACATAACATACTAGAAGAGTACGTTCTTGCTCTGCGCGTAATCATAATGATGAAGAGCAACAGGGCTTGGAAGTTTGAAGAGTGGAAACACAAAGAATACAGAAGACTATAATACGATTGTAGCACTTCTAATTAGAATTTTTATAAGTGCGTTGCGTACAATTGGTAGAAGCAAAAGTAATTTTTTCAAATTGAGCATTTAAACTTGTATTTTGTATTGTATTCTTGTGTCATAATATATCTAAGCGAACCATTTTCAGAACAAGATTTAAAAAAAATACGCTAATAATATTTTCCAAAGATCAAGATAGAGACAAATAAGCATACATGTTATGGTACACACTATCATCACAAAAGCGAATTTTGGAACTTTTTCACCGACTCAGTACCGAGTTAGGTTCTTAATTTATCTATCACTAGCTGACCCGGCAGACTTCGTAGTGCCTCAATCAATAAATAAAAGACCTAAACTTTTGTATAAAATAAACTTAAAACAAACAAAAGGAATCCGTCCGACGGGCGACACATCAAAGGGAAAACAAAATTGTTATTTTTATTTAATTCCGAGCATTTTCATACTTACCTTTTAAACCAATTTATTACCTACCTTTTAAACCTTCTCTGGACTTCCACAAATAATTCAAGACCAAAATTAGCCAAATCGGTCCAGCCGTTCTCGAGTTTTAGCGAGACTAACGAACAGCAATTCATTTTTATATATAAAGATTATATAGATAAGATTAGATGAGACGTAGGGGAAAATTACATCGAAGCTCATTCCACAAATACTTTGGCTAAAAATATTCATCTCACTGAATCACAACTGAGCTTCGAAGTACGAAAGTTTCAACCAAGTTCGGCCTAAGAGAAATTCAATTTAAAACTGTGAGCCGAGCATAAATGATGCCTTTATAAGGGAAACGTAATTTAATATTCGTCTGTGGCTTTTAAGGCTAATCATAATCTTCGTTGATCTGGACTTTAGGGTTTGGTGGTGCGAGCAAGCACTACACGTGATATACAGATTCGTACGTGATCTTCTTATTCATCTCGCCCTAATCCCACATTATGTGGAGTCGGCGCAGCGTGTTTTCATGTTATCACTAGTTAAAGACCGAGTAGTTGCTCGGTTTTTCTTTTTTTTTTTGATAAATTGTGTTTTTTAGTAATTTTATTTAAATACGAATTACATATTAATAAAATTAACGGGATTTTTAAGTGCTATTGCAACGACATATTGATAAAATTATGAAATATTAATAATTTATTTTCGATCTTACCGACAGAATAATAAAAAAAAAATGAACTGGTTATTTAAAGAAAAAATCAAAATTATCGATAAAGTTGATTATTGAAAACTCGAATAAAACGACATTTTCTGAAAATAAATCGTAGCTAGATCGATTTATCGCCCCGAAATCCCCTGTATACAAAATTTTATGAAAATTAGAGCCGTTTCCGAGATTCAGATAATATATATGTATATATTTATATGCAAGAATTGCTCGTTTAAATATATAAGATACTGCATAGAAATTTGACATGAGCTTTACGACTGACGATCTGCCTGACGCCAACCCTTCTTGGGTTATATCTCCAATAGCTTATCCATTGCAACGTGCCATAAGACGAGATATTTTTTCTTTATCATCTTTTAATGTTTCTTTTGGTTCATTTGTTTCTGGTTCTATGGTTTACATGTTATTGTTATACACATTTACACTAAAATTTAGATTTTCACTTAGCAAAAAGATAAAAATATCTTATTTCATTAGTTTTTTTTTTTGTATTTTTATTAATGATTCGGGATGTGGTAAGTATCACTAATTCGGAATAAAAGTATTTTTTTACCTAATGTGATATTTGTTCACAAGAGTTCATTCTTTTGAAATTATTAATGTATTACATAGTTAACGTACAATTATCTACACGCAGAATGTGCATGTGTTATTTGTATGTACATATTTATATACTGATGATGTTTTACTTGCAAACCTTCGTACATTTCGGTGCTTCTTTAATAAAAGACTTTTATTGCTTGGCATATGTGTACATTGTTAATATCTTTGTTAACGGTTGTGTTCAGTATTCTTACTCATCTGTCGGTTATAAAAACGAAATGAACTGTAGCTGTATCTATCAGTTTACTGTAATTTATATTTGCAATTTTTTTCTTTACCTGTTCGCTGATAGTATAAGGGGCTATTCCAGCTTCTCGCGGATGGGTAGGTGAACTCACGGGCTCAACCTGAGATAATTTGATAACTCTGGCCCCAACAAGAGCAATGGTTCGCAGAATCTACCACCGTATCGGAATATATTTTTTTAACAATCACGCCACGTTTACTGGTTCCGTGCTAAGTTCGTAAAGAACTTGTGTTACAAGTACCAGATAACGGAAATAAATATAATATTTTTATTATACATATACATATATTTAATATACATCCATAACCCTGGAAAGACATTTATATTTATCATACAAATTTATTGACGGTGCTTGAATAGTGCAGTCGTGCATTCCGTTTGTTCTCCGAATCTAAATCGAAAACCAGTGATAAAACTTATTGTTTTGTATATCGAGTTGAGCTGGGTCAAAGTTAATAGTGCCAGTGTGACTACTGTATATTTCAAACTACAATTAGTGCCACTGTTTGGATTCCACATCAAAATTTGTCTTTTAAAAATTGTCAACACGCCGCGCCGTCTAAAACTCACGCTTCGCACNGGAGAATTCCCTAAAAGTGGAAGCACTGCTTCAAAGTACGCTAACCTTTTTTATTGAGTCAGAACTCGTATCTGCCATCTAGTGAGTTTATTAGTTCATTAAGGCCAAAACGTTTCAAAAATGACCTCGCCGGTTCCTAAAGATGACGCTAGTTGAATGTTCTTTTCCTTTGTATGGGAGTTGCACCCCCCTGGTCCACTCCATATTTAAAAATGAGTAAAATTCTAAAAGTATACATTTTTATTATCATGAACAATTCGAAATTCGAATTCAATAAACTTTTTTGTGGCCAGCATTCTAAAAGAAAAGTTTTTACTGTGTGACAATACTTATGACCTGACTAGTTATGTACGAAGGTAGGGTGCCGCTCATATTTGTGTCAATTGGTTGCCGGTAACAATGAAGTGTTCAATTTAGAATTAGGGATCTCTATATGTGAAAACGGGACTTTTGAGTGCTAATTGCAACGACATTTTGTATACTCAAAGAAGTTGTTCGTCGATTACTGCCAAATGTATTAGGAGAATCGTGTCTGCGGTAGTTATCTATTAATATTTTTTTTCCTACCTTCGCTGCTTGTCTAATGGGCTATACCATTATTATTTTTTCTACCTATGCTGATAGCCTTGAGAGGCTATTTCAGCTTTTCATTGACGTGTAGGTGAGCTCACGGGGCTAAAACCGGGAGCGTTGCTAACACTGGCCCTATCAAGAGCAGTGCTTCACCGAATTTACTACCGGATCGGAAACGCGACCTAGTGGGAAGATCCGGTGAAAAACTAAGTAGACTGTGTCTATGGGTTGGTTCTTCAAACTCTTCGTCGTAATCGACGCGTTCGACGAGGACGATGACCGGTGCTTAAATAATTAATGTCAGTATACGTACCAAGTTTTTTATCATGGATAAAATTCAAAAGAATTTTTCATAGTAACAAGTTTTTGCCGTTGTAATAATTACGCAAAATCGAAGCTTCAAGGTAGGCGTATTTTTAAACGACAAATTACTTTCAAACATGAACTCAACATCACAAGAAATGTACAGAGCTACGAAACGCAGAAACTTGCGGGGAAAAGTTTTAAATTCATCTAATTTGTCGAGTCCGCTGCCTCAAAGCCTGTAAAGTGCAAAAAGAAATCAACGGATACTAGTTGTTTAAAAGAAGAACGATTCAAGAACGAATTTGTATAATATGAAGACGGATTTCAGAATGAAGACTTTGTAATGTCTGCAACAGAGACGAACCTAGAATAAAATGTGGAAGCTCTATCGATTGGAAAACATAGCTTTTTCGCGATGCATTAAAAAGTAAATGCTTAGGTTGTTTTATATATTATTATTTATGGCTGAACTCTTTTTATAAATATGAAAGATATTAATGCGAGCTATGTATTAAGAAGATGCAAACAGAGCTAAATATGTATTAACCTTCTAATAATATCGAAAAGTAGGGTCAGAATTATTGGTAGAACAAAAAAAGTAAATTTCGACCCTGTAACATAAAAGATAAAGTACCGTAGATAATTGAAGCAATTTATATGAAAGCCAAATGGCAAGACGAGAACAGACCGAAATCGCTTTTTCGTCATTGGCTAAGTTCAGTGGCCTCGCATAGATCGTCTGAAACATTACAAGACAACAATGAAGTATTCAGTTTAGAATTAGGGATTACTGTACTTAAAAGCAAGAGCGTTGAGTGCTTATTGCAATGGCTTGTTGAGCAAAATACATTAAAATTTGACTTATCTACGGTTTTTATTTCATGGAGACTGGTATTTTAGATATTGTGATCGAAGTTTCCGACAGCTTAGGCGAAAAATTGTTGTCTTTACGGTGTGAACAATTTTTTTTAAAGAGTTCACTTTTCACCCGCAATATTAATACCATTACTATTATTTCTGTCGCGTAGCGATTACTGTTTGAAGAGCTGTTACAAAATACAATTGAGAGTTTTACCTAATTTTTTAAGTCACTTAGAATTAGATATTAAGATGACATAATAAAAACAACACAATATGTAGCGTTTATTTAAAATGAAATTTTTTTTTTTTTTATTGCTTAGTTGGGGCGACGAACTCACAGCCCACCTGATGTTAAGTGGTTACTGGAGCCCATAGACATCTACAACGTAAATGCGCCAACCACCTTGAGATATAAGTTCTAAGGTCCATAGTTACAACGACTGCCCCACCCTTCAAACCGAAACGCATTACTGCTTCACGGCAGAAATAGGCGGGGTGGTGGTACCTACCCGTGCTGACTCACAAGAGGTCCTACCACCAGTAAATATTGAGTTCTTACTAAAACGATTTTGTTTCTTTGAATTCCGATTCTATTCAGGGCGTTCGTGACTCGAGCAATATCGTCCGTGCTTTTCATTCGTGAAATAGAAAACTACGGCTTATCGCCATTTGTTTCACTGATTGGATCATAGCATTTAAAGTTAACATGTTTTCTTACTGAGTTTATGACAAAGAATATACTTCCTGGGCGCTATTAGTATTAAAGAAGGGCTCCTCAAACGAGGTTTGCGAAGAGTATTCAGCGGTAGGCAGCGACTTGGTTGTCCCCGTGGCATTGTTGATGTTCATGGGCGACAGCAACCACTCAACGCCCGTTGAGCCGTTTGCTCTCTTCTCTATACAGACATTATAAATTAGCACAAGGATACCGCCTTATGTGATTTGACCAGTAGACATCTTGTGATACACATGCATATGAAAATCGAAGATAATGATTAATTTGTGGCAGAAATAGACAACGCATTTGTATCGACTCGAATGTAATTGCAATAGAGCTAATCACATAGATAGAGAAGAAATATGTAATCACTAATCGTTAGCAGATTTAAATATTTTTTTTGTTTTCTTTCGTGAACGATCGCACAGCTCGCCAAGTGAATAGTAGTTATCCGAGCCCATAGACATTAACAACGTAAATACCGCCATCAACTTTTTTACTGGTGGTAGGACCTCTTGTGAGTCCGCACGGGTAGGTACCACCACCCCGCCTATTTCTGCCGTGAAGCAGTAATGCGTTTCGGTTTGAAGGGTGGGGCAGCCGTTGTGACTATACTGAGACCTTAGAACTTATATCTCAAGGTCTGTGGCGCATTTACGTTGTAGATGTCTATGGGCTTCAGTAACCACTTAACACCAGGTGGGCTGTGAGCTCGTCCACACGTCTAATCAATTTAAAGCCTTTGGCTTGGTCTGAGTTTTACAATACAACAGCTGCCCCAACATTGAAATCACTTCGATAAGGCTATGCGTCATGATAATCGCCTTATCGTTGCCGCCGCTGAAAACTCCCCAGATCCTGGTCACGCAGGAGCCAGTCACCGTCGACGCCCTAGACACTTCCTTACGAATCCATCAGATCCAATAACTCTTGCATTAAACGCCTTCAGCTCTAACGCTAGGAGCAGGATTAGGGACCCCGGCAACCGTACTCGTCAAACTCGGCATCGAGCAAAGAGTTCGACATGCAACCAAACCCATGCACTAGCCCGCTGAGTTTTTTGCCGGATATTCTCAGCGGGTCGCGAATCCAATCCGGTAGCAGTTTCATTCGCGAAGCAACTGCTCTTGAGTTGTTAGGTCTCCTTTGGAGACGCTCGTGTAGTTTTTAGTAAATCCCACCTCTCCTGGCTGAGCCTTTGCTCGCGCACCTGTCCTGATGAAACTGGAAAGGCCTCCAGGCCACAAGTACTTCTTCAATCATATAATAAAAACATTGAAACCGAAACTTATTACTGATTTACAGGAGAAATAGGTAGGGTAGTGGTTCTTATTTACGGTAAATTATACAGTCTCTCTAGCCACTGCAGAGTACGCATGAGGATCTAATCAAATCAGTACATAGGCATAGTCTTAAACAGTTTTGTTTACTACTTAATATAATGCTATAAGTACCTAACGATGCTGTCAGGCGTCCTACCATTAGTGCGAGTATTATATCAAACAATGTACCGGAATTTGGAGTGTGCTTGTCATTTTTGCGTTCACTCGAAAAGCCAATTTAGTCCAAACATTTACAGGCATAAAACCCGAGCTGTGTACAGTGATTTAGGCTTGTTAACTCCACGCATAAATAAAACAAAGGCTTACTTTATGCTCCTTCGTAATTTCGAACATTAGCAAAAAGGTATGGAGCGTCGACCCTAATCTAAATGAAATTATATGTAAAATAGAACATGAGGCCCTGTACTTAGTCTGGCCATAAATACTGTTACAATTAAAAATAAACGAAATATTTCATTTGAATTTGGAATCTGTCATTTTTATATGATTGCTCATTGAGTTTTCTCATTCTGGCATCAATACATTGTACAATATTTTGCGATATTAAAATGGAGTGGGGTGATAAAGAGCATCGAATCGCTGTGATTGCGTTACACAAAGTAGGTATGGAGCCAAATGCAATTTTTAAAACTCTCCATACGCTTGGTATTAGTAAAATGTTTGTGTATCGGGCTATTAATACGTGCAATGAGACCTCCTCTGTTTGTGACAGAAAAAGATCTGGCCGTCCACGTAGTGTTCGTACGAAAAAGGTGGTCAAAGCAGTAAGGGAAAGAATTCGAAGAAATCCTGTCCGAAAGCAAAAAATTTTATCTCGGGAGATGAAGATAGCACCTAGAACCATGTCGCGTATTTTAAAAGATGACTTAGGACTTGCAGCCTATAAGAGGCGTACTGGTAATTTCTAATAAAATAAAATAAACTCAGCGTAGCACTGCTTTTGCGTAAACCTCCCACGAGTTGGACCGACGATCTGCTAAAACGACTACTGAACAGATTTAAATCTAGCTTTGACTGGCAGATAGTTATGGGAATATTTTGAAATCCTGTGAAATAACATTGGCTGCCTTTCATCATGCAACCGAACACGGGTCTCTGCCTTCGCGATATAGAGTGTGGGCACGGGATCGACATATACGGAAGTCATATACAAACATAACAAGATAATAAAAGCATGCTCAAATATAATATACTAGCGGACCGCTCCGGCTCCACTCGGGCCTTTAACAAAATTTCAACGATATTTGACGTTGTTTTATTTTTTAAATAAAGAACACTTATTGCGGCATAACTATAATAGTTAGACATATGCTGTCGCGACACTTTCTGTAAATAATGTGTTCTACAAAGTCGTAGCACATTATTTTATTCTATCGTTGATAGTTTTCGCAGGGCACGCGATGTAAAGAATATTTTAGGTATATTTTTTACACCTTGGGTTACTATAATGGAGCTTTAGTAAGGATCCCTAATTTTTGTAAAAAAAGAATATAGCCTATGTCACTCTGGGATAGTGTAGCTTCGAAACAGTGAAAGAATTTTTCAAATCGGTTCAGTAGTTTTAGAGCCTTTTCAATACAAACAAACAATCAAATCTTTCCTCTTGATAATATTATAATATAGACTAAAAATATGGTTTTGAATATTGTATTAGACTTCAAATTGTGCAACGTTGTGTTCTGTGATACGAATGAGCAAACATGGCTCTGCGATGCCCGTCTAGTTTACGTTGATCTCTCTCCCTGTTTCTCTATCGGAAATTTGCGACGAAGTTCATTGTTGGTGAAGACATGCACAGGTCTTGTATAGTAGCCAGGCTATCTTGTTACGGCTCGCACGACGCGACATGGATTTCGTCTTGACGTTGCAATTCCGAAGTTTGTGTATGTAATGCAAACAAAAAATTCATAGTCATCATTTTGTTATTATTGTTTTGGAAGAACGATTTTATTTGATGTTAAGTGGTTGGTGTAGCTCATATGTATGACTACAATACTTGCATTCATATTGAGAAAGAACATGAAGTATCCCAATATAACAATTATCCCGCCTTTAAATTAAACTAGAGGTCGCAGTAGTCGAAATTCGACTATAATTAATTAGAATTGTAAGTTTGTACAATATTATGATTGTATTTTATACTTCTATAATCACAAATTTCGCCAACGCTACACTATTAATAAAATATTAATAAAGACAAACAATATTTAATCTATTCTCAATTTGACCACAGACGTCAAGAACAAAAGTTTGACAATAAATAGTATGCATGCGTGTGTGCGTCAAATACATGGTATGTAGTGTATGTAATATTTTCTTTATTGATTTAATGTATACTTTATGTATTATTTAAAAAAAAATTAGCAATGTGCACTTCTTCTCTATATTCTCTATAAGTGTGAAAAATTTCATATTCCTCCGTCCGCGCAATTTTCGTAAAAAGGGATACAAAGTTTTTGCTTCACGTATTAATATATAGATACAACAAATGTATCCTCAGCTCAGCTTTATTTTCATCTGCTCAGAAAATGTTAAATGAATTTAGCCCCCGAAATGAAAATACCCCTGAAACCTTCCATTTAAAGGCAATATTTTCCTATTACGTTAATTTCCTTCGACGTTATTAAATCTGGATCCGGTATCCGCTTACTAATTTGTTGTTTTCAATACAGCCTTGACATAATTGAATTGTAATGAAAATTCCATGCTTCGGTGTTCGAATATAATGACCATGAAAACTTTCCAACGATTCTAATAATTCAGAACACAATATAATAGAATGGAACAACACTATTCATTAATGTTTTTGATTAATTATCCTTTTAATGGAAGCAAGCGCGTGTTTCGGTAAAATAGAACACACCGAGTTTCTCGCCGGATCGTCTCAGCGGGTCGCGATTCCGATCCGGTGCTAGATTCTGCGAAGCACTGTTCTTGTTAAGGCTATCTTCTTTTTTTTTCTTTTCTATTACCCTATAAACCCTTTAGGGCTCGAATAAAATTCTTTCATTTGCATCGGTTGTTAAGGCTACCGAGGAATAGGTAAGGAAAAAAAGTATGCATTTCATTAGAAAAATTTGTATCTGCCTCTCTGAACAGCAACGCAGTAGCTAGTGAGCATCTTATCCTTTAGGCCATGAGCTTTTCGACTGTTTTATTGCCATTATAGGTAGACGAGCATATATCTCACCTGTGTGAGTGGCTACCGATGCATAAGGACATCAAACAACAATGCCAGGGGTGCCTCTGTTTGTTTTAGTAATATATTGAAATTATATTTCATGCAGCAAATAGGTGTAATTGAATCCCCTTAATTACCTAATAATATTATTACTTCTTAATAACGTCAACAACGTAGTTGGTACTTTTTTTTGGACCGGCAGCCGTGTCTCCTCACGATTAATCACGATTTGGTTGGCAGCGGCTTGGCTCTGCCCCTGGGATTGCTGAAGTCCATGGGCGACGGTTACCACTCACCATCAGATGTATGCTCGTCTGTCTACAAGGCCAATAAAAAAAAAATCCGCGCGTGGAGGGAGGAAATATTAGTACTTGTTTTAGTTACATTTAGGTTTCAGAAGCGATACTATTATTATTATTATTTTTTTTTTTTATTGCTTAGACGGGTGGACGAGCTCACAGCCCACCTGGTGTTAAATGGTTACTGGAGCCCATAGACATCCACAACGTAAATGCGCCACCCACCTCGAATATAAGTTCTAAGGTCCCAGCATAGTTGTTACAACGGCTACCCCACCCTTAGAACCGAAACGCATTTCTGCTTCACGGCGGAAATAGGCGGGGTGGTGGTACCTACCCGTGCGGACTCCCAAGAGGTCCTACCACCAGTGATTATGCAAATTATAATTTTTTGTGACAATAGATTTCCTGACGGGCTAACGGCAGATGTTCAGGACGAAGACAACTGATTTGGTTGTGCTGTAGTTAGCGCTTATAGCTTATTATGACGACGATTGTAGCTGATAGTAAGTTTTGTACTATTTGACGAAGCATGTTGCTGATAACTCTGTTTCTATAATCTGACGAAGCGTGTTGCGGATAACATTTTTTTTAATTTTTTTTTTATTGCTTAGATGTGTGGACGAGCTCACAGCCCACCTGGTGTTTAGTGGTTACTGGAGCCCATAGACATCTACAACGTAAATGCGCCACATATCTTGAGATATAGTTCTAAGGTCTCAGTATAGTCACAACGGCTGTCCCACCCTTCAAACCGAAACGCATTACTGCTTCACGGCAGAAATAGGCGGGGCGGTGGTACCTACCCGTGCGGACTCACAAGAGGTCCTACCACCAGTAAACTCACAAGAGGTCCTACCACCAGTAATACCAGAAGTAATAACATGTACTTTTAAGTTAGCGCTCATGACTACTGGGTCGGGAGTCGTGTGTTTGACTCACACATAGGGAAGCATTCGTCTGATGATAAGGTGGATTATGAATCCCGGCATCAAATAAATCCACCGAATATCCACACGTCTGGTCAGAAAAAAGGAATAAAACAAATCCATTTATACAACAAATAAATATATTTTCCATTAAGTTCCATGTATAAATTTTTAAAATTACATTTTTATTATATAACATCCATGACAACAATATCTCAATAGGTTTTTTTTATTTTTATTTCTATTTAAATATATTACAATATTTTTTTGGAAGTCGGAAACCGGAAATCACATTATCCTATTAATAATATTTAGACATAAATAATGTTTTTATTGGTTTCCGTTTTATTTTATCAAATTCAATTAATATGTATACGGTATACAATACTTTAAGAAATTGGCAATTAATAAATCGTATCGCACCGTACGATACGATTTATCGTGTATACATTTCGACGCTTGAAAGGCAACCGTGACTAAGCGACATTGCGTGAACTTTACAGTAGATTAATTTAAAGTTGAAATACCCGAAAAAAATATATTTTAACGAATCTAGCTGTAGGATTGAAATGATTTTACTAGACCTAGAATTTTTTTTTTTTTTGCGCATCGAATATGGTTATTGCCTATCATTTATGTATAAAGCAGTTATTGTCGCTTAGTCACGTTTGTCTTTCAAGCGTCGATGTATATAAGAGTATATATACGATACTATGTATTTCAAATCGTGAGGTGTTAAACGACTAGTACTTTTAAAAAGAAAGTGATAAAAGACAACATATTAGAGAAAGAATGAAATTGAATTTTTTTTATAACCATAAAAGTGCGAAGCGTTCGATATTCAAATAAATAATTATATTTTTCATGTACATAACAACCAGCTTATTAAATTTGCTCAAAAAAAAATTAATTAACATTAACTATATTATTATTACTTAAAACAAAACATTCAATAATGGTCCACATGAAATATTAACTAACAGTAAAGCATTGAAAAAAAAAACTACAATATAACATAGACTTTAAACACTCAATTACAAAGTTGTGAAACCAGTGAATTTGCGTATAAAAAAAGTCGGATGTTTGAATGACACCCGTGAGTTTAGCATAAAAAAAAGCAAAAGTTTCACTATTCAGGGTCTATATGGTTTTTTTTAAAATCCAGAGCAGAGCAAGCACTAGAATCACATACTATGCAGCCTAAGCAATGATACTTTTATTTTACTAAAATAATATAATATTAGCAACTATATGTACATTATAAGACTATATTTCAATAACGTGGACGTGATTATTAGTGACTAAACAAAAAATCTAGAATACCTTAATTCCCATCAACAATTATGCTAACGTTTTGATACGTTATGCATGTCCCGGCATAGTAGCTTTGTTAATGAATATACTATTAAAAAAATGATAGCCATGACAAAAATCGTATCAAAAAGTAAATTAGAGTCACTCCGGGCTATGTAAAGTAACGACACTCCACACATCCGAATGTGCTCAGGCTTTTGAAGATTATGGTGCAATAAAGAAACTCACATATGTACATACACGAACCCTAAAATATTACACAAATTTTTGGGCTGTCGTGTGAGAAGTGCCACGAACGCGGCGTCGCTTCTAAACTCATACGTACCCTTGGTAGCTTTTGAAAAATGATTCGTATTACATACGCACGAAAGTACCTCTCTAACTAGCAAATGATTGTGTTTAAAGAACAGATTGCTCTGGCATATCGCTGTAGATGCGACAAGGCTCTTCGCGAATGAAAACAACTTTACAAGTAATTTAATTTAATACATAACCCAGGGAAGTGTTTTAAATAAATCATAGTATATAGCACATAGTTCATCGTCTTGTATGAGGCGGAAAGGCCATTTACTAAGAAGTTTAAGCTAAATTTTTTAGAAGAGTATATTTATTTTTATGATTGAAGGATTACTGGTGGCACTTTCCAGTTTCACCAGGAAAGGTGGGCGAGCAAAGGCTCAGCCAGGAGGGGTAGGATTAGCTAACAGCCACCCGAGCGCCTCTGAAGGAAACATAACAACTCGAGAGCAGCTGCTTCGCGGATGAATCTACTGCCGGATAGGAATCGCGACCCGCTGAGAAGATCCGGCGAGAAACTCAGCGGGCTGATGCAAGGGTTAGGCTGCATGACGAACCCCTTGTCGAGTTCGACGAGTATGGTTACCAGTGTCCCTAAGCCGGTTCCTAATGTTAGAGCTGAAGAAAAGTATGTTTATGCTTTATTTTATATTAATGGTTAGATGGGTGAACGAGGTCACGGTCCAACTGATGTGAAGCCGTTATCGGAGCTTATATCACAGAGTCAATACCGTCCCCACTTTGAGACACGCTGTCCAAGTCTTAATTATATTGTAAAATGGCTATTTCAACCTTCAAACGAGAACGCAAGACTGATTCGCGGCAGAATTAGGAGGGACGATTTGAGCTTACAACATGTTACACCACTTCACCGACATCAATAGAGACGGTCACAAATTTTAACGCTGACTGAATTGCCTCATAATTGTGTTTTGACCACGCTCGTAATGTTTAGTGTTCAAAGCTAGCTGTTCCTTTTTACTTTTTTTTCACCCCACGCTTTTTTTTACAATAAAATCATTTTTTCTTACACTATTTTAAATTCAAATTTATTAAAATTTATTTTCTATTTTTTAGTTGGATTGTCTATAAAAGCGTATTTTGTTAGTTTTTTAAGACTATTATTTATTTTTCATTTTTTAGTTGAATTTCAATTTTTTCAAATTTTTTTTATGTTGAATTTTCATCGGTTCTTAATAAGTATACTAAATTTCGAGTTAGTCCAACGTTTTGAAGGGGGTCAAAATCATGTTCAAAGATTCCGTTACAAACATACATACGTCTGAAGCTAATAAAAGCGTATTTAAAAAAAAAAAAAAACAATAAAACTGCCTGGAGTTCTTTATCTTTCTAACTTTAAATTACCTCATAATTTTCTCGTCAGAAAATACTTTTTCTATTATTACTTTTTGAAACTGAGATATAAGACTGTACTAATCTACTAATACTAATTGTTAGACTAGATTTAAAAAAGATCTTTAAATAAGGATAAGGTTTTCATATGTTTGTTTAAATTACAAAACAAAATAAATAAATCAATCAATTTCATTTCTTTACGATTAATTAATGTATGCTGTTAATAAATATTTACCACACAAAAGATAATGTCACCGTTAATACTCACTAAAAACAAAAATTAAATAAGAATATGTATTTTTTGTGAAATAATTACGATGTTACGGCTTAAAATATAGATATCGAATTTAAAATGTCAAATTGCCATTTTTTATTGGTCTTGGATATTTCAGGGTTAATTGTCGATGACTCATAAAATGAAGGAACGCGAATGGAAGGAACGTGAATGCGTCAATGGAAGGTCTGCATACCACTGGCAATTGTGATTACAATTTTTTTTATCGCTTTTTATCTTATTACTAGCGACCCGCCCTCGCTTCGCTTCGGAAACTGTAATTTATTATTGATTTCTCCACAATTTAATGGATGTTATTATACATATAAACTTTCCTCTTCAATCACTCTATCTGTTAAGAAAAACCGCATCAAAATCCGTTGCGTAGTTTTAAAGATTTAAGCATACATAGGGACAGACAGATATAGGGACAGAGAAAGCGACTTTGTTTTATACTATGTAGTGATGAACATTGAAAATTTTTATGATGGTGTAAATCAACAGCTCAAAATAAAGTTGAACGATCTACATTATACACGAATATAATTTTTAAATAGAGTTGTATTTTCCAATTTAGAGGTATCACGTCAGGGATCCGTGATTTCAGTTTCAAATTAAACAATAAAACTTGTCTATGGCTTCAAAACAAAAGAGAAATTAAGGACTCTTTGGCGGGAACGCGAAGTTGTGTGAACTGTTTTATTTTGTTAATTTAATGGTTCTTCAAATTAAAATGTGTGATAACGGTGTGTTATAAATTGTTTAGCATCTGTGAAAGTGCATAAGTTTGGGAAAACGAAACAAAGCTGCTGGACGTAGCTTCTCTTGTTCTCTCAAAAGTCCATTGAAAAAGTCTTACTTACTTACCACTATTTTACTAAAACTTTATTTTATCCGATCTCTGATCTCATCTAGTTTCATTTAATTTCATCCCGATTGATTAAAATTTCGAATTTAATGAATTTAATTTTATTAAACATATTATGTCTTTTTCATATTACAACAGAATATAAGAAGGAAATATAAGGCTTGGTTTAAAGGTCTGGTTTAAAATAAAAAAAAGAAAATTAATTGACAAACTTATGAGAAAACGGTACTTAATTGTTATGTCTTTATGTATATAGATACAGATAGATGTTTCTATGTGTTATAAATGGCTATCAGCTTATGGTAGACAAAAGTAAAAGAGAAGAGAGTCCACGAGCTTGGTTAAATGTGATTTTTGCAAAATTTAAATCTCATAGTATTATTCTTCGGTTTTTGCGCGTGAAATACTTAATTAAAATAACTTTTACGCCTTATTTTTTATGTCTCTATATTGTTTCCGAGTGTTCACGGTCGACTGAATATCGGAATAAAGGTACGTCGAAACGTGTGAAATAATACAATACTAGTGACCCCGCAGTAGTCGAGATTCGACTATAACTAATTGAAATTATAATATATAATGTTTAAAACATTATTATGGTTCTATTGTCAAACACTATTATATTTCGATAATATAATCACAGTATTCTCCAAAACTGCACTACAGATCAATAATATTAAAGACAAACAATATTAATCTATTTTCAATTCGATCACAGACTTTAAACAATAACAAAAGTTTCCCAATTGACAGTAAACAAAGAGTATATTTTTGTGTATGTGTTGTGTCAAATACATGGTAGTGTGTTTAATGTTTTCTTTATTGATTAAAAGTATCTTTTATGCATCATTTTAAAAAAATATTAGCATTGTGCACTCCCTTTATATATTCTCTATAAGTGTGAGAAATTTCATACTCCTCCGTCCGCCCAATTTTCGTAAAAAGGGGTACAAAGTTTTTGCTTCACGTATAATATATAGATACAATAAAAAAATTCCAGATCGAAACTTAGATGTAGTTTTAGTAAATCTCATATTACTGATGTCGTCAATCACGGTATACAGGACGTTTAGTGGAAAGTAATATTTACTCTCGATCATGATGACACGATAACCAAATTTAGCAATATAGCATATTGAATTAGTTCGCCGAAGTGTCAATGGTCTGGCCATATTAGGCGGAGAGCCGGTAACCGTTGGAGTAAACGTGTTCTTGAGTGGAGACCGCGAATTGGCAAACGTAGGTATATGTGGCTGTAAGGATCAGTGGAGTGACGATATATGCAGAGGGGCGTAGATAGAGCAATTGCAGAGGTCTATGTTCAGCTGTGGACTGCTGTAGGTTAATGATTATTTCTTTTTTTTGCCCTTGCCCTTGTAGGCAGACGAGCACACGGCCCACCTGATGGTGAGTGGTTACCGTCGCCCATGGTCGTCAGCAATGCCAGGGGCAGAGCCAAGCCGTTGCCTACCGAAAATGAGGATGATGATGATGATGCTACGAGGTACGGCCTTTCAAAAGCGTCCGACGCGCGTAATATCGTATTTCCAAATCGGTTTTGTGATATTGCCGTACTAGTAATGTTTCTGTCGAACGTTTAAGACGACGCAAGGGGACCTGTGTACTTAGTGCGAGTTTTTTAACGTTCTCGATAGCGTAAAAGTTAGCTCATATTTGTATGGAATAGGATCGTTTGCTCTGCGTTTGCCGCTAGGGGCGCTGTTCCAACTGCATACAAAATTGGGCTAACTTTTACGCTATCCAGAAGGTTAAAAAACTCGCACTAAGCAAACTGGTCGGTCATTGCACGGATGCAAGCATAGCGTTTTGATACAGTTTAACCAATTTGAAAAATTGTTTGTCTCTGTAATTCTCCGAAATCCAATTTTGCATTCGCCCAAAGTTAACAACATTTGTTGCCCATTAAACTCAAAGTTAGCTTACGATTACGATACGATTTGAATTTAACAAAACAATTTACAGTTCGACCACAAAAAAACTGCTTACAGTAAAGGGACACTGCGGACATAAAACGCCTTAAATCTAGACACAGACGCACGTATATAATCTAGCAGCAATATATCGATCATAATTAAGCTTAAAATACAGTTGAATAACTTGAAAAGAATAAATGATTTTCAAGCCTAATAGGTTTTTTTTCAAATACAATTGCTAAATTTTCTTAACACGAATAAAATAGAAGTGGTTTGATTACATTAGTTGTTGTAATTTAGAGATGGCAAATAGGATAATACGCAATTGTGAATACATAAAGCAATACAAAAACTACAATACACAATCTTTCATTAGGGATCATGTGGTGAAATTTTAAATTTTATACATATAGAGGCCTGAAAGGCGTTTTGGTTTAAGTGACATTTATCTTTGTAATTAAAAGGTCCCTTTTATTTGGAATTAGTATCACTAATTCGACGTTTTTAATTGAATATCAATTAAGTTTACCATAGAGGTTTTTTTGTTACGATAGTATTTATTCCAAACTAGCTGACCCGTCAGACTTCGTAGTGCCTCAATCGATAAATAAAAGACCTAAACTTTTGTATAAAATAAACTTAAAACAAACAAAAGGAATCCGTCCGACGGAGGACACATCAAAGGAAAAACAAAATTGTTATTTCTATTTAATTCCGAGCATTTTCATATTTAAAACATTTTCTGGATTTTCACAAATAATTCAAGACCAAAATTAGCTAAATCGGTCCAGTCGTTCTCGAGTTTTAGCGACATTAACGAACAGCAATTAATTTTTATATATATAGATAGATTTTAAACATTAAATAGCTCTCCTGTAAAATTGCAAAAATGTCACTTAAGCCAAATAACTTTTCACTCCTAGATATGTTGTAATTTTAAATTTAAAGGGATTCGTTAAAAAGTTTATGTAAATACATATTATAACTTTTGTGCGTTTTATATTTTTTAATTTTATTCTACATATGAAATTATTACCATATTAAAATAAAGGATTTGAAAATTGTCTTCGAAAAGATTTAGTGATGTTTATTTAAAAAAATAATCTGCAATCAATTAATTTTGTACTTCCGATTTAAAGCAAGGTTTTTCTAATGATTTCGGTGAGTGGACAACTTAATAGATACAACATCGGAAATATATCTACCTACTATGAGAGACGAGATTGTGTGGTCTTACAATTGCAATAGTGGCTGTTTCAGTATTGAAACAAACAAAAAAATGACTATGTCACGATAGAATTAAAAAAGATTTCTTTTTCCTGCCTATGCTGATAGCCTTGAGAGGCTATTTCAGCTTTACCCTAACGTGTAGATGAGCTCACGGGGCTCAAATCGGAAGTGTTGCTAACACTGGCCCTAGCGAGAGCGGTGCTTCGCAGAATCTACCACCGGATCGAAATGCTGTAGGGTAGCAGTAAATATCAGATATCTCGTAAAAATCATCTAGTGACGTCCGTCAAAGCAACGGCGGATACAGGGGGGGGGGGGTCATGGGGGTCATGACCTCCCCCTGAGCTAGTTCCAGGATTTGAACTAAGTTGGACTAATTGAAGAACATCATAATTTATTTATTATCTATTGTTATCAAAATTAAATTATAAGTTCTTAACTTGCCCACGACTATGTGACCCCCTTCTGGCGTCAAAGCTGGATCCGCCCGCCCTTGCGTCAAAGGTTTGTATAGTGAATTCACGTAACTTAATAGAAGAGCAATTCTCACTCTTAGTTTATCAAATGAATATAGTTCTTTTTCCGTTTGTTTTAAGGTATTTTTTTGTTTGCATTTTAACCTAAGGGACTTGATGACAAGTTACTATTCACGTAGTTCATGCATTTGAGAGATTAAAAGTATTTTCATAGTTTTTTTGTTATTTACGCTGCTCGTTTTCGTAGAAATATATATATTTTCAGTTTTTTTTTGGCGAGAACAAAGACAAACAGGAATTCCACTATATTTTTTTATAACTTCATGAGTAATTCAATTCATATTTGGCGTCACCTAACTATTTATATTGGAAAACATGATATTTCGGAGGAGAAAGGAAACAAAGAAGTGCTTGGCACTTTATTTGAAAGAAGACTCAATTGATCTTCCGTGTTCCTTTATATATATATATATATATATATATATAAAAATCAATTTATTTTCAAATCATCGAATGATCTTTGTTACACATAAAGTAATAATTTAAAATGATTGGCACTATAAATACGAGTTTTTTTCTTTTTTGTAATTTTTCACATTGACACAAGTAAAACATGAAATGCTCAATTTACATCCTTAATTAAACGCTACGATATAGTTAATAGTTTTTATAATATAATATATTAATCATATTGGATAAATATAAACATGATCGCACACAAAATATTAAATATTTTCGAAACATATTGGAATAAATTAGATAAATATTGAACAACATCGACGAACACGACATTCAAACCTTTAAAAAAACAACACTTAGTTTTATTTAATATTACACGTTCATATTATTTCATACAAATATTTTCTTTTATTCGGGTGTTCCGTGTTGTGTTTAGATCTCGCTTCGAAACTATAGTTTCAGCTTTTTATAAAAAGCACGTATGTATACAATATTTTATTGTTACTCTAAAATATATAATATTAAATCTAAAGTTCTAGCTAGGTAGTCTGTCGTACATTACAATTATGACGACATAAAATCCAGTTCACACCGGTGTGGGCACATGGGTCTGGTTTCATTCTGATCACTAGGATTGTTTCCTTTGTAAATTCTATACGTAAACTATTTGTATACATTAAAAGTAGTGCCATAAGTAGGAAAAGATTAAATTTACGGTTCTTTAATGCAAATTTTCGGACACCAGTGTGAGCGGGTGAGTTAAATGTAATTAGTTCTCTAAACACTTGACCCTGTGTCAGTCGTGGACTGCATCCGAGGCGCCCGCAGCGAGTCTCGGGATCAATTTCTATCTACGAAATTTAGAATCTACGCTCTACGCACGTAGTGTTTCAATCAGGCACTGCCTATTTATCGATATCGATAGAGGGCCCTACGCTACCTACCTAACTACTCTTGAGACAACTAAGATGATCATTGTAAAAATTTGGCAGTCACGACAATTAAGTGTACGAACGACAACTAGAGGGAGAGATGCTATAATACAAGGAGACTATTCTATCTAAATGATCGAAATTGTCGTCGGATACCCAACGCAAATGTACCGTTTGACGCCGGATAGTGACGCGCTCGAAGATACGGCGTTAGCCGAGGACGATAGAGAGGGAGATGGCGGGAAGGCACGAGGAGGGGCGGCGGTTTGCGGCGACGACTGCGACGCAACGCAGGAGTCGTCACCGCCGCGCGCAGTCAGAGCGGGAAGCAGCGCGAGGATCGGCGCGGCTCGCTGGCACCGCGACGCCGCAGCACCGCGCGCACCGACCGCACACTCGCCGCCTCACTAGCGCCACCGCACAGACGTTCCGGCTCGATTGGTTCTAGCTTGTGCATCGATGGGCGACTCGAAAGACGCGCACTTCCCCCCGCCGGTGTGGAGTTTCTCTCGGACGGCTCGTCTTCCAGGTCAATACGTCCGAGCTTCAGAGCGAGTGTGTATTCTGTTCGTTCTATCACGCTTGGCGGTTCCTCTTCGACGACAGTCGTGTCGGCGATGGTGGAGTCGGCCGCAGCTGAATCAGCACGCGGGGATTCAGCTTGCGCAGTAACAGAGAGATGTGTGCCATCGGAGGATGGCGAAGATGCCGCAGGAAAACGTCGTTCCGGAGTCGTGAACACGGAATCTGATGCCCAGCTGCGCGTCTCAGAATTCTGACGTAGCGTTTCATCAACGCTCCGTTGGGATGTGCGTCGACTGGCACGAGGACTTTCGTCGTCAATGGCGCGAAAATTAAGCGCGCTCAAATCTACGACACCCGCGTGGCGACGAGATCCGTCTCTTCGAAATGAAGGTCGTTGTGAAGAAAACGCAGCATCATAGAGCTCACAGAGACTGGTTCGATCCGAATGTGGTTCTTCGTAAAGAGTCAGATTCCTCGTTTCAGTAGCATCCGAAGGGGTCTCGTCTCGGTTTGATGTGGCTTCGCTGCGTTCTGAGATGTCGAATGTGAAACGAGCTTCAAAACGGTCCGGACTCAAAAGCGGCGCAGAACGTGAACAGCTAGAGTGTTGACCATCACGATCTGACTCCAGGGGTAACGGTCTCATACCGGCGCGGTGCGGTGACATGTCCTCGGAATCAGTCGAGCGATCAGATCTTGCTGCATGGCACATGTGGCGGCGGCCGAGAGCAGGCTGGGAGCTGCACGGTGTGCGTCGACAGCACGTACGTTCGTGTCGGACGTCGGAGCCGCTGCTGCCGGTCGATTTCGAGTGTGGCGGTCGCTTGCGCCGATCATCTTCGCGTCCATATAGGGATGTAAAATCCTCTGAACAGAATTTCTCGAAAAGCTCTTGTGAGCTCAGTCTCGTAGATCCGGTAGCGTTATAAAAAGCTTCGGTCGGAGAGCGAGGGGCCCGTTCGTAAAGAGCGCTCGAACTGGCTCGTTTCGATTTGTCCATTAAACCGAATTTATAAATTTTTGGCAATCGTCTTTCGAAAACACCTTGCGAATGGGCACGCGACGGACCGCGGGGTGCATCTCGGGGCTCCAAAACTCGATCCGAGGAACCGGCTCGAGGCGGCAGTTCCGGGGTCGGCCTATCGCACAGGTAAGGCGGAGAGGCGACAAATTCTGGTTCGTAGTCATCTTCGTCGGGCGCTTCGGTGGAAGGGCCGGAGCGCTCGAGAGAGACGCGGGCGCAATCGCATTCCTCGTGCTCGTCGCTGACGTCGCCTTCGTCGAAGGAGGGAGCTCGAGGTCCGCGGCCAAAGGCTCGCCTGCGTTCATCCGCTGCGGCGTCGTCGTCTTCAAGGCGGATAGAGCGACGCAGCGGAGGGCGGTCCCGACGGGGACGACGAGGGGCTTCGACGGTAGCGGCGTGCGGCAGCTGAGGACGAGCGGGCGCGGGCAGCAGGCGGTCCAGAGAGAGCCCGCGGCGAGGGCGCTGGGGCCGCTTGTGGTCGCGCGGCGCCGCGGAGGGGCTGGTCTCCTCCGGCGTCGTGGGTAGCGCCGCGCCGCGCCCGAACTCGATGAACCAGAGTTCGTCTTTGAGTTCGCACTCTCACTTTTTTTCGTTCATATCTTTATTTAAATAGTGCAACACGTAATGGAGAACTAGATCGTAGCAGTACTTGTATTCGGTCTGCAAGAAAAAAGAGGGTGTTTATAACGATTCCATTGAAAAGAGTAAATTAAAAAGTATGTAGTTTTCATACCATGTTCTCGACGAGCTGTGGCCGGTGTCGTCGAACAGTCTTCACAGCTTGAAACACGTCCACCTCGCCGTGCTTTATGACTTGTTCGATGCACGCGTTGGCTGCGCAGTAGACACCGGCCCGGCTGCGTCCATCCCTTAATAAAATAGCTATAGTTATAAAAATGTGTAATCTATATATGTAAATATAAAAATGAATTGCTGTTGGCTCCATCAAAGTCAATGTCACAAAGTGGGTGGCGGCATACATAAAGTCATGCTTTCCATGGATTCTAAGCTATAGCAAAAAAGCACCCTAGCTTTAAGTAGCAACATCTAATAATAGTTTATTACACGTACAGATTCGTCAATATACATACAAAGATATTGGGCACTTCAGAATCAATCCATATATATGAAAATGAATTGATGTTCGTTAGACTCGCTAAAACACGAGAACGGCTGGACCAATTTGGCTAACTTTGGTCTTGAATTATTTGTGGAAGTCCAGAGAAGGTTTAAAAGATAGATATATATGAAGTTAAACAAAAATAACGATATTGTTTTTCCTTTGATGTGTCCCCCGTCGGACGGATTCCTTTTATTTGTTTTAAGTTTATTTTATACAAAAGTTTAGGTCTTTAATTTATCAATTGAGGTACTACGAAATCTGCCGAGTCAGTAGGTTCTTATTAAATATTTTCAAAGATCTTCATTTTGACTTACGGTGATACAACGCAGACTGGTCCGTAGTCTGTCCGCTGTCGCCAGCGTTCCACCATGTTCATCAGCTCCACTAGTGAATTGGTCGATGACGGAACCTTGTGGCCCATTGGCCAACACGTCAATTGGAATAGTTGCACTGTTTTCGTTGGAGCTTTGACTCCAGCCATCAGTTCAGTCAGTGAAATTATCTGATTACAAAAAAAAAATCGATTTCAACAGAGGCACAATACTCGAATTGGCCCTAACTGCATTCACAATCCTCGCTTGATGTGAGTCTATTCAAACCTTTTTCAATTTGCACAGACTTTGAAAAGAATAAAGTTTTATTCAACAAGAATAAAAGTTTTTTTTTTTCAAATCCACAAAATGATTCAATCGTTTATCGTGATTCAATCACAGTGCGATTGTTTCGGGGCCAGTAATTTTATTTAAATTATCATTAATTTCGTTCATTTATTTGGCTACCTTTGGCTTTAAACTTCTTTATAGATCAAAACGAAGCGATTATTAAAAACGACAAATTAATTTGGACTAACAAAAATGTCGCAGCAGCTAGGCTAGTTTTTTTTTTATAAAATACAGACATATCAAATACTAAATGAATATAGAAATAAATCGGATGATACAATCTAATTTATAATAACAAGTAATATATGAACAAAACAATTCACAATAAAAGCCATACCTTCTTATTGATCCTAAATATCCAAGTCTTAATATTAGTATAATGATTATGAGATACGTGATCTATTGTAAAAACTGGTCCATATTTCTTAGAATGCCGTCCCTCGGGCCAAAACGGCGGGTATTGTTGCTGAAAAATATAATAATATATTGTTATTTTCATGTTGATTATTAAGCTGTAAATAACACAAAAAAGCTTTAAGCTCTTGACAGTATGGCCCATATTGCGTCAATGTACACATTTTCAATCTAGGTTACACCATGTCATAACAGTCAAGGGTCACATATATAATTATTGTAATTATAATGTATAATAATGTTATTAATTAAAAGAAAAAAAATACCTATTTGACTATGTATTCTTATAATGAATTAATAGTTTTAAGCTCACACATCTAATATTTTATTGTTTCAAAAGTAATAAGTTTGGTCCACCCCACACTTTTGCGGAGAAGCAAAATCGACAACTTCATTATTGCTTCATACTTAGACAGATAGAACAGATTATTGCCATGCTCACATCGAGCATCCCGCGGTTTAAATATATTAATCTAGACTATATTTCTTTCTATTCAGAACGATGGTCGTCTTTTTAATCTATACTAATATATAAATATACAGTGGTTTTTACGGATGTTCCGTTATAACTACTGAACCATGCATCCGATTGACTTCAAACTTGGTATCCGTGTAGAAAATACATGTACTTAATGGATAGGCTAATATTTATATGAGTATTGGACTCCCTACACCAGTTGCGGGGGCGTTAATGATGAGAATCTTTGTGGGGGGTGAGAAATAATAATGTTAATTTTAAATGCCCAGCGAAGCGGACGGATGCAGCTAGTCGCTTATAAAATTCCTCATTTCACAACGCCCTCCACACTGTCAAAGACAAAACCATGGCGAAAAATCGTGCGTTAGAAGCTGATACAGAAGGGCGGTTACGACCCTCAGCAGTGAGGTATACGACGCAAGAAGGTGGATAAGATAGTAGTTGAGTGTACTTACAGAATTCTTCGGTGGAACACATAAAACAACGACCGCAGCGCATTCATAATCGTATACTAAAGACCAAAACTCTCCTTGAGTCATCATCAGAGGCCATTCCGTCACTATGTACTCACGAGGCTTGGTGTAACCCTGTGAACAGTATTATGTCAGTTAGAATTAGGAACCCATACGGTATATATCTGCCGCGTAGATTTCATGCGGTCCTATTTGACAGATTTGAAATAAATTGAAATTCAATAATAATTATGAAGTCTACGGGTTTCAGTGAAAACTTAATAATACATTTTATTTAAATTAAACTAATGTAATAACTAAATTCGGACCCATAAGCACTTCAGTCAATCTGCTATGAACAAGAAAATAAATTTAAAAGAAAATAAGTTTTAAATACATCATAAGTAAACAATATATTTTGAAGAGTTCGACGTGAAACTTAAATCGTAGATATAATCAACTGAGTTTCTCTCTGTATCTTCTCAGGAGATCGCGATTCCGATTCGGTGTTACATTTAATGAAGGGCTGTTAGTATTAGTAAGTCCTCTCAGGTAGATTTTTTCCCTGCCTATTCGCTTTTTACTGGTGGTAGGACGTCTTGTGAGTCCGCACCTGTAGGTACCACCACCCTGCCTATTTCTGTCATGAAGCAGTAATACGTTTCGGTATGAAGGGTGGGGCAGCCGTTTTAACTATACTGAGACCTTAAAACTCATATCTCGAGACGGGTGACGGCATTTACGTTGTGGATGTCTATAGGCTCTGGTAATCACTTAACACCAGGTGGGCTGAGAGCTTGACCACCGTCCTATGCAATAAAAAAAAAAGGTAGCCTAAGAGTTGTATGCCAGCTACACCGAGACGGATAGATGAGCTCACGGGCTCAGCCTGAATGAATTTGTTAACCCTAACAAAAGCATTGCTTCGCAGAATTTACCACTGGATCGGAATTGCGACCTAATAAGATTCGGCGAACGAACCTACCAGTCCGCGCGTAATTGAAGTAGCCCCTTAGGCAACAAATCAGAAACAACATAATGTAAATCAGTTTAACCACAACAATAAATAAGCGAGCTATTTACAATTAGATCAATTGAAATTCATAAATTGTGAATTGATCAAGATTAATAGTAAGTACATTGTGCACCAAGGGAGAAAAGTAGGACATTTCCTTCCTAGCTTTCCTAGCCTTCGGCTCGGGTGGCAATTTTACACGCGGGAGGAAATATCCTACTTTTTTCCCGCGGTGCACATACTATTTTTTCTCCTACCAGGCCGAAAGTTCGTGGAGTACCGAGCCGGGGTCCAGAGGCGATGCCCTGGCCGGGGGTTGGGGGGCCGAAGCCCCCCGTACTCATAAAATAAACAATTTAACTGTTTTTTAATTTTTAAATAAACTACTACTAATTGAATAAGAACTGTCTGATGAACTCATCTTTGTTTAATACTTCACTATTAAATTTTATTGCCTTTTGTTTATTTCACTTTTACACTAAACACAATATTGCAAATTACCGATCACTAATCACCCGAGCACAACAATGGCGGAGAATTTTAGGTGCGTGAGAGCAGACGTAGACACTAACGCGCATGCGCACTTGTACCCAGGGAGAAAAAGTTACACTTTCTTCCCTGTGCAGCGGGAGGAAAAGTTACACTTTCTCGGGACGAAAACCGAAATTTGGGCGTAGGTAGGAGAAAAAATAATAATTTTAAACTTTTCAAATAATATTTGTGTTGTTATAATTTTACTTACATCCACGAACACGGCGTTGATGTAATCAGTGAAACTGTTTCCTTGAAATGATGTCAAATAGGGACGAAAATTGTCAGCTGAAAAATAGAAACATTTGAGTTTTCTGAAACAAAATTCCAGCCTATTGTATTGTGGATGCTCTCACACGCACATTTGATATAAGGTCGTGTTGGATGTGGCACTTGTAGGTAGTAATGTAGGTAATCTGGCCTATTTCTGGGGTGAAGCAGTTATGCGTTCTCGTTAAAAGGGTGAGCCAGTCGGTACGCCCCTTGGCTCGATGGTGCGATGACCTCCGAAGGGTGGCCGGCAAGAGTTGGATGAGGAGAGCTGAAGGCTGTGCTCAGTGGTGTGGATTGGGATTGACCTATGTCCAGCAGTGGACGATTGTGGGCTAATGATTATGATGAAAGTGCTACACAATTGAAACTTTGATGTCTTTGTTTCATTCATGTAGCGGTATTCAGTTTGTGAGGTCTATAGCCTTTTTTGTGGCCCTGAATTTTCTATAAAATGACCACACTACGGTGACGAGCGGGTTGGCAAATAGGGATGTTCCATATGGTTTCATCGTTTTAATCGATGTTTTTAAAATCGGGTTAATTAAAAATTTCGCATATTCTGGCAACCCGTTTATAGCATGTGCGCTGTGAGCTGATACACAAATGGAGGGCAAAACAATTGTTACTTACGAGGCACCACTAGAACATCGCGGTTCTTTTCCCGATTATCACCTCGATGACCCCCAGCGCAATCCCCTATCGTGAACCTCGGCGTCTGTTTACATATTTGCTGGTATTCCTTTTGGTACTCATTGAGTTTCGTGACGGGGTCCCTCTGGGATTTTTGCTTCAGCCTCTGCGACAGTTCGGAGACTGGAAACCATGAAATACCGCAGACGACGTGTTCCTCTAACGTATCGTAGACAAATTTGTATTGTTCCTATTAACGATAGAAAAATTATGCTGAATTAATTGACGGAAAATTAGTAATATCACATTGATTTTTTTTATATGGTATCTCTAGGATAGATTAAATTTTTATTAGGGATTTCATACCTCGTTTTCAATAAGCCCTTTTCGGGATTCCCGGAGTTTTTTCAAACATCCGAAGACATCAAAGCTGTCTTCCTCTTCAGCTAGTTCCAAATTCGCGTCGATAGCTAAGTACACGCCCGATCTACCTCCACCATCACTAAAATATATAAAATTATTAGTTTACGTTTCTTTTTTAATTATCACTTGTCTGATAATATGTTAAGAAAAACCTTCATTTTCTAGAACTCTTTAGTTTTCTAAAAAGGATTTTTCTAAAAAGGTAGGTTTATTGATTCTGAAGTACCCAATATCATTATATGTATATTGACCAAATCTGTAGTGTAATACACGTTTCTACTTAAAGCTAGTGTGCTTTTTGCTATTGAAATGCTATTTTGAAAACATGACTTGCGTATGTTGCCACCCACTTTGTGACATTGACATTGATGGAGCCAAGTTCCGGTAACCGCTAAGCACCAGATGAGTTATGAATTCCTCTACCTATCTAGAGAAAAAAATAATTAAAAAAGTACAATATACTTACTTGCAGTGCACGACCATGGGTCCCGCTGCAGGGTTGACGGCCAGCCTCCTGCCAACCACCGCTCTGACACGTCTCCTGAACTCGAGGAGCGCGTTGCTGAATGGACACGTGTGAGAGTGCCACTGCGTATAGTGGAACTGCAGAATGAACCTCTCTTCTATCACCACCTAGAGTATTATTTAGATCTCAAAAACAAACGTTACTTACTCTTGTTGATTAATTTATCCGTCGATGTAAGTAATATTAAATCACGAATATGTGATCAGAAATGAAAACCATCTAAATTATTTCACCTTTCCCTTTCTTGTTCATGTTTACTTTTATTTGTTACAGTTTTTGAATTTATCACCATACAGTCCAAATATTGAAGTCGTCGTGGCCTAATGGATAAGACGTCCGGTGTATTCGTGTTGAGCGATGCACCGGTGTTCGAATCCCAGGCAGGGGTACCGATTTTTCTAATGAAATACGTACTCAACAAATGTTCGCGATTGACTTCCACGGTGAAGGAATAACATCGTGTAATGAAAATCAAATCCGCAAAATTATAATTTGCGTAATTACTGGTGGTAGGACCTCTTCTGAGTCCCTCCGGGTAGGTACCACCGCTCTGCCTATTTCTGCCGTGAAGCAGTAATGCGTTTCGATTTGAAAAGTGGGGCAGCCGTTGTAACTATACTTGAGACCTTAGAACTATCTCAAGGTGGGTGGCGTATTTACGTCGTAGATATCTATGAGCTCCAGTAACCACTTAACACCAGATGGCCTGTGAGCTCGTCCACCCATTTAAGCATTAAAAAAAAACACCGTACAGTACTATACAGTCTTCGTGACGTCACATTTGTCTTATTAATTTTGCGGTATACAATATATTTACACCCTTGATAAGAGCAAGCATCCCCTTTTTAAATTGCTTAAGAAATTTACGTTTTTTTTTGTGTTTTTTTTTAATTCAACTTTATACTGCGGAAAAGAGAAAAACTTACACCCTTCTCAGTCTTATAAAGTCGGAAGGTTCTTATGAAGAAATTGGCGAGCTCCTCTTCTTGCACGATGCCGACGCTGATGTCTCCGTACGTTTCATCTTTCTCTTTGTTTGGTGGCCAATACTGGACGCACATAACCTAAAGAACAATTAGCATTAAATTAAGTAGTGAACAAAACCCTTTAAGACTATACCTATGTATTTATTTGAATTGGTTCCAAAGGCTCTGCAGCTGTTAGAACAAAAATTCAAATTCTGAAAATTATACTAAATTTCTCATTTCAAAAATCTATCAGGTGTTATTGGAAACGTAATGAGGAATTCTTTATTAAGACCCGAATAGTTTTCTTCAACGTAATGTAGGTAGGCAGAGAGTTGGTATATTTAAATCAACAGTGGTAAGGGGTCTTATAAGCCCGCGCTTGTAGTTAGCACCACCTAACGTGTTTGTACCATGAAGTAATAATGGCTTCGGTTTCAATGGTTACCCGTTGTATTGTAAAACTTAGACTTTAGTATCAAGGTTAATGGCGGCGTTTACATCGTTGATATCTATGGGTTACTGTGTCCACTTAACACCAGGTGGGCCGTGAGCTCGTCTACCCATCAAATTAAACATTTTTTTATTACAACTAGGGGCGTCGCATGCTCTTGTAAATACATAAGCAATCAAAATTTTTATATTTAAATAGGGGAGTACGAAAAATATTGAAAATTATACTGGTAGTCTCATATACGTTACAAACCTACAAGGTTGGGCTTTTTTTTGTTTGTTTCAATTCCAATAGGTTTTTGTGCTTTTGCTAAAGGGTACTAGTTGATCCAGAAAGGACGAGATGTGATTTGGTTTGAATGCAGTACAACTGTTGAACAAATAATATTGGGACGTTAATCTTATGTTTGACGGTGGGTTGTGACCTGACGACTATCTTAAAAAAAAACAAAATTCAAAGATTTTATTTGAGGCACTAAAATTATTGCTTCGGTTCATTCATTTTCCAATTGATGTCAATTATACTCTAGGTTTCAATAGAGATAAAGGTATCTCAGAATCAACTATTAAATACATGATCAAATAATAACACAAAATAAATACTGCAGAAACAAACAATGTACACCAAACAATAGTTGTCAAGTTCTACTATCTGGTCAGTGTTGACCACACAATGAAACTCACAAATACTCTTCAATACGATGACCTCTATTGTCCCAACTTTATTTGGACTGCCACTAAATGGTTTGATAAAGGTAAATGTCACTATTTTTTCTCATTGAAAAAACCAGGTAAATAAATTCACCTGTCCTATTTCCTATGGGTGTGTTCGCAAATAAAAGTGTCGATTGACGCGGTTTGTTTTTTTTTGTTTTTTTTTTTTCTATCTGTGGACAGACAAGCGCTTAGCAAATAGAACGGTTGAGTTCAGGAAAATATTTTTCATATTTTCTTTTCCATAAATGTCTGAACGAGCTGGTGTTAAGTGACTACTGAAACACGTAGATATCACAACTTGAATGCCGCCACCCATCTGGCGACATAAGACCGAAGGTCAATTGTTTTGCAACAGGGTTGCTAGGTCCTCCAAATTGGAATATGTTGACGATAGAAATAAGCAAGTTGATACTTATTCGTTTTGTAACAACTCCTGGCAGCGGTACATATGCCAGTGAACAAGCGAAAACTAAAACATGATTTTTGTACACTTTTTTTAATTTCCTGAGTATACAGATGAACACGCATTGCAGCTCACGTATACAAGAAGAGGTACTTTTTTTTATTGCCCTTGTAGGCAGACGAGCATACGGCCCACCTGATGGTGATTACCGTCGCCCACGGACTTCAGCAATGCCAGGGGCAGAGTCAAGCCGCTGCCTACCGTTATTAAAATAAACTCCTCTGTTCAATGCCTCAGGATTCAGCAGTAGGAAACTAATTATGATTTTCACTGGCAAAGCTGAGCTTACGAGCCCATAGACCCTACCTGATTGTGATTGTGGATCTTGAGACGTAGCCATAAAGTTTCAATTGTTTTATTATAATAACCTATCAGATCGCGTACGACTGTTTCGTCACAGAAATAGACATGTTACCTATACAGACTTGCTGCTACACGACTTACCTTGGTAGCAGGTGCTCCTACTGTTTCTAACAATACTCACTTTAATGAAGTCGAATGTCTTAGTGAGCATGACAATGGCGGCGGCTCGTTCCTGCCAGATCATCCGCCAGAAATCCACGACTGTGTCTTCGGTTGGCCCCTGAGTTACTATGTACGCCTTAGGCTTTAATAAACTCTGTGAACAAAGGAATGGTCGCTAGTATTTAGGGCATACCCCATCCTGTAGACCGAATGGTAAACAGTCGAAGTCGCCCAAAATACATCATTACAGATCCTCCAGATCCATTAACGCTGCAAAAGCAGCCTTAGCTGGTGGTACCAAGCACCGGTCACCGTCCTCGTCGAATCCGTCGCTTCCAACGAAGGGCTCGACAAACGAATTAACCCATAGATACAGCCCACTGAGTTTCTCACTGGATCTTCTCAGTGGGCCAGGTTTCCTATCCGGTGGTAGATTCGCGAAGCACTGCTCTTGTTAGGGCCACTGTTAGCAACACTCCGATTTGAACTCACCTACACTTTAGGGTGAAGCTGAAATAGCCTCTCAAGGCTATCACCATAAGTAGAAAAAAAGAATAAAGAAATGTATTTAGGGGTGTTTTGGAATTGCAACAAAAAATTAAGATTTTCAAGAAAAAATCCGTGAGTTTCATTGAAAAAAAAAAAAAAAAGGTTCGTTGTTAGTTTTGTCAAATACTACTTTAAATACTAGTTTAAAACGAGACATTACCTTTATAAACAAGTTATATTTTCTGGAAACTGTTCATCGTGCATATTATTAACTTGATCAAATAGATTTTATTTGAAACTTTCATTTGCGTTCTCTTTAGAATCTTTACAATTTTACATATTTATTATTAAAGATAAATAGGGGAAAGTATAAACGACTTTAGAGGAACATAATTCCTACTGTCTACTTTCTAGAATAAAAGATCAGCCACTGTTTTAAGATCTTATTTAATCTATTAGGGATATTACTGACGCGATTTAAATCAGGTATTTTTCATCCCTCACATCGATATGTGTAATTAGTTATATTTAATTCGATTCACTATTGAGTATGGGTTCACATTATAGTTCGAAATTAAAATGAAAGTAACGATGCATCTCTGTACTAACTCTGAATCACATCGAACATTGAACATCATCTGCCATAGGTAGCATTTTCGCCAATAAAACACCAGAGCCAATAACTGAAGTAATATCTAGTTATGGCACCTTCGTATCTGATTAAACGTAACGAAGATTTTATGCGGTGTAAAAACGTTTATAAATGTTTAGTGCTTGAGCACAGGGCTTGGTCTGGTATATTACAGTTCTTTATGACTTCATAAAAAAATAATGAGCTCCATTCAGCTGGTATATTGAGCGACCAAACGCAGATTCCGCCTTAAATGGCAATCGTAAAACATTTGCATTCGGTACGATAGTGAATGATGGGTAATGAATATCGAATTTTTCGTTGAATGACGTTTGAGCGGTAATGTAATTACGGGAATTCGAAAAGGCCACAATTTTCAATCACAATACATCGGAAGACGAAGGCCTGACAAAGACTATAATGGACAATTCAGGTATAGGTTACTGACTAATAACTGAAGTGTATAGGTCTTTGTCTTCCAACAATCCCGAAATTAATACAAGAGGCAAATGTGGATGAAGTGAGAAGAATTATCGATATACGACCAAAAGTGTCTTTGGTGATTGAAGTGTTGGGAAATACCTAGTAGCCCCTTAGTTTTAGAACTTTGATATATTGACATTTTAGTGTCAAATAGATGGCACGGTCCACCTCAAGAGTAATACATGTGTCTTTACAGACTCTTAAAGCACACAATGCTAATGCAATGTAAAGTTTGTAAGTAAGGGTCTGCTTATTTAGGATATCATTGAAAAATATTATCCAATTAACCTTTTTCGCTTTGGAATTGCAAAGCTATTTTTCAAATGATACGTGAAGCTCAACCATTAGTAGGTACAATAATGTGTTCGCTAACAAGATTATTTCTCGGATGCCTTTAATTTCCTCCTATATTGGACTG
This sequence comes from Bombyx mandarina, assembly GCF_003987935.1. The sequence goes on along the minus strand of NW_021011486.1, from coordinate 3,255,346 downwards.
AAGTGACTCACGTTACAAATTCTAATTTACTTTATTATCTAGAAGTTTCGTTTTGTTATGTTTTTAAAAATGGTTTGTGATTATATTCTAAATACGAATGAAGGTCGACTTTAGGTTGCAGGAATTGTCTTTCCATTTGCTATTATTATTTTAGTTACATATCAACAGTCTGATAATGACAATAGCTAAACAATAAAAGGCGATAAATTCGCCGACAAACAGTCTATAATCTCTACAGAGCATTACTTACTCATTGTTTTAAAAGCTTTAAATAGTCATATTCCCAATCAGTGTTGGAAGCTCTATAAGTCCGATTGAGATGACTGTTAAAAATATTATTCTTAAGGTCTTATTCATTTTTATAATGAAACAAATGAAGATGCATACGTCTCTGTTCTACAAGCGTTATATTTCTGGGCACCGAATTGGAGATCCCCAGTTTTACATAGTTGGCATTAGCAATGTTCACTGGCTCTCAAGTTTCCAAGCATCGTGCCAAAAGATCATATGCGTAAAGACCCAACTTAAAAAAGGAACAAATCTTTTTCAAGGACACAAAGAAAGTAACGTAAAAGCCCAAAATTACGGTAACCTAATCTTATTCACTCAAAGGATATTTTGTCACTAAAGAGTCGATCACAGGACTATGGAGACTCACTTTGTGCAACAATGTGTTTGATCATTAACGTTGAACGTGATCCCAATTTCAATGTGGAAGGGTCTTATTGAACGTAATATCGGCGTACGTGAGCCAAAAAGGGGTACAACGGATTGAGTTCGTTTCTAAAAGCAAAGAGGGTGCTGCTACAGTCTTTAGAATTTTAGAAAAATAGAACGGTTAAGTGGTGAGGTAATTGTCGTCGTCGAAGATGGAGCTCAGTAGCGTATATTAGCTGGACGTAGTCAGTGTAGACAGATTTGATGGCTGTTGATGATAATGATGGTGATGAGGTAGATTATTAAAACCAACGGGCGTCGAGAGGAATATTGTCAAGTCTTTATGAATAACGAAAAAGGCAAGATCTTCTACCGAGTGGGTGTAATTATTCCGATTTTGGATATATGCAAAGTTATCTCGAAAATATCGTTAGCGTGAATCAGGTGATATATCAAATATCTTGTGTTCTATTATAACTACCGTTATGTGGATAGCAGAATTAGTTCATTGAAAATGGGTAATAAACCAAGATAAAAGTTTAATATCTTTGGGTGGAATTGAGAGAGGTTTTCTGTCTCTTTCGCACATATGAGTTTTGTATATTATAGTTTATCCCGTGTCGTGTTTACATAATAAAGTAATTAATAATTAAATACTCACATCTATGTAAGAAGCGTTTATATAATCCGAGTCTGGTTCCCGGTCTATAGTGTCTAGCACCACTCTGTTGTAATCATCTGGGAAAAAACACCAAATGATTATTACACGATATAAACACACAAACATTAGTCGATGCACAGTGTACTTAATTCTAAAATGAAGATATTATGTCTATTAAGTGAAAAGATTTTATCACTTGCCTTCATAATATAATTAATGCTTTTGGAATGCTTTGCATGTTAATTTTGTGATTGAATTAAACTTGCTAGGACTAATATTGATGTGAACTTAAGCTTGTTTATACTTTTCATTTGATATATGATTAATAGATAGTAAATATATTGTAATTTTATAAAATACTGGGGCTTGAAAAAAAAGTTATAAATGTTAATATATAATTTGTAATTTACTTCGTTTCTGTCAAAATGAACTTACAGGTAAATTGAGATATAATAATTAATAATATTTTCGGGATTACTAGGCTTACTATATACTATTACTAGAATATGTATAGATAGATAGATCTATTTAGTAGAATTGGAGATATCAAAAAGTCTAACTTTAATTTAAAAATCTAAAATAATCTTCATCTCGATTTTACATAGGTGAGTCGCGTCGCACATGTTTTGTCAAAGTACAGAAAGCGAACAGGTGCTGTGAACCGTAACAAACTGGGAACAATAACCGCGGGGACCGCAAATTCCCTTTGTGTCACGCTCACGACAAATTGCAGACGACGAAGGATTCTAGACGAAGTATTCTAGACGTTTCTCTGGCTCTCAGCTCGTAGTGTTTGCATACTTAAATCCTTGCGTCTTATATAATACATGCTTCGGATATTTTAGGTTCGAAAGCTGCTTCTAATCAGAAAACGCGTTAACTGATCACCGAAGGCCATAGATAGCCACTAGGCGCTGTAAAGAAATGCATTACACGGAGGAATAGACACAACGGTAAAAATAATTATACCTAACTACTTATTAGGTTAACGCATTACTGCTTCACGGCAGAAATAGGCAGGGTGGTGGTACCTACCCGAGTGGACTTGCAAGAAGTCTTACCACCTATTGTCATTATTCTATTGCCTTATGCCTATAATGTCGAGAATTATTTAAACTGTACATCATCTCATACATTAAATGTCAAAAACTTAAAATGCTTATTTCAACTTGTTACCGCTCTCACGAGAGCGAAGATTCGAATTTGCAATTGAATTTATAGGATGCCAACGGCGGATTGATATGCGAGTTTGACACACAACGCTTATAGAATGGCAATACTGGAATCACTTAACTCGGATACAATGCGAACTTACTCGTACCTTCCACATTTGTTGAAAGGATAATGAATTCTCACCACAGTGATGCAGCATTGCCCCGACACGTATTTTTTTATAATGAGGCTTATAGAGAATATTTAGCTGAAGGTAATTAATTTCTCGGCTGTGCCTCTAACATAGCCGATGTCCACGAGCCATCACCAATTTCTTTCATAGCTGCATGCTACTCCTCATACAGAGGGTATTACAATAAACTCCAAGCAAACTCCTAATAGGGCAATATAAAAATAACCATACTCACAAGGTATAACTTTTTGATTCTGATTTTTGTGTAGATTTGTCTTCTTCGTTGCGTGCCGGCACAACTGCATCTCGACCTTGATCGCAGTCTGTAACAATAGAAAACCAGACATTAAAGAACCCATTCACAATTAATGTACCATTAATCTAGGTTTCTTTTTAGGGTTGACTTGGTGGTGCCGTAGTTAGTGACCCTGACTTTTGCTCCGGGGGTCATGGGCTTTCGATTCCCACATCGGTCGAGCATTCGTGTGATGAACAGGTTTGTTTGCTCTTTGTCTGGGTGTTTATTATGTATACATGCATTATATTATTATTATGTATATATATATATTTAGACCTATTTCAATTTGTATGCCAGTCTTTGGTATCCGTAACACAGGGAATCCTAATTTTAGGCCGGGTGACCGTGCGTGATTTTTTCTATGGTTATTTGTTATTTTTGCTTACTCTGTCAAACGCAAAGCGATAGCGACTGCTGTTAATGTCATTTGAAAATATTTATAGCTATGATAACTATTTTTAACGGTCGTGGGAAAGTGTCTGGGAAAGCGAGCGTGGGAAAGTTAGCCTGTGTTAAATGGTGAAATCTTTAACCCACTGAGTTTGGCGTCGGATCTTCTTAGTTTGTCACAATTACGATCCGATGGTAAATTCTGCGAAGCAGTGCTCTTGCTAGGGTCAGTGTTAGCAACACTCTCAGATTGAGTGCGAGAGCTCACCTACCAATCCGTGCCTAACTAGAATAACCCTTAAGGCTACCGACGTATAGGTTGAAAAAAAAAGGGGGAAATCCATAAGCAAATTCGAAGTGAATGTCACCGGCTAAATAAAATATACCTATATTCGTGAGGTGAAAAGACCTAAAACTCTTAGTTGAGACCAAGTTACTCTCTGCTTTTCTTCTAATAGCTTCCTGAACTTCACATAAATAACATTCACCCAGACAACATAAATCTCTTTTTAAGTGTCTCAAAAAGTTATCTAGAGTAATCTAGACTGAGCTCTAAGTGACGTGACCTACTTGCGAGGCTTTATTTGGCTCGACCTGGCCTAGGTCAGTTATTAAACGTAACATATTCTTGTCGAACTATAAACAAAATGAACCTTAACGTAATGCGATCAAGTAATAAAATACCACCTATCGAGAAATGCAGATGTGGCTTATTTAGCATTGATGTGTACGAGAGGAATACCTTTATGTTGACAGTGACTTGAGATTTACCCACGGGATTGTGATTGTCCGCATGTTGGCAAACATTGTTCGATATGTTAATCATTTTAGGTTTGGCATTATAAGTAAACAAGATATACTCGTAAATACCTAATAGAATAAAACTTTTCAATACTTTTTTTATTGCTTAGATGGGTGGCCGAGCTCACAGGCCACCTGGTATTAAGTGGTTACCGCAGCCCATAGACATCTACAACGTAAATGCGCCACCCACCTTGAGATATAAGTTCTAAGGTCTCAAGTATAGTTAGAACGGCTGCCCCACACTTCAAACCGAAATGCATTACTGCTGCACGGCAGAAATAAACAGGGCGGTGGTACCTACCCGCGCTAAATGCTAAATCCTAATCGAATACATTCAGTGCGGTACTTTTGTGAAGTAGCCATTAGACTAATCGGTAGATAAATCAATTTTGTCTTCCCGCTGTTAAAATAAGACATATCCCTCGTTAGACGATCAAGAGAACTACAAAACATTCGTCACACAACATGAAACTATCAAAGAACTACACAAAGTTGTAAATTTAGAAATCGTGTTTCTGAAACATGGAAATTAATCGTAAAAAATATATATATAAATATATAGCTGATGACAAGTATTATTATTTGTTACGTAACACGTTTGGCGCCGCGTTGCTCCGATTTATTAATGTGATTCTGTCAGTTGAATTCTTTAATAGAGTTGTGTTTTTTTTTAAACACGATAATATCGTAATTAGTGTAGGCCTTTCGCCTAGGTATCAATATTTCTTTCCCATAAACTTGTAAAAAATGATATGCTAATTATTCATCACGCAAAATATACACGGGCAAGGAACGTGCGAAGGGAAAATGGTAGCGGTTTTTGTTCAGAATATGACCTATTAGACTTGTAAGGTAGGCTTTTACACTACAGTTCAGCCATCCATCTCAAGTTATAGCAGTCAGTGGTCTCATTCAGGTACTCAACGAGTTATCGTTCTAGGGTTAGGGAACATTATGGTAGTTTGTGTGCTACCGGTCATGATATATGGCGCTGAAACGTGGACATTGACCGTAGGTCTAGTCCGTAAGCTTAAAGTCGCTCAGTGTGCTATGGAAATGGGTATGCTCGGAGTTTATTCGATGGATCGAGTCAGAAATGAGGAAATCCATCGAAGACCCAAAGTAACCGACATATCCCTAAAGATTAACAAGCTGAAGTGGCAATGGGCCAGATATACGTATCGCATAACCACTGGCCGATGGAGCAGACGCGTTCTGGACTGAAGACCACGTACTGGCGAACGCAGCGTTGGGCGCCCCCCTGTCCGGTGGACCGATGTCTTGGGGCGAGAGGCGGGAAATTATTGGACGAAGAAGTCAAAAGACCGTTCATTGTGGTGGACTATGAAAGGGGCCTACATCCAGTACTGGACAGATAAAGGCCGATGATGATGATTGTGTAAAAAAAAACAGAAATTTAATAATACATTTGCCGTTACTAATATTACTAAATTATTATTTTTCCAGTTGCCATTGGTGGCCATGCTCACGGCCCAGCTGGTGTAATTGGGTTACTGAGTCCGTGAATATTACAAGGTGTAAGCCGCCTATGTCTATAGGGCCTGGTAACTATTTAAGATCTCCCACTGATCCCTACGTGAGATCGTACACTGATCTAAGCAATAATAAAATAATTAAAAAATCCCTAAACATTAATAATGGATTTACGCCCTTTTAAAATGTTTCCAGTACGCTCCAGCTACAAACAGTTAGCATTCATCTTACTGATTTAATATAGTAGAGCAAAAAAAAATACCCGTAAAAATCTCGGTTTATTTAAAAAACATTGCGTAGAGAAAATTGTAATAAAAGGGCTAGTGGACAGACTCAATACAAAATACAGAGCCACCGTTCGCTCGGCTTATCTGAGTCGACCAATTTTACTTTAACCTCAAAGTCAATAGTTAGAATGAGACCGCTTTGGAACAAGAAAGCTAGAAATTGCTTGGTTCGCACACTGAGAAAGGTTCAGCTGGGGCATTGGGGGATTGAAGATTCAGTTTTACAAAATACATTGTGAATTAAACTAGTTGGATACGTATCTATTTCTAGATAGACTAAAAATTAAAACAGTTCAATATCATTTTACCTCTATTTGTATCTTTCACTTTTATTTAGTATATGTTGACGAGCTTTTGCGTTTTAAGCTGGAATAGTCGCATTACTCGATGTTGATACATCGGCCATCTTATCATATAAGCCAAGGATATATAAATGTTTTGAAATTGTTTACAGGCAATTTAATAAAATAATAATAAACAATATGACTAATATCAAACTTGAAACTTTAATTTGCTAATTGCATTTGCTATTTTAAATTACAGAATCTTCTTTAGTTTTAAAACATCTTACATCCACATCCACTTTAGATATACATTCACAAGATCTGTTGCATTAACTCGCTACATTTGTTTGCTCGTTTGGAGCCTCTGGGTCTGCGGAGGGACTTCGGTTCACTCTGTATTCTGTACCGTATGTTCCATGGGGAGTGCTCTGAGGAATTGTTCGAGATGATACCGACATCTCGTTTTTACCATCGCACCGCCCGCCACCGGAGTAGAGTTCATCCATACTACCTGGAGCCACTGCGGTGATCCACAGTGCGTTTCCAGAGATCTTTTTTTCCACGTACCATCCGGCTATGGAATGAGCTCCCCTCCACGGTGTTTCCTGAGCGCTATGACATGTCCTTCTTCAAACGAGGCTTGTGGAGAGTATTAAGCGGTAGGCAGCGGCTTGGCTCTGCCCCTGGCATTGCTGAAGTCCATGGACGACGGTAACCACTCACCATCAGGTGGGCCGTATGCTCGTCTGCCTACAAGGGCAATAAAAAAAATAAAAAAAAGTTGTCATTTGTTGCTATACTAGAAAAATATGAACCGCAACAAACTCCACAGTTCATGCGCGTATAATAATGGATTGTGTTATATCACAATATCACAACAGTCCATAATGGCGGCTTACAAGATTCCTGTAATGGAAATACTTGGCTGGAGATCAAAGTACGGGAAAGTAAAATAATCAAGAACACTCTCGCAGATTATCTTTGTCATCCCTTATTGTATTCGAAGGATGTGATATGAGACTTCTGTCTATTATTCCGGGATTTGGACTTTAGTTACGTGACACGCAGTTTTACCAAATTTTTTTATTCAGAAAGAATGGAATACATTCCCATTTTCGCGGATAAAGAGTCGATTGTGTCACTCTGTAATCCATTGAATATTAGTCCTATAGCAACGGTTACAGTGGCATATTTTGCAATGCGTATGCGTTGCCTTAATGGAGGCGGTGATAGATAAGAAATCATGCTAGATAGGGTTTACGTAAAATTCATCTTTAGTAAGCAAAAGGAGTATCAGAGTCCAGTTTGAATATCTTACAAAGATGACTCGCATCGGAAATCGAACCTGGAGTTTGTGGTCCATTAGGGTTGCTAACTATTAGACTGAAGTTGCGATCACATCCGTGAATTATATGAAAACTAAACTATTTTTGGTTAGTATTAAATATCTGATAGTTTAGTAATTTTTTGTCAGTACTGTAGGTCTTTGCGACAGCTACAAGCTACATGCTGGCGGCTTCCTCGGAAAACCTAAAACTTAATCCAAAATAAAAGCTCATTAAAAGCGACAGAGGTACAATCTTTCGGCACGGACGTTCGTTAGTTAGAGTTGCAGAAGTTAGTTCGGGAGCTGCGACTCTGTTTGTTACATCAGCTTGTTTTTTTTTTGTTAGATGGATCTTGTTACGAGAAAAATTGTTTCGTCGGCATCACGAATGAATACGGCTGTCAAACTTGAGAGATGTCTTATAATTTTTTTTTAATCGGCATCGCACAGTTTACGCATGTGCCACTGACAATCTTTAGTTGTTTCACGGAAGGGAGCACAAGGTCCTGAGCCGTGGCCCCCTCGGTGCTAAGTGGTTCCGGAGTCTATACACATGGCAACATGCCATACAATGCCTTTACCTTTAGACAAAATTTACATAATCTACATAAAATTTAAGTAATAAGTAATTAGTAAAAGTAATTGAAGTCCGGTGCAGTTGTGTTGAGCGATACACTGGTGTCCGAATCCCAGGCGGGTACCAATTTTTCTAATGTTATACGTATTTTAAAAATGGTCACGATTGACCTCCACGGTGAAAGAATAACATCGTGTAATAAAAATCAAACCCGCAAAATGATAATTTGCGTAATTACTGGTGGTAGAACCAGCGACCCTGCTTATTTCGGCCGCGAAGCAGTAATGCGTTTCGGTTTGAAGGGGAGGGCAGCCGTTGTAACTATACTTGAGACCTTAGAACTTATATCTCAAGGTGGGTGGCGCATTTACGTCGTAGATGTCTATGGGCTCATGAAACCACTTAACACCAGGTGAGCTGTGAGTTCGTCCACTCATCTGGCAATAAAAAAAAATCATCGGTCATCGTCTAGTACAGTTTTATTGCGAGAAGACGATATACGTGCTACGGCGTTCTTTTGATAAAACTGGGGATGTGAGTTGAGCGCTTATGCTACAAAAATTTACATGACTATATTATACTTTACCTGAAACTCGAGTTTGTAAAGCACTGGAAACTTCCGTCGCTGTTCGCAGAGCTTCGTGAAGTTCTTTAGCTCGACAGGTCGGTCCGGTATCGTCTCGGATATGGAACCATTCTCGTCCGCTGCGAAACAGATACTATTAGTACGGAAATCCAGTTGAGCCGTTAGGTTAAGGTTAAGCGGTTCTCTTTGTTGACTACTTTATTTTAATTACAGTATTAATAAATACAAAAGAAACAAGAACACGTTAATAAGTTTTTAAAAGTCGTTTTCAAACACATACTAAAATTATTTTCATAATATTAGGTCGGTCTAATGGCAGGTTAAGATTCAAAGCATTGTATTATAATTATCTAATTAATGAATTACGAATTAAATTAGCGAGAATGTTCTATGAATTGTGTTACATAAAAACTAAACCCTTTTTCAATGCTACGTATTTTTGTTATGGCGGCCATTTGTAATTATAATCAGAAGAGATAAAGAACCGTAAAACTATACCTGCATACCATTTTAATAAATAGTTTTCTTTAGTTTTATACGTCGCTGTAAAATTATAATTATTACACAACTTAAATACCAAACATTATTTGCTTTATTATTACTTCGTTCAGCAGTGGAGAAATAGATAAAAAAACGGTAAGGTTCATCGCCCGAAGTTCACAATTCATATAATAATATATTGAAACTTAAATTTAAACTAGTTTTTAAAATGAGATTCCTTAATAATGGATACTTTTCAGCCCGATAATATCAAGTTTTATTTGCTCGTAGAAGACAAAACAATTCAACTGAAATCATAGCCGCTCTCACCTAGTATTTTGTAGATTTCCAAGAAAGTTCCTACGAAATGTTTATTGTCTTGTTTGTCACAAAATTGTTTGGCCCGAGCAAGTGTAAATCCTATTAAAACTAACAAAACCTCTGATATTATCAAAGAACACATTAAGCGAGGCCCCTGAATAAATATTGTCCCTCGAAACACTTAACCACACCACCCACAGTACACTAATCTCATTAATTACGAAGAGCAGACGTACAAATGGAGAAAACTTAAATATGAGGTCGTTTTTTTTTGTTAATTGGATGTGATGGTATAAAATGATTTTGTTCCATTTCATTTTTTGCTCCATTAGACAGATGAGTTGTTCAACATTTTCGTAACCCAAACTAGGTGGTACATCAGAACGTGAATACTTTCTGAGATTTGAAGTCGGAATCTTAATATAACCACTGTCCGACGCATATCAAACAGGATAGCACAACTACTTCGAGGTAGACATACAGAACGGATTTACTCAATAGGGCTCACAGTACGGCCTATCAACAACAAATTAAGCTTCAACACCAGTTTGGAGTCCCCGTGACGTAAACGATAAGATTCCTGATGTACTGGTATTAACCGATGCGACAATGCCAGTATCCAAATGCAGTAGGCAAGTGCCAAAAACATCCACGATAAGAGAATAGTATTAAATAGGCGATAGTATTAAAATCAAACCTAAAAATATTAAACTGCCTTAGCATTGTCGCGAAATAGTCATGTGTTCCGGTTTGAGTTGCTTTCATAAAGCAATTGAGTCTTCAACATCATGTTTTAATACGGACAGTGAAAATTACGTTCTATTGTCTATGAGATTTGATAACCTTTCAGAAGTGCAGGGCAGTGAGGTTGTTTGTATATCGACAATTTTAAAATAACAGACAGTATATTTCTTACAACAAATAATCCCTTTTAGGGCCAGAATTGAACACAAAATATATTACTCGTATAGATAACTATATAATCCACTGCATTGTACGGAGTTGTCTGTACAATTGACGACCGGCGGCGTTTCAAACCAGCCTCAAGGAAGTTCGATATTTATTAAGCGGAAAGGCTTTTAGTCTTAGTTTCTGGTGCCGTATCTATGTACGTGTGCAGAAAACGTTCTAGTGTGATTTAAAGCGTAGCTCGTATACTCTGAGTTTTAGCACCTTACATTCGTATGTACACCTTATTTATTGTACTCTTCATTTGCGAATAATACTTTTAGGGTCTACGTAAGTAAGACAAAGAAACAGACCGTCGCCTTTTGCCGTAATTTGTATGGCTTTAAAGGTTCAGGGAACCGTTCAAATAGCAAACGCATTTGTTGGTCGAGTTACGGATATTGGCCAACTTGGGAACAGGGCATGTGTTAATTGGCTGACAAAGGCTTTGACCACAATGTTTGCGTCTAATCTTGTGAGAGCACCGACAATAGCACTCTCTGGTCAAATATCGATGCTAAAGAGCTCCGAGCAAGCTCATTTCGAGGAGAGCTTTGTGATAAGCCGTATTTAATGAAACCATATTATGATTATTCGCAAATGTTGGATATCAATGCGAATAAATAATTAAGGTTGACGCAAAGTAACGTATCGCATGAGAAAGAACGACCTAAAAATTTTATAAGAAGTGAACACTCCAAACTTGAAGGGCGAACAACCCTTTCGGGGATCTGACGGTTGCGGTCGTTATGGCCCACTAAACACGAGTGGGATTAAGTGCCCTCCGTCAGCCATTACGGAAATGACAATGATGATTATGCGTAAGAGAATCGCGAGTTTCGCTTGAGTATTCAAAAGTTTGAATTCGAATATTGAGGGAGAAAATAATGTGAATTTTTTCTTTTGTGTACAGCGTTGCTTCACGAAAAGTATGCGGGATGTTTGCGTGATATCAAAATACAATACCACCGCTAATTACGCAAGTTTCTGACTATTAAACGAGGAATAAGTCTCAATTGCTTAGCATGTCGGCTATCCAATCCTTCAAAATGAAACGCACCATTTTGAAGTAGGCAGGGTGGTGAAACTTACCCGTGGATTTTAAAAGACGTCGTATTACCATTAGATGAGATTCCGACTACGTATCCCAAGCTAAGTTTCGGTATTCACCTAATATCTACTGTTAGATGTTTAGCTTTTTTTGACATTTTTGTGGGTGGGTAGGTTGCCTCTGCTTATAAAAATATCACGGAATAGGTTCGTGGCCATTACATTTTGGGACGCGGTTGCGTACGGAAGTGCTGTCGGTACTGTCGGTTTGACTTGGTATGATTTGTAAGCCTGTACCAATTTATTGTTTGATTGTTCCTTCAGTGCCACTGGAATTGTCATAAAATTGTACTTATGGCATAGGATCTGAGTGTAAATAAATCTCATTGTTAAAGATTGATACTAAAGATCCCCTTTTTGGGTTAATTGTTAATTTTTTTAACAATCTCTCACTTCTGGTTCCTTAAACTATCATCCTCACTAATTAGATCGCGATCTCATCTCCCATATAAACTAAGAAAAAATCAACTCTGATTATATGACGGTTGTTAAAATATAAACGGTAATCTATATTACATACGCTAAATTTATTAATGACTTTTAGCTCATAACAATTTGCATACTAATAAAAACTAATAGTGATCGTTTAAAAAATACATTTTCGATTAATATAAATCACAAAATCCTAAGAAATTACGAATAAGTTTGCAGCGGTCCTTCACCTCACCGCCGGTTACGTCAGATCAGAAGCAATAAAATTATATTTACAGTACAATCATTTTATATTTCCTAGACATAAAAATAATAATAATTTCGAGCATCACAAACACAATAACAATAATGGTTTTCGGAACTTTCCATTCCCTGAGATGTGTTCCAATTTCGCATCGATGTTGGAACGGCCCAAATCTGACATAGTCTGGAATATTCCATTTAAAATAGACCCGTGTTTTATAGGTACATTATTATAACTGAAGTCGGAATAGTTGTTGAAATTTACGATGACGTCAGTTTTGAAAACAAAATACAAACTCATCTCAAAGTTACATATACAGACTCACACGTAAGCATTTTGTACCGTACAATGGGGTAAATAGGGACAAAATCGACCTTCAGATTGAATTTTAAAATAGTTCCAATTAAATAGTCACTGCTCAACCAAAGAAATAAGTTGAGTCTTGAACGTACCTAGGTGATAAAAACCGTAACATAATTTTAATTATTAATTTTAAAGAAATAATCGGTAAAATAATGGTCGTCCCAATTTACCCAGCGTCCGGGGTAAATTGACACGGTTAAGGGTTAAATTGGGATATTTGTAAGGGTTGTCAACTCGCAGTACTGCGATATATAGGTAGGTGCCATATAATTATTTATATGGACCGAAATGATGAATACAATCCATAATTTAAGCACAATACACAACATAGTGTAAATTAAGCTGGTTTCTATTCCGAAGCGATGTGANATCTCTTTAATGTATTTTAATACCCGAACCCGAGAAACGAGGGGTGTTATAAGTTTGACACTTCATTGTTTTGTGTTGTTTGTTGTTTGGGTGCCAATTATAATATGATTATAATATATTTTGAAAGTAGCACTAGAATATATTTCATTGAAATTAAAAGGTGGTGCTTAGGGCACCATTATAAGGAACTATAAAGCTACAATGGGATATGCTTTTTAAGTCGTCGAGGCCTAAAGGATAAGACACCCGTGCATTCGTATCGAGCGATAGACTATGCCGGTGTTCAAATCTTGTAGGCAGGTACCAATTTTTCTGATGAAATATTTTTTTTATTTTTTTATTTATTTATTACACTTCATGTAAAATTTACATTGGCGGACTTAATGCCTAAGGCATTCTCTACCAGTCAACCAAAGGTAGTGCAGAGTAAATAGTGGTAGGTGCAATGAAATTTATATTAGGTAACGAATACATACAAAAAATATGTCCTCAACAAAAGTAAAATTTAAAATCTAACATTCTTAATTTAGAAATATACCCTGCATACTGTTCCAACTTTATTTGGATCAATTTTGATCGTATTATTCTTGAATGGAAATTTTCCTATACTTTACGGCTACGTATCTTTGCCAAATTTTTATTCAATCTTTTTGGCGTTGGACCAAGATTCGTTCGAATTAAATGCACTTATGACAGATTGATAGACTAGTTTCATTGTATACGATTGTTTATGTTTTTTTAGTACAATATATTTTATAATGATAAGAACATATACGCCACGTTTATAGATTTGTGAATCTCAGTATTGCGACTTAGTTGTCGTTCTTATGTGAACTCGAGTGGCTATAAATACATAGTTTCTTCTTGATAAAAAATCAAACGATACTTTTTTAGTTACTGGAGCATGGTCATCATCTGTATTTTTTTTTTCATATTGGCATTGAGAAAATAAATATGTAACATTCAAGGTTTTACTACTCATTTCTCGTTGGTTTTCAGTCAGGTCTTTAACACAAAAGCACAAAAAGCTGTTCTCAAAATTTTCACAAATTCTTTTTTCAATGTCAAGATAAGTTTTTGCGTTTGTGGTACGTTCAACTGCAAAGATATTTAAACCTACTACCTACTACCATTAAATATTGTGTTTCTCAAGCGCTTTTCAATTTAAGAATGAAGATGTAAGATAAGTCAGCTCCCAATTATAGTGGCATTCATTANTAAATAACTAAACTCAATTAATTCACTCACTCATAATTGGATATCTCGGATTTTTAATTAATGTTACATTTAAAATCTGAGGCCTGTTTTTATTTGTGTGTGCGTTGTGAATGTTAACAAAATCATGATTCGACGCGAAGTTTTGATTCGTTTGAGTTCTTTTAACTTTTAATTTTTTTTATTGCTATAAAGAACATACGACCGGGCAGATATTACAAGGTAAATGTTGCGAAAAAAAAGTAATTATATATATACTTTTCTTTTACCTATAATACTTACATAAACTAACTGATAAACACATTAACCTTCTTTACATCACGCAATTAAGTGATAGTATAGGCTAAAAAATTTATTATAAGATATCAGTGACAACCCTAACAAGCCATCCCTATTTTGTCTTTTGGCGTTCCAAGTTTGTGTTTTTTCGTCCCTAATTTTTCCAGTCTCGTTCCCAATTACCCTACATACGTCCCAATTTTCCCCAAAAAGAAAGGAAAAAATATACATTTTTTATTTTGTCGAAATATTGTATTTAAAATAAGAATATTGCAACTTACCGTTTGCTGTGGTATTTCCAGGTGTATTAAAAACTTATATAAACTGTGATCTTATTGAAAAAACAACGATAATATTACTTTTTTTAAAAGTTCTTTAAGCTGTTTTAAAACGCACTTTTCAACCACTATTTTAAATTTAATTTGACGAATTTTTGAGACCAACTTAACTCATGTTTAGTACTTCCATAGTTAACTTGGTTTTTCTTCTATACATTGATAAATATTACCTTAAAGAAAATTAGGTAGATTCCGTGCTACAAGTACTTTGAGAATCTTCCGCAGGTTTGTCCCAATTTACCCCAGAATCCCAATTTACCCCATGTCATGGTACCTTCTTTATTTGTGTGGATCTCCGATAAGAGAGATTTTGGAAATGGAACATGACGACATTATGCTTGTTTTTCTATTGTCAGCCAGTGACAGTTACAATATCTCTAAAAAAAGAATTATTGGAATAAAACCCATGAAGAAAACGTTGTTGATATCGCCAAATACCATACATAATATATGATAATCAATATAAATGTTTGAAGCACTTTTGTCTAACCACAGTCACAACCGATAAATTTTTTATATAAAGCACCACAACAAGTTTCTCCTTGCTTCCTAACAAGTAGGTATTTAATGTGGTGTAAAAACATTTAATTTTATTTATCACTATCAATAGGTTAGTCATTGTTTTCGTAATCCCTAGGTTTCATACTTCAGTGGTAATCCCCAAATATTTTGTGTAATTTTTCGATTGAATTGTCAAATTATCATGTGTTGCCATATAAGTATTTTATTACTGTTTTTTGTTGAGCGTATACATTCAATAAGTCACAGTAGTTTCTATCCAAAATGGCAATTTGAATTAACACGTTTTAGTTATGAAGTTAAAGCTGTATTTATTATGATTATACCTGACTTATAGAAATTGATAGCTAAAAGCATTTTGATTTAACTCCGTGGTTTTGGCCATTATCGTTCTATGTTAAGTTTCTTTAGTAAGCTGTTTGGGAGAAATATTTAGCTTCAAGGGGGCAATCTCTTTAATGTATTTTAATACCCGAACCCGAGAAACGAGGGGTGTTATAAGTTTGACACTTCATTGTTTTGTGTTGTTTGTTGTTTGGGTGCCAATTATAATATGATTATAATATATTTTGAAAGTAGCACTAGAATATATTTCATTGAAACTAAAAGGTGGTGCTTAGGGCACCATTATAAGGAACTATAAAGCTACAATGGGATATGCTTTTTAAGTCGTCGAGGCCTAAAGGATAAGACACCCGTGCATTCGTATCGAGCGATAGACTATGCCGGTGTTCAAATCTTGTAGGCAGGTACCAATTTTTCTGATGAAATATTTTTTTTATTTTTTTATTTATTTATTACACTTCATGTAAAATTTACATTGGCGGACTTAATGCCTAAGGCATTCTCTACCAGTCAACCAAAGGTAGTGCAGAGTAAATAGTGGTAGGTGCAATGAAATTTATATTAGGTAACGAATACATACAAAAAATATGTCCTCAACAAAAGTAAAATTTAAAATCTAACATTCTTAATTTAGAAATATACCCTGCATACTGTTCCAACTTTATTTGGATCAATTTTGATCGTATTATTCTTGAATGGAAATTTTCCTATACTTTACGGCTACGTATCTTTGCCAAATTTTTATTCAATCTTTTTGGCGTTGGACCAAGATTCGTTCGAATTAAATGCACTTATGACAGATTGATAGACTAGTTTCATTGTATACGATTGTTTATGTTTTTTTAGTACAATATATTTTATAATGATAAGAACATATACGCCACGTTTATAGATTTGTGAATCTCAGTATTGCGACTTAGTTGTCGTTCTTATGTGAACTCGAGTGGCTATAAATACATAGTTTCTTCTTGATAAAAAATCAAACGATACTTTTTTAGTTACTGGAGCATGGTCATCATCTGTATTTTTTTTTTCATATTGGCATTGAGAAAATAAATATGTAACATTCAAGGTTTTACTACTCATTTCTCGTTGGTTTTCAGTCAGGTCTTTAACACAAAAGCACAAAAAGCTGTTCTCAAAATTTTCACAAATTCTTTTTTCAATGTCAAGATAAGTTTTTGCGTTTGTGGTACGTTCAACTGCAAAGATATTTAAACCTACTACCTACTACCATTAAATATTGTGTTTCTCAAGCGCTTTTCAATTTAAGAATGAAGATGTAAGATAAGTCAGCTCCCAATTATAGTGTCATTCATTAACGTAGTCGTGTTCACAAAGGCTGAAGCTGAAGGGGCAAAAGCAGATATCCCTGACGACGCTTTCCTTTTGAAATGCTTGAGTTTTGTTTGTACAAGTACAAACCATGTTTACTCAATTATTTTCCATCATCTATAGTTACTGCTGTAAGTTGGTTAAATCTTTATTTTATATCTATTTTAAAATATAAAAAAAGGGTATTTTTAGAATGGATATGACCATATATGTATTTGTTTGAGTGTACTTTGTCCATTCCTCATTGAAGCCAAGACTTTTTGTGCACTTGTTGTTGGTATTATGGAACAATATAGTGTTTTTAATGCATCCTTTATTTTAATAAGTAGTTTTAATATGGCGATATTTATAGGTTTTGATTTGAAAATGACCTTTGCTTTCAAAGCGTTGTTAAGTTTTTGGGGACTCAATCCAGTTATTTCCAGGATCTTCAAACATTTGACTACATAATGTCAATTACCGTTTTTTGTCTCCTTATTATCTATTCCTAAACTAATTTTCTAAATGAATAAGTTGAATGAGTGAAAAATTGAATGAAAAATGAAACATTTTTAATCTTTCAGGTCAGTGAGGTACCTACTTAATTTAATAGAATAAAAGTTCCTCGAACAATTCCACGCTGGTAAGCGCATGTTTATTTTTATGCTTACAAATTACTTAACCTTTTTTTCTTTTTAGCACGCGCAATGCAAATTACCGCGTATTCTTTTAGTACAAGGTCAAATTCAATGTTTCCCGTAGTTCCCCCATGGGTGGGAAGTCGACCGGAAAAAATAACTTTTGTAAAAACGTTTGAAGCTTTTATCGTCTCGATTACAATTTGTGAAACATTTAACATTCTTCTGCTGATTTTCTTATGCTTTTTCCTATCTCGTGGTTTATTAGTTTTAAATATATTACATTTTGTCTTATGGTTATATATAGATTGGATAGGGAACCAATGGATTTGTTGGTCAAATATTTAGAATTTCGGTTGGGTGATTGAATTGATACTTCCACTTTTTGTTTCAAGATGGAAAGATATGTTTCTCGAACGACTATATAAAATAAAGAAACATTCAAGACTTAAATTTGAAAAGGAATTTCCGACCGGATCGTACATTGCCAATTTTAAACTTGCAAATAGAAGTAGTGGCCGCAAGCTATCTTCAGGGACATGTATTACAAGTGAGGTGCGGGAAACATTTCGCGGGGCATTTCTCCTACAACATATAAATGGAATCTAGTTATGGTATATAGGAGACAATTTTAAAATACCTTTCTTTACTAAAAAATAATACATAGCTTAGTCGTAGATAAGATCATCAGTCTTCTACCACAGATAATAATAATTATATTCTCATTCTTAAGTTTGAACTCGCAATTGATCGGGAATCGTAGGGGTTTAAGTGTTGACCAAGAAAAACAAACTTCAGCCTGTTCTGGCAAAAACGACTGCGGATTACATTAGCATTATATATTTTGGTAATTGAAAACCTAAGCTTTAGGGTAAACATATATAACATCAAAATGCAGATCATAGAACCAGAAATGGATGATGTAAAAGAAACACCAAAAGTAGAACAGAAAAAGTCCCTTCTTATGGGCACGATGCAATGGATGGACTACTGGAGATATAGCCCAAGGAGGATAGGCGTCAGGCCCGCGGCCGGTTGTAAAACGCATGCCAAATCCCTAGGCAACATGATAAGAACTGCGTCGACCTCACATAATGTGAGATAAGAGAAAGAAGAAACAGACTATTATAGTGGGACTTAAATCCAGTAGTCAAGTACCATTTTGTAAGTAAATACTTCCTTAAAGCAATACGTGCTCGAACGACTTCCACCGTGAGGGAGTAAATGGTGAAATGAAATGAAATCGCAAATTTGTATATCGCAATTTCAAACTTTCTTGGAACTGTTCCCTGAGATCAAAGTAGTCGTATGATTGATACAAGAATTTTAATAATTGCGATGGGTAAATTTTGTATGCTTCAAATATTTGTGTTGCACGCAATGTTATATATTTATTTATACGTTTAAAAGTCGAAGAAGTGTATATGTTCCCTAGAGACCTCGACATTCCGGACCGATTTCGATGAAATTTTCATAAAATATTTATATTAACCTAGCGGGTAGTCGAATTAAGTGTGCTAGCTTCTTCTTTTCACTGTCTCCACCTTATCCCACTAGGCGTGGTCGGCACAGCGAATTTTTCTATTCCATTATATTTTGTCTGCGGTATTTTTCGCACAATTGGCGAAGGGAAAAAATGGCGTCCGTTATACTGCATCCCGTCATGGACCTGAACTGATTCTGTGATACCTCACTCTTCTTTCTCATTCTTCTCACTATCACTTTCTCTCAAGCTTTTATACTATGTGACATGAGCTTTATTCGTGTATAATTGTTGCTGAGGTGGTAGCGATCGGATTAAATTCAAATTAAAGATCAGGTAACAAAGTCGTCTGGGCTTGATTAGTATGAAAGAACTCGAAAGTAGTAGGACCGATTTGAAATTGATTTAGAAAATTAATGAAAAGTCCCAAGAGAAGAGACGTAACATCGATTCTTTTTATTGGAAATGTCACTTCATATTATTTACAATAGACGGCGAATTAAACTCACCTGGTCATCTGATATAACATAAAACAAATGAACCGTGAGATCGGCGGTCTGGTAAAACTGATACTACATTTTGCAAGTGAGTTTTGTTTTCCGTTTATATTAAACTACGTTATTCCCTATCCGGCTTCGCTAACAATCACACTGAATATGTATCAGATGAAACCCGATCAGACTATTGACAAAAAAGTACATGACTATGCTATACTTGAAACAAAGTACAGATGAATAATTGAATTTTTTTTATTTAATTTTAACCTTTTTAATGAAATGAAGCGGTTTTACTCTTATACTTAAAGTCTGTCGCATGTCTTATTCGCGGGAGATATAGGTAAGGTTAGCGATACCTATCCTTACGGACTTACTACATGCAAAACCATCAACAAATATTACTTTCTAATACATTACATCAAAGACTAAACGTTCTTAGGATCGTCAATCATTTTATATAAGAATATACCTGTATATTTGAACTTGGTCTTGGCACGAAGCCAAACGTGGATGATTTATAGATGTTCAAAGGCTTCGGAAAATAAAGTTTACCAACGGTCGTGTATATTTCTATGGCTTTGATTCGATTGAGTTCGTTCAGTAATTATTGTAGCTGTAGAAAGTTGGTTTATCCATCTGTATTTATTTTAATTAAGCAAAAGGAAAGTTCCGATTAATGTACAATAATAGAGGAAATTGACTACAATACGCTAAATGAGAAACTATAAAAAAAAATTGACAAAGCAATTGTTGTATACCGCAAATGTACAGAAAAGCCCTCTTTGAAATACTAGGAAAAATTGGAAGTGGTTCAATCGGATTAATTATTTGCGAACAGATTACGAGCGAACAAAAACACAGACATTAATTTTAAACATTTCGTATCTCCGCAATGCTGCAGTGCCGTAGGCGCCCCGACCGCGTATTTATGTGGCCATCGCTTATCACTGCCTTTGTAAGAACTGTAAGTGTACATAAAGTTGATGATAAAGTGTCATAAATCTTCCTTGATGCGTCAAAAACGTAATTGCAAAGTTTCAGCTCTCACATAGAACATGAACAATAACGAGTTAAAATTAGTATTTTTTGCCCTTAAGGCAACAACTACAACTGTTGACATATTAATCTGAACTAGAAGTCCCGTAGTAGTCGAAATTCGACTATAATTAATTGGAATTGTAAGTTTGTACACTATTATGATTGTATTTTATACTTCTATAATCACAAATTTCGCCAAGACTACACTATGAAAAATATTAACACAGACAAACAATATTTAATCTATTCTCAATTTGACAACAGACGTCGAGAATAAAAGTTTGACAATAAATAGTATGCATGTGTGTGTGCGTCAAATACATGGTATGTAGTGTGTGTAATGTTTTCTTTATTGATTTGATGTATCTTTTATGCATTATTTTTAAAAAATATTAGCATTGTGCACTTCTTCTCTATATTCTCTATAAGTGTGCAAAATTTCATACTCCTCCGTCCGCGCATTTTTCGTAAAAAGGGATACAAAGTTTTTGCTTAGTTCCAACGTGTCGTGACAACTGTTCTATCTGGAATGTTAAATGTTAAAAACAACTCAACTCTAGTTAACAGTTTTAATTAAACGTTAAATAAATATACATACTGATTAATTAATACCTTAGATGAATTATGTTAATTCAAAAACTACACACTGTAAGCTTGTTATTGTACTATCTAAATCTGAAAATCGAATATAATAATGAGTTTGTGGTAATACTAGAGCTCTAGTTAAATTGAAAATAATAGAAGATTTGTGTTAATTGACGTCTGGGAGGGTTAAAGTGAGTAATTACGGCCTAAGAATTTTCAAAATAATTCAAGTTCATTAATAAGCTTCTAGTAACTATTCTTCTCTTTTTTTGAGTCTTTTTTCACAGAGATACATTGGCTCAAGCTTGTCACGAATATTTCAATGTAAACTTCAGCATTACCAGATGCACCTTCGAGCCGAACCGTTCTTGTTACATAAGTTTATCACAAAGACATCACGATTGTTGTTGTGAAGGCTTGCAAATGTAGGTTAACTAAAGATTTTTGCAATCGACCTCTTCCTGGTTGTTCAAAACGGGTGCTTTCGATTACAGACGTATTCAAATTCTGATTTCTGAAGACTCCTATTACTATTATCTTTTATTATATCCTATTACTATATTATGTAGCATTCAACCAAACTGGTTGGATTATGAGAAAATTTTCCTATTTGTATTCTCAAATATACTTCTTTGTGTACTTCTTCTTTATATGTTCTCTTCTATATATTATGTTTTTAGACTTCTCAAAATAACAATTTTACAAGTTGATTACACAAATTTATATAAACGAGGAATTGAAGCGATAGCTTTAGGTCGATCTGACTCTGAACGTTGTATTACAAATCCAACACTTGACCGCTCGAAATACTGAGTTACTTTTAAAATTAAAAATTCTTGTTTCTCTCTCGCATGTGTGTATCCGATACCTTTAACGAGAAAACTCTCGCTTGAGGCCGATTTATTTTTAATCAAATTGAAAGTTCTCATCTGTCTTAAATAAATAAACGCTAGAGTGAAAATGATTTACGACGCAATGTTAAAGAACTAACTACTTATGATATTTTATTCGTACAATGTACTCGCGTTAGTAACTAATCGGTGGTCTACTATTCGAAGCTTTACTATTTAGCAAAAAACTTTATTGTTGCCTTCATTTGTAAAAACTACGGGAAATTTGAATTTTAATAAAAAAAAATAGCGTTTAAGCTAATAATTCTTTAAAAGTTTATATTTTATAGTTCTGGGATTGTATTCGAATAAATAGTAATTGAAATGAAAAAGATATGGAATGCTAAAAAAGTGTCTGTATTGAATTTAATTAAGATATAGTTAGTTGTTTCAACGTTTAAATTGTCTGTGGATATTTTTTTTTAATTGATTTGATTTTTCATAACTTGAGAAGGCAGCAATAAATTATTAGTTCTATTCTAGCGTATAAAGCGTGGCTTTTCTATGTTGATTGAATATTCGTGAATTTGAATTATTACAAAATATATAACCTAACCTAACCTAACCTGACAACATTTAACAAATAACTTAGCATTAAATATTTCCAATCCATAGTGGAGGTATTTTAAATCAAGAATTTTATTCGCTTAAAATCCAGCGCCATTGCTTTCTGTTATATAATACTTTTTGCAAAAAAAACGTACTTCGTAAAATGACTGATTTAATTTTTATGTATTCGTTGGATAAGTCGCATCATTTGTCTCTTTTATACATAACAATATCTAATGTGACTGAGATGTGTGCAGTATTCTCAATTTAAATAAATTAAAAAAAATACTAAAATACTCAGAACTGTCATTTTGAAGAATGCGATTTGAATTTTTTTAATTCTTTTATTAATGATTCTTATTGCATTCTCTCTTTCTCACTCTCTCATTATATATATTATTATACACGAATATTCAATGCATCGTAATAAGCCTCCAAAACCCTCTACACACACATTTTTCGCTCACAAAACTTACTCTCTGGCTTAAAGGTCACGCGGTCTGAAATAAAAATACTATATTAATATTCCTATCATTAAAATATGAAGATAATAATACAATTTTAGAAAAAGAAAAGTTATATATAATAATAGTTGGTTGTTTATAAGCTCAAACTAAAAACAAGGGAAACCCTTTTGGATGGAAGCGAAGTAAAGGTCCATCCGTACCTTTATAATAAGATAGACATGGACCATATTGTGGCTCTGAACAATGATAGTAATTTTTTTTGGAAAGTGGCCTAATTTATAGTTTAATTTTAATAGCATCCAAGATTATTTTCGATATTGTTGATATATTTTTATTGCTTAAATTGGAGGAGGAGCACTCGGTCCACAAGTGGTAAACAGAGCCCATACAACATCAACAACCTGATTGCCATCACCCATTTTGAGATAAAAAAAAATATTGCTTAGATAACCATCTAGAGACGAGCTCACAGCCCACCTAGTGTTAAGCGGTTGCTGGAGCCCATAGACATCTATGACGTAAATTCACCACCCACCTTGAGATATAAGTTCACTTGAGATATAAGATCTCAGTATAGTTACAACGGCTGCCCCACCCTTCAAACTGAAACGCATTACTGAAATGCTTCACGGCAGAAATAGGCAGGGTGGCGGTGCGATCTCAGAACACGCCCTACCTCCAGGCATTACGCAATTTATATTTTTTGCGAGTTTGATTTATATCCCACGATCTTAGTCCTTCGTTGCCGAAGGCATTCGTGAACATCTGGTAAGTACGTATTTGAATATAAACATTTGGTAAATGTCTGCGGAATTCGAACACCGGGTACATTCGCATCGCTTGATACAAATGCACCAGGCGTCTTGTCTTTAAGGCCACGGCGACTTGAAAACGATATTAACAAGGTCTTCTGAAACATAACACTGTGTTATAAAAAACGTAGGTTTTGGTACTCCAACTATCTACACAATCTATAGAATACATCTCTAAAACTTCTGGTTAAATAAATATGTATTTTTTAAGTTTACATCCTGAGTATATAATATAAGATTATAAAAACAATTGTCTGTTGAATGTGCAGGGAAATAATAAAAATGTTCTAAAAACTATAAAGGATTGATTCCTCAATATGCCGAGTCCTATCGAACTCACACAGATTAAAATACATTTTATTAACCGCTAAATATTAAATTCAAACAATCAATAAAATTCCGATTGCTTAGGAATTATTAGGCAGAATCCGATCGAAGAATTACTATTTATTTAACTTACCTGTATTATTGAAGAGACCCCACAAGTACATGAAACAAATGAGAAAAAAAAATAAGACAACATTTTAAAATATATACAGTGTGTTGTTTTGGACAACAAATTTAAAAAGTATTTTTTATTTCAAACTAGCTGACCCGGCAGACTTCGTAGTGCCTCAATCGATGAATAAAAGACCTAAGCTTTTGTACAAAATAAACTTAAAACAAACAAAAGGAATCCGTCCGACGGAGGACACATCAAAGGAAAAACAAAATTGTTATTTTTATTGAATTCCGATCATTTTCATATTTATCTACCTTTTAAACCTTCTCTGGACTTCCATAAATAATTCAAGACCAAAATTAGCCAAATCGGTCCAGCCGTTCTAGAGATTTAGTGAGACTAACGAACAGCAATTCTTTTTTATATATAACTAGCTGACCCGGCAGACTTCGTAGTGCCTCAATCGATGAATAAAAGACCTAAACTTTTGTATAAAATAAACTTGAAACAAACAAAAGAAATCCGTCCGACGGGGGACACATCAAAGGAAAAACAAAATTGTTATTTTTATTTAATTCCGATCATTTTCGTATTTATCTACATTTTAAACCTTCTCTGGACTTCCATAAATAATTCAAGACCGAAATTAGCCAAATCGGTCCAGCCGTTCTAGAGTTTTAGCGAGACTAACGAACAGCAATTCATTTTTATTAATATAAGAAGATATTGTTTTTATTTGAAACTCTAGTTTACGTTTGTATTTGAACTGCGTTTATCGCTCAACACCAGGAGGATAGTGAGCTCTTTTGAATTTTTCAAAAAAACAATCTTCTCGCGTACAACACAATATTACTATTTTCTCGCAGTCCGATTATGTTTCTAAGCCTATGAACTTGTGATAAAAAATGAGTGTCACTTGAAACTATCTTATTTATATTAAACTAGCGACCCGCTCTGGCTCCGCTCGGGTCTTTAACAAAAATTTCAACGACGTTGTTTTATTTTTTAAAATAAAAGAACACTCATCGCGGCATAATTATAATAGTTAGACATATGCTGTCCCAACACTTTTTGTAAATAATAATGTGTTCTACAAAGTCGTAGTACATTATTTTATTCTATCATCAATAGTTTTCGCAGGGCACGCGATGTAAAGAATATTTTAGGTATTTTTTTACACCTTGGGTTACATTATTGGAGTTTTAGTGAGGATCCCTAATTTTTTTCAAAACAGATTATAACCTATGTCGCTCGGGAATAGTGTAGCTTCCAAACAGTGAAATAATTTTTCAAATCGGTTCAGTACTTTCGGAGCCTATTCAATACAAACAAACAAACAAATCTTTCCTCTTTATAATATTATATAGTATAGATTATAATAATATAGCTCTCTAACTGTAGCGTCGACGGTCGTGTGTTCGATTCCCACACGGGGCAAACATAAAGTTGGCTTGCTCTTTTTCCGAGTGTTTATTATCTATATATGTATATATTTAAACGTATATAAGTACATATGTCAGTCTCTGGTACCCATAACACAGGGAACGCTAATTTGTTCCCAGTATTCTAATCTATTTAATCTATACATGTATTTATGTAATTATGTTAAGATCTCTATTCTAGCCATGAATAATAATTCATGCATCTCGTAGCACTGTTTATCGTAGCAGCAGTGTAGCAGGAGGCGCTACGACCGGCCTGCGCCCATTAGTCGGATTTGATTGCAGTGTCTCAGCTGTAAATTAATACCGGCTATTAGATTTAGCTGGAACTACTAACGATGAACACAGCTGTATAATGCTCAGATGTTTTTTTCTTTTCTACTTAGACGATCAGGATTCCGAGATTTTGAAAGCGTGTGTCTAGATTTTTGGCGAAAAATATATGTATTAAAAACACATTACTGGTGGTAGGACCACTTGTGAGTCCGCGCGGATAGGTACCACCGCCCTGCCTATTTCTGCCGTGAAGCAGTAATGCGTTTCGGTTTTGAAGGGTGCGGTAGCCGCTGTAACTATACTGAGACTTTAGAACTTGTATCTCAAGGTGGGTGGCGCATTTACGTTGTGGATGTCCATGGGCTCCAGTATCCACTTAACATCAGGTGGGCTGTGAGCTCGTCCACCAATCTAAGCAATAAAAAAAAAAACATATATTTTTCACACGATTCGCGTTCCATACTACATGTGTACGTACGTTCATACAAATAATATTTCGAAAAGTAACTTAAATATATGTAAAAAGCTTAAACTTAACAATAATTATATGTAAACACGAAAAAAAAATAACAATTTTTCATTTTTGCACAGCTCGCTACCCATTTTACGATACTCTTTGTAAGAATTCGTGAAGCACAAAAGGTTAAGAACAAAGAAAATAAAATAAGGAAAAAACCAGACCAATTAACTGAGTCGATTTTTTTTTAAATTTTTTTTTATTTTTTTTTATTGCTTAGATGTGTGGACGAGCTCACAGCCCACCTGGTGTTATGTGGTTACTGGAGCCCATAGACATCTACAACGTAAATGCGCCACACACTTTGAGATATAGTTCTAAGGTCTCAGTATAGTCACAACGGCTGCCCCACCCTTCAAACCGAAACGCATTACTGCTTCACGGCAGAAATAGGCGGGGCGGTGGTACCTACCCGTGCGGACTCACAAGAGGTCCTACCACCAGTAATTACGCAAATTATAATTTTGGGTAAATATCAACAAACATTCTAGTATTTCCTTACTTTAAAGTGACAAAATTACCAGAACGATTGAAAAATTCAGTGCTTTGTAAATGTTACCATGCCATCCTGTATCGGTTCGATTAACGATTATTTTTATTACGTTTCGGATCCTTGAAATTTGATATTGTGTTTTTTCCAGGGAATGGGCGCGCCGATGCGGCGCCTAGTTCAAACCCCTCTTTATTTGTGCCGTTTGTAGGTTTGGTACAATAAGTTAGATGATAGCGTTTTATGATGTTCAAAACATTAAATTAATAAGTTAGTCTAGTCAATGTAGTTTTTTTTTTATTGCCTTTGTAGGCAGACGATCATACGGCCCACCTGATGGTGAGTGGTTACCGTCGCCCATGGACTTCAGCAATGCCAGGGGCAGAGCCAAGCCGCTGCCTACCGTAGATAAATACATTGTAACATAATAAAAATATAGAACCGACCCGAAAAGTTTATTTGGACTATTCTAATGGCCGTAAATAACACTAAAAAATCAAAAGAAAACAATACACGTAATTCCCTTAACTTAGATAAAATATGTATGTAAAGTATATAGTCTAGTTATTTTGATTTAATAACGAAACTAAAAAATCGATTTTCATGAAATTTTCCTGAGACTAAACTGAAAGTTGACTTTTATTATAATTGTTTATTTGCCCTTGTAGGCAAACGAGAAAACGGCCCACCTAATGTTGAGTGGCTACCGTCGCTAATGGACCGTATATAAGCCGTGGTTTTATGCAGTAGCTAATTTAATAGGAAAAAAAAACCCATCAAATTAAGAATCTTCTTCTTTTTTTATGTGTTAAAAATGATATTTCAGTCACTCGAGATTGGGTCAGTAGCCATCCATCAGGACAAATAGATATCGGTGGTTAAAATCCGCATAGATGTGAATTGACAATGTGAACTCTGCTACCCACCTTGGGAGATAAAGTGGAATTCTTTTTTGTATTCTATGTCGGCTTACCCGGAGTTGATGACTATTTAACAGTAGTAATGCGTTTCGGCTTGAAGGGTGGGGCAGCCGTTGTAACTATACTTGAGACCTTAAAACTTATATCTCAAGGTGGGTGGCGCATTTACGTTGTAAATGTCCATGGGCTCCAGTAACCACTTAACACCAAGTGGGCTGTGAGATCGTCCACCCATCTAAGCAATAAAAAAAAAAGGATTGTGGTACCTTTGCTTTATTGCTTAGGTATATAGGACAAGCTTACGGCTCACCTGATGTTAAGTGGTTACCGGAACCCAGAAAATGTCGTGTAAACTCATATCTAAAGGTATCTGATAACTGACAATGTAAAAACATAAAAATCCGAGAATTAACTGTAAAAGTAGTAGTAGTATTAATAATACTCGATGTAAAAATTACCAACGTAAGTCTTATCGTAAAGATTTAAAAAAAGCAACCTTCTCAACAAAGTGTAAGAATAATTTAAATATATATTTTATGTATATGTACGCTCAATCCGCTCGCCTCTTATAACTTGTTAATCTTTTGTCAAATAAACACCCTGTTTCTATGTAAATTAAGATTTGGTGTGTGCGGTAACACCCTCCGAAGTAGTTTTATCTTACTTAATTACTTACTTGTTACATAAACTGTTAATTGTTAGTTAGGAAAAAAACATAATAGGTATATCGAAGAAGTCTGTAGAGACTAAGTGTGTTTAATGCTGGTACTGATAATTAGATTTTAAGGTTAATCAAACATTGACCACAGGCGTAACATGTAACAATAGATGATATTGTTTTTATTGTTTTTATTATTTGTATATGGTCATTGATAAACTTAATTTGGTCAAAATTTTAGCTAATTTTAGTTATTCTAATTGCATAACAAATATTATAATCCTTTTATAAAGTACCAACGTATCAATTTTGCAAGAACTCAAAATCTCCTCGCAGCTGTCATCCGAGTGTCTTCGCAGAGTCCTTGAATAGTTCGGTCACATTGCACGGAAGGATGGTAACAATCTCGAGAGACTCCTCGTGACTGGTAAGGTAGTTGGGAAAAGACCTCGGGGGCGCAGACCAATACGTTGGTCCGACCAGATCCGCACCGCTCTTGATACCACGTTTCACAACGCCCTCCACACCGCCAGAGACAAGAATAGATGGAGAAAAATAGTGCGTGCGAAGGTGATACAAAAGGGTGGTCACGACCCTCAGCAATCAGGAATACGACGTAAGGAAGATAAAGTGGTGGTGGTTGTGGGAACTGAAAAGAGGTTTAAATACTATTTTTGGAAGCGTCCGACAACTTATGTGATATGGTTTCCGTTTTATTTCTCAACACTCGCAAACCGGGGCCGTGTGTATATCAACCACTACGCTATTTCTTTCCGTGGTTGTCGTAAAAAGCGGTTCAGGGGTTAATTAAGCGGGGATGTTTTTTTAGAATTATACCAGCAACAAGAATGATCAATCGGTAGGGTGGTGGAGTATTGGAAACCCATACGCATGCCACAATCCTTCCATTTCCTTCCTGGTGAAGGAGATGTCGAACAATATATCTAATCGACACTTGGTAGAAGGAGGATGATGGTATTAAAGTTTTGAAGTTTGTGGACTTCAGTAGCTCCTTAAGCGCTAAGCAGGCCGTGAGCTTGTCCGCCTAGCTTGTGTAATGAAGTCAAAGTAAGCTATTCCTTGTTACAATTCAAAATAAGGCGACGACAGCCTCGTTTAATTCAGCTAATCCGATATATACCCTCTTGAGAACCTAAATGTAAGGTTAGCAGACATATGTATAACAAGTTAACATTTATTCTTACCACTCAAATTAATTAGCAAATGAGGCATAAAAGTAATTTTATAAGATCTCTTTGGTTGTTGTGCGGTAGCCCGGGATTTCATGACTTTCAACTGAATAAACTTGTAAGTGAGTAAACTTTTGCGTTTTATATTTCATTAATAGTTATTTAAAAGTTTTTTTTTTTATTAGTAGTAAATTTTTGTGTTGACTACTTTATTGTTTTTTTTTGTGGTGATGTGGGCTTCCCTGTTTCGATTTCTCCTGATGTGAAAAATAATGAAGTTACGGTCTAATAAAATTTTGGGCCACTAAGGTGCAATTCCGAACCCTGCAGCAAACAATAGCTCGTAAATACACACCGCATTTGGTATGGAAAACAATCACTTGGGGCCGTCTTTTTTTCCTACCTATGCTGATAGCCTTGAGAGGCTATTTCAGCTTCACCCTAACGTGTGTAGGTGAGCTCACGGGGCTCAAACCGGAGTGTTGCTAACACGGACCCTAGCATGAGCAGTGCTTCGCAGAATCTACCACCGGATCGGAAACGTGACCCACTGTGAAGAACCAGCGAGAAACTCAGTGGGCTGTGTCTATGGGTTAATTCGCTCGTCGAGCCCTTCGTCGCAAGTGACGGGTTCGACGAGGACGGTGGCCGGTGCTTGTGGTGCCTAAAAGCACCGTTAATGGATCGGGAGGAACCGTAATGACGTGCTAATGGGGCCGTGTTGCTTGACTGTTGCAGTTGCAATTGAACGTACTGCCCGTACAGCATTCTGCCGTCGGGCTTGGAATCACACCTTAACCCAGTAAGCCGTCACAAAGTAGAGAAAAACAAAGGCAGACACCCAATTTGCAAGTCAATTTACAAAACAAAGAATATTAAGCTTCGAACAAAAGAGGATATTATGAATAATGGTTCTCGAATGACAGAACATATTAAAGCACAACAAATTTAACTTGGTCCCCTTCGATTCCTTCCCCGCGAATGATATGAGAAAAAACAGGAGGTTAGAGGGTATCACGATTCTTTACGGGGGTTTCTTATTAAAATGAATGACGTAGATTTTGCTACGCATGCGCCGTTGTCGTAGCAACAAGTGTCTCTGATAGTCATAGGGATGTTGAAGGTTGCTTTTGTATGGGTAGAGTAGATTAGATTTTATTTGAATTGGGTGGCAGAGTGACGTCACGAATTGATTACTATGAGCGATAAATTGATATTAGAAAGATCGATCTTGTTACACTAAAATCGGTCTGGCCTTGGTGTCCTCCTTTCAATACTTTCTATCTTACATTGAAATAATTATTTCTAGGATATTTGTTTATTAATTTATTACATTTATAGATTAATAACCATGGCTCATATGTTCTAACAGGTTACAGTTTATCGTTTTTCATATTATACGTGAAGGCCGTCACATCGAAATCTCAATTGCCCAACGGCCGTATCATCCTTCAAATCGTTTGCTACTTACACATCTACTTCAAGACAGAAGAAAAGTAAATTATAATATCAGCAATGCCTCGCTGAGGCCTGTCATCGCTCGCTTAGTTGGTCCACTGAAGACAGCGTTGGCCACCAAGTGATTCAATTGATGGACCAATAATTGGGCAAACACTCGTTGGTTTTGATTAAATTTGCGAAATCGTTTACATGCGCATGCTCATCGTATATATTGTTAAGCTCTGGGGTTCGGGATAAATAAAAAAATCTACCGAAATACAAGAGTTAACACTGTATTAGCACTTAACACTTAAAATACTTCACTAACATTTCAAAATTCTCAATTCACTTCTTCCGCTTCGCTTCAGGTGATCCGTTCGCTGTTTCGCTTCGAGTAGTTCCGATTAGTAACTAACTGCGTGTCATCCCTAGAATTATCGAGAATATTCCACATATTTCTAGTATTGTGTTTCCGCTATCTGACAATAGATGGCGTTGTAGTTCTCGAGCGTTATAGGTGCTACTAAATCCTTTGATATTCGTTCGACTATTCGGCGATAGATGGCGTTACTCTTACCGGCGTAACAATATCTTATTTTGAAAGTATTATTAGACACCCTTACATAGTATTCGATGCATTGTTAATAAAAACACTTTTTGGAGTCTTTGGGAGACAACTAAAAAATAGGTTTCAGGGAAGAGTTCACCGCAATAATACTCGTAAAGTCTTTGAGATGAGCAAAATTTCTATATCTTTGCTTCCTAATTAGGCTTTTGATATTTTAACGCTCGCTTGAAAGCGGCAGCCCTCTTAGAAAGGTAATTTTATCAGTGAACGAGATATCTTTCTTGTAACATCACCGCTAATGTACGTACAACAAACTCTCTTACGGGTTGTTAATGAAGGCGCCTGCCACCGGCCGACTTTTACCGCTAATTAAAATTGGTCTTAATTAGATCTTTCATCTTGTGAGTGGTGTTCAAATTGTTGGAAACAACCAGATACGCAGCATGCAGAATTCGTTTTTTTAAAGTGTTGCGTGGGCTTGAAGTCGTCGTGGCCTAGAGATTCGATGTTCTCATATTAAGCAATGACTAAACCGGTGTTAAAATCTGACAGACTGATGATATTAATTTTTTATAAGGAAGCACGCACTTCTCGCGTCCAAACACGACAAACGAAATAAAAGCGCGCCATCTAGTGGGGGTGAGCTGCAACTACTCGTCAAAGGTCTGCTCAGTTCGGGTGGTGTGCTTTGGCAGAGTCGAGATGTCATTGCTCGAGTAGAATCGAGACACATTCGCGATACTTTAGGATAAATATTTTTTCTCTATGGAAACTAGCGATATCTTGTAGCGGATGCCCCTAAGCTTATATGTTGTTAAAGTTATGACATTTCATTATTGTATAACTAAACTCAGCAAATAAAAAAATATATAAACCATACAAGTCTTTATTTATAGAAAAATTGATAAAATTTTATCAATTTGTGGTGGAAATTTTACGATTTAATCTCATGTGTTTTTATTATCAATTTATTATTTGCGACGATTCGAATATTTCATAGTTTTCTTGGTCACGAACGACATGGTTTTTTTTATTGCTAAGATTTGGGGACCAGCTCACGGCTCACCTGGTAAGTGTTCAGCGGAGTCCATAGACATTCTAAAATTATACAAGTAGATGTGAAAGATCAATAAATGATTTTCTTGCCTCGTGTTTTTATCAAAGTAAGTCCTATTTTTTGAGACAGACATCTCAAGATGTCAGACGAAGCACTAAAATAAAACAAAGTAATGAGATTTTCTCTCCTCCGAATATAATTCTCGTTTTCAGCTGAAAGATGGTGCAGATTTTGTTTGCAACGAAAACAAACCAAGAAGGAAATGTTTTAAAACCGAATGATAAGCTCCGTGGATGCGTTGGATGATAAGTTCTATTGTTGTTTGAGGGACATTTTAAGAACTCTCTTTTCATTACAAAAGTAAAATTAAAATCCAAGTTTAATACAAGTAAATTTTTAAAAGTCGTTATTTTAAAACGAATTGTGTTTATTTTAAACGTGCATTTTCAGAAAATATTAAATAAATAAGCATCTACACATTTAAAAATCTAAAAACGAAAATTTAATCACATTTTATTTGCGTCATTTCAAATTTTGAAGTCCTGTTAGTTTCGTAGCTCAAATATGGAGTTTATCGTAAATAATCGCGAAAAACTAATTCGTCGTTTAAAAAAAACCGTCCAATCCAAAGATGACACATTGACACATGATTATAATTGTAATGTTGAAAGAAAAAAAAAATAAAGAATGTATTAATTGACATTGCTCTAAAGAAATAAAACTGTGACAGACATGCCTTAATTTAAGCAAAAAGCCGACTAACGTGCGTTTAATTATTCAGGAAATTTCGCCTTTTCATGGCGACAGGCGAGGCGTCACTGACAAATCGAGCTTTGAGATAAGCTGGTGTCGCGATAGGGCGCTTTCGGGATAACACTGGAACTAACTTTACGGGTTGCGACGTATTTTCCATTTAAAAAAAAAAAAACTCGGGCAGATATCGACCTAATGATTGCAATGACTATGAAAGCAACGAACCAAAATATTATTATCTCCTGATTTCTCTTTGTAAGTCTGCCAGCGAATCTAGAATTTAACATTTTTCATATAATCTATATGTATAAAAATTAATTGCTGTTCGTTAGTCTCGCTAAAACTCCAGAACGGCTGGACCGATTTGGCAAATTTGTCTTGAATTATTTGTGTTATTCCATAGAAGGTTTAAAGGGTAGATAAATATGAAAATGCTCGGAATTAATTAAAAATAACAATTTTGTTTTTCCTTTGGTGTCCCCCCCCCCCCGTCGGACGGATTCCTTTTGGTTGTTTTAAGTTTATTTTATACAAAAGTTCAGGTCTTTTATTTGTCGATTGAGTCTGCCGGGTCAGCTAGTTCGTAATAAAATATTCTGTTTAATCTTAATTGAATTTGTAGTAGTAAAAATGAGACGAAAAGGTCCTACTTTCCTACAGAACAGACGGAATGATGTGGAAATGAGGTGTTCATTCTTGATCGTTTTGTTTTTCTTCTGTACTTTTTAAAGAAAGCACATGTGGTTTGTTATTTACTACCACATTAGCGGGTTTAGATTAGATTACTAGTGGTAGGACCTCTTGTGAGTCCGCACGGGTAGGTACCACCCTGCCTATTTCAGCCGTGAAGCAGCAATGCGTTTCGGTTTGAAGGGTGGGGCAGCCGTTGTAACTATACTGAGACCTTAGAACTTATATCTTAAGGTGGGTGTGCGCATTTACGTTGTAGATGTCTATGGCCTCCAGTAACCACTTAAGACCAGGTGGGCTGTGAGCTCATCCACCCATCTAAGCACCAAAAAAAGTTAGATACCTTTAATCCAGAAAAAAGTATCTTATCCAGAGTAACATAGTTTCTCAAATATAACAAAATTTATTGTTTCTAAATTGTGCTTCATACTACATATGGACTTTAAATGCAAGCATTTTAAACTTACGTTTTAATTTTAACTAAACAATAAACAAACAGCCTTACGGCAATACCGACTGGAGAAAAATCTAACCTTCTACTCTTTGAGAAGTCAATAATAAATTCGTTCACAAAGGAAAACGATCTGCTTCCAAGTAAACGATCCCCACTTTAAATATGTCCCGATTCGGAGACAATTTACTGAGCAAACGCCAATGAAATCGGCAACTGTCGCTTCTTAAAGCAATCAACATATATTTTTACGCTCCCAAATTCAATAAAGCCGATAGTATTTTATTACAACGCTTTCGGGGCTCGCTTATACAGTTGAATATAAAGGTTACGGAGAGAGACAGATGTTACCTGAGATTTCGTGGGTCGCGGAGATGATTAAAACAATATAGACGGTTAAATTTGGCGTTGAATGGTGAGAATCTTTTTTATTACTTAGCTGGGTCATTGAGCCTACAATGTATCTAAAGTTCAGCGGTTACCTTTTTGTTTCTTACCTATGCTAGCCTTGAGAGGCTATTTAAGCTTCTCCTTGACGTGTAGGTGAGCTTACGGGGCTCAAACCGGGAGTGTTGCCAACACTGGCCCTAGCAATAGCAGTGCTTCGCAGAATCTACCACCGGATCGGAAACGCGACCCACTGAGAAAATCCGGCGATAAACTCAGTGGGCTACCGAAGCCCATATTAATCATAATACCAATGTCGCCACCCACCTTGAAACATGAGGTCTAAGTTTCAGTTTTCTGGTACAACGGCGGTCCGTCATTTAAATCGAAACGCATAACTGCTTCACAGCAGGATTAGGCAGGGTGGTGGAGACAACTCGTGTTGACTAACAATACTCTCTACCGCCAGTAATTACGCAATTTTTTGTCGTGTTTGATTTTTATTACGCGATGTTTTACCTTCACCGTGTTATACATTCGTAATTTTTTTAAATTTTTTTTATCACTTAGATTGGTGGACGAGCTCACAGCTCACCTGATGTTAAGTGGTTACTGGAGCCCATGGACATCTACGACGTAAATACGCCACCCACCTTGAGATATAAGTTCACGGCAGAAATGGTGGTGGTACCTACCCGCGCGGACTCACAAGAGGTCCTATACCACCAGTTACAATTTTTATATTTTTATACGTATTTTATACTACTTACTTAAATTAGAATAGTATGGCATCGGTAGTCGCATTTTTTGTTACGAGTACCTACACCAATTTTTTTAGGCCACGTCTACGTCCTATTCACCTGATGGAGAAATACTTCTAAAGTATTTGAGTCACGAAGACTATAATTTTACGGGTACCACACTAAATGACCAAGAAATAACAAATCTCTATTTAGACTTCAATAAAGTTGAAATTCCGAGATTCATTCGCCATTCCGTACTCCAACGAAATCATTGTGTATACAAATCTTAATTAAAAGCCATTTCGACTATAACGAGCCGGTAACATAATTCTCCGCCTTTATATGAGTCGACTATTATCAAAGCCGGCAATGTGACTTTTGGACAATTATTGGTAAATCAGAAAAACGAATTATTGACTTTGTATTCCATTGGCAGTCACAAAACTCTTCTGAACCACATCTTAGATAAATAACAGGTTAAGTATTAACCTTTATTTAATGCAGGTTTTGAACCGTATTCTTTGAAGGAGACGATTATATTCAAATCAATCTGTATTGACATATCAATAACATTTTTTTGTCCAAATGCACAGATTGCCACCTTTGATAATAGACGACTCATATAGTTCCTCGACTTGAAATCATAGATTATTCAAGAATCAGTTTTGTTTTAGGTTTTTTAATTTGTTCAAGTACTCGTCGCTCAAGTGCAAGTTTTTTTTTTATTACTACCCATCTAGGGTGGACGAGCTCACAGCCCACCTGGTGTTAAGTGGCTACTGGAGCCCATGGACATCTACAACGTAAATGCGCCACCGACCTTGAGATGTAAGCTCTAAGATCACAGTATAGTTACAACGGCTGCCCCACCCTTCAAACCGAAACGCATAACTGCTTCACGGCAGAAATAGACAGGGCGGTGGTACCTACCCGCGCGGACTCACAAGAGGTCCTACCACCAGTAAAAAGAACTGTCGGCACTAGAACACGCAATACATTTTAATCGTGACACTGAAAATATGAATCTTTTATTATTGGCTGCAATTTTTTATAGTTATTAGGATTTTATTTTCCATTTTCATTTTGTTTACACTTTGTTATTCTTTCATGGTTGGACACATTCATGAACGTGGATTAAGTACGTATTGCATTAGAGAAATTGGTACTTGTTTTCGGGATTTGAGCACCGGCATAGCCGCATCGCTTAATACATCTAACCCGGCCATTTAATCTTTTAAGCCACGACGACTACGACTTTCTTGTGAAAAAAAAAATCGGTTGTCTGTAAAGTCGGTTTACTGAAGATAGTTGAACGTGACAACGTCATAAGAAAATACTGATGGAATGGTTTCATTTTTCAAAAGAAAATTTTAATTTTATTTGTTTGATAGATATTTTGTATGGACAATTGACACCACATTCACTTTTCACTGAACTTCATACTTGACGAAAACATGTAAATGTATTATTGTATAGCAGCTGTCCACGCGGATGCACCGCTCACTCAAGTAGGAGAGAAACAAATGTCGAATGCTGCCGAACGCGGAGGCCGATTGTGCCTCTTTGTCGCTCGTTGCGCGCTCTCGCTTGCACTTCAAGCCTTAAATGGAACGCCTCAATGAGTCATGTTTTTTCGTGCTTGCAGCCGGCTCCATCGAATTATAAGACGTTGTCACGTCAAAAAACAACAGCTATTTCTGGGTACCGTCAAGTTATAACAGCTCCGTAATAATAAAATTCAGGACGTAATTAAAATTCAATTTTAGTTAAAAATAATTTTTAGCGCGTCCCCATCCGCGTTAGGCCATGCCACGTTTGACGCTCGTCCGGTCGCAGCCGGGCGTAACTCCTGTGTAAATAAACCAATTAATCACGTAAACGGGTTCATAATTTACTTCAACGATTGAGCTCGGACAAACAGTGACGCCATTGCCGCAGCTTATACGGAGTATCCTATGTTCTGTGACAGTTATCATGTAGGTGTTTATTAGGTAACATGCGCGGTGCATCTAATGATTCGACTATGTTGTTTTTAAAATTTAACGATAAGTAATAATTGTAACGAAGTTTCTTATGGGACGATGCGGAGGGGTACCCTAAACGGGAAAAAACGTCCGTAACGTAAGATTTATATTAGTAATACACACAGTGTACGACTTAGCTTTGTAATAACGTACAAAAAATAACATATTTTTACTAATTTTTTTACTAAAATATATTTTTTTATTAATCATATGAATAAAATAAAGTTGATAACTTTGTAAAGTATTTTTTTTTCATATATCAATAAAAATCATCAATAAAAAAATCATAATAAAAATGTATACCCGAACAATTATTTTCTTTATACCTCGAATAGAACTTAAAATTAAAAGAAACTTCGTTCCTATCCGGTGTCCCACGACACCACACATCTTTTTTGTTTAAAATATGGCCTATTGGCGTCGAAAAAACAAAGCAAACATTTCTTTCAATGTAATTTCCTAAATGTGTGGCGTTAAAATGAAAAAAAAAAAGAAACATGCCCGTTGTTAAAATCAGAACGGACTACGTTTTTCCGGTTGAGTTTCATTGCCTGTGATGTGTGCGTTTAAAACACGGTAGGTTTTTGGTACGCGTTCAATGTGAAATGTTTATGAACAAAGTGAAATGAGCCGTAAATGAAACTCTAGCCGGGTAAGCGGAAAGCCGCTGGCACCGAGAGCGTCGTGAGCTGCCAATTACTGACGTCCGCCGGTTTGAACCGGTTTTTTACTTTTCATTCATGAAGTTTAAATGCGAAAATGGCGGTGCATTCAGCATTTACGACATAAACATTTTGTTTTTTGGATTGCTTTAGTTGTTTTCGTCCGAAAGAGACACGCGTTAAACTTAATGAAAGTAAAAACTCTTCGTCTTATTTGATAGTGACTTTTTTATTGGTGGAAATATTTTCACTTACTATTATGTATTTTTTTTTAATTTTGGATACCATAAGCTGGTGACTGACCAGGTATTTAGTACCACCAATTTGGCCTTTCTTGATCTAATTTTTTGTAAGGAGGTATTAAGCTTGTTTTATATTTATAATTTAAAAAGCATCAACCATGGAAAAAAAAAGCCGTAAAATTATTCACATAAAATTTGTTCGCTTTAAAAATCTTAATGATATTGTATGAGAATGCAAAGTATTCTATACGGAAAGTGCTTGCATGGCTCAATCCTAACTAAGTTGGAAAGTTCGTGACATTGATAAATAGTTGAATAACTATTATATCGACTTTGTGATCAAATTACTTTAGGATAATTTAATCTCGTGTTATCTTAGACTTGCCAAGGGTTGGCGCAAATAAATACCCGACAATTACACCCATATGAATCTTTTGTATCATAGCTTAGCATTGACTCGGTAGTGCAGTAGTTAGTGCCTCTGACTGCTGGGCCGAGGGTCTGGGGTTCGATTCTCATATCGGGCAAACATATTTTGTGTGTGTGATGAACAGATTTCTTTGTTTTATACCTGATGTTCGATATATTTGTCGCAACGCGTAATCTGTATTAGTCAAGATATTAAATGACCCGAATGATGTCACTCGTGAGAACATTCAGCCTGTCAGTTGTCAAACTCACAAAACGTCAATGTCACTGCAAATTACTTGTCTATGGTCGTCAT
Organism: Bombyx mandarina; assembly: GCF_003987935.1. The sequence continues at coordinate 3,215,724 of NW_021011486.1, read as the reverse complement.
CATATTCAGTTGAATTTAGTACATGCAGGTTGAGTAATCTTATGAAAGGTAGTCGTTCCGATCCGATTCATCTGTGATAACCAATTAAAACCAGATGGAACATAAGCTCGTTAATCGAATAATAACAATAGCTGGCTTAGGAGCAAAAAAAAATTTTTTTTATTATCATATGTATACTCTTAGATACGAGTATACATAGGATAATAAAAAAAAAATCTCGACTTTTTGACACTATTTTGTGAACGTTGACGTACCATTATTACATTATTGGAGACTAGCTGACCCGGCAGACTTCGTAGTGCCTCAATCGATAAATAAAAGACCTAAACTTTTGTCTATACTAATATTATAAAGAGGAAAGATTTGTTTGTTTGGTTGTTTCGAATAGGCTCCGAAACTACTGGACTGATTTGAAAAATTCTTTTTCCATTAGAAGCCGACATTGTCCCTGATGAACATAGGCTACTTTTTTTAAATTTTTTTTAATTTTATTTTTTTGGTTTCATGTGTGTTTTAATGTTTCCGAAACGAAGCGAGGGCGGGTCGCTAGTATAAAATAAACTTAAAACAAACAAAAGGAATCTGTACGACGGGGGACACATCAAAGGGATAACAAATTTGTTATACCTTTTAAACGTTCTCTGAACTTCCACAAATAATTCAAGACCAAAATTAGCCAAATTGGTCCAGCCGTTTTCGAGTTTTAGCGAGACTAACGAACAGCAAATCATTTTTATATATATAGATAGAAGATTCCTCCGCCTTCGCGCGTCGAAGTTCTCGGGGCTAAGCTTAGTGAGCTTTATACATAAGCTTATCGGAATATGTTGTTTAAGCTAGCCCTGTTCTCTGCAGCGCTAACAACGTCACAGACGCTAAAGTTGAACATCGCTCGGATTTGTTCGCTCCATAGCATGAGGCTGCGTTCTCGGAGTATGCAACCAGCCGTGAAACAAAGTTTCTCGCGACATTTTCCTCCCCTTCTGGCAATGTCTCTGAATTATGCGTGAGCCTTGTGCAGCGTGGATAGTCATGTTTTGATTATAAACACTTTGGAACATGGAAACGTTATTGCGAGGTACAATCCGCGGCATACCAAACATTGCTTCCTAGCACCTCTAATGCGTTCGCAGCCGACCTACTTTTAGCAGCATTCATGATCGAGACCCGTAGAGGATGTTTGAGAAATTAAGTCCGAATTTCATCTTTATCGTAACGCTTTTTTTTAATTGCATAGATGGGTGGAAGAGCACACAGCGCACCCGGTGTTAAGTGGTTACCGGAGTCCATAGAGATCTAAAACGTAAATGCCGCCACCCATCTTGAGATATGAGTTCTTAGGTCTCAGTGTAGTTACAACGGATGCCCCACCCTTCAAACCGAAACGCATTCCTGCTTCACGGCAGAAACAGGCAGGGTGGTGGTACCTACCCTTGCGAACTCACAAGACCCACCAGTAATTACGCAAATTATAATTTTGCGGGATTCATTTTTATTACACGATATTATTCTTTCACCGTGGAAGTCAAACGTGAACATTGTTAAGTACGTATTTCATTAGAAAAGTTGGTACCCAACACCTGTGCATCGCTACACACGAAAGCACCGGACGTCTTATCCTTTAGGCCATGACGACTTCAAAATGCTTTTATCACTCTTATAAAACAACTGAAAAGTTTTATAGGGTAGTCAAATAGACTTTAGCCACTTGTTATTAAAGAGTCAGTTTGCCCCATGGACACGCTGTTATTGCTAGTCTGAATTCTCAATTGTATCGTATAACGCTTGTCCCTTCTGGCTGAATTACTTATCTGTTTCACTGTCGAAATAGATGGTGATATCCAAGTACCACTTCGAATTTCAAAACGTTACTTTTCTAGTACTTCCTTCGGTTTTCGCACCTCGTAGTCAAAATTAAAACAACTTTTACGTCTTAAAGCGAGATTACTATAGATTAGTCGAATTTGTAGTCGTCGTGGCCTAACGGCTAAGACGTCCGGTGCATTCGTGTTGAAGCGATGCACCGGTGTTCGAATCCCAGGCGGGTGGTACAAATTTTTCTAATGAAATACGTACTCGACAAATGTTCACGATCGACTTACAAGGTGAAGGAATAACATCGTGTAATAAAAATCAAACCAGCAAAATTATAATTTGCGTAATTACTGGTGGTAGGACCTCTTGTGAGTCCGCACGGGTAGGTAATGCGTTTCGGCTTGAAGGGTAGGACAGCCGCTGTAACTATACTGAGACCTATCTCAAGGTGGGTGGCGCCTTTACGTTGTAAATGTCTGTAGGCTCCACTAACCACTTCACACCAGGTGCGCTGTGAGCTCGTCCACCCATTTAGGCGATAAAAAAAAGATTAAACGGTAAATTTAGTTTTAATTATTACTACTTACGTTCCAATAAAATCAACGAAATCGTCACAAATCGATACCGATACGTTTTTCTTAAATATGATAAACGAGCTATCGATAATATGGATTGATCGATGAACGAATGCACGAATGAAGAGCTGTCATAAACGATTATAGTGATTTTCGATTTTCATTCGAAATATTTGGAGTGTTTCGGTGTTTCATTCAATGGATTGATGGTAATTCAAAAATGTTTGGCATGCCAATTGATAAACGATCGTTTCCTATAATGTAATTACCGTAATTAATTAACAACGTAATGTTACCTGATTTACGCCGGTGAATTGTAATCAATAGTGAGATTTAATGGTGGTGTTAATTATTATTATTATTATCTATCTATATATATAAAAATGAATAGCCGTTCGTTAGTCTCGCTAAAACTCGAGAGCGGCTGGAACGATTTGGCTAATTTTGGTCTTGAATTATTTGTGGAAGTCCGGAGAAGGTTTAAAAGGTAGATAATTATGAAAATGCATAGAATTAAAAAAAAATAACCATTTAGTTTTCCCTTTCATGTGTCCGTCGGACGGATTCTTATTGTTTGTTTTAAGTTTATGTTACACAAAAGTTTAGGTATTTTATTTATCGATTGAGGCATTGATGTATACAGTTTTTATTCTCAAATTTTCATGAAATTCGGTAAATACTGAAAACCACGGGTCTAAGCCAAGTGAAGTTACAAGTGAAGTCTTCGGTCGTCTCGATTATTGAATGCGACATTAAAACGAGATTAAAATGTAGAATCATTGAAACATTAACATTGATTACAAGATTAACATTCATTGTTAAATGAAAAAAACAATAAAAAAAGAACCCAGATTAAGACCACTTGAGCATTTCATGAAGACGTAACAAATAATGTTTAATGTAAACAAATCACGGTCATACTAAAAGTTTGTATTTTCCAATTCTATATAATAACTTAGCCGGGTCAAATATAATGTACGACCATTATAGACCATTAAAGAAGAGTCCAGACAGCATTTTCAAGTAAATTATCAGATAATCTAGAAGAATGAAGAATAAACTGAAGAATATCAGGGATTCGACGTGAATCGCCAGCACAGACTAGCTGTTTTTCTTGATAAATAAAGATTTTCTTTTATTGCTTAGATGGGTGGACGACCTCACAGCCCACCTGGTGTTAAGCGGTTACTGGAGCCCATACACATCCACAACGTAAATGCGCCACCCACCTCGAGAATAACTTCTAAGGTCTCAAGTATAGTTACAACGGCTGCCCCACCCTTCAAACCGAAACGCATTACTGTTTCACGGCAGAAATAGGCAGAGTGGTGGTACCCGCCCACGCGGACTCACAAGAGGTCCTACAACTAGTATTTGGCTACAATGACAGCCAATCTTCAGAAGAGTACCGTACCACAGTACCACAGGCAGAAAATAGTTGGGTACAAAAAAAAACATGCGCTATTTACAAATAACCCGATATATCTGAATCTCGATCGAACGATTTAGTCAATGATGCCGTTTCTCACTCGTAATAAACTACGTCGTTTGTAACATTTTCTGATCCGGACTACCAGGGAATCGACGGCGCCCGATAACTGGGTTAGGGGCCTTTGTGAAAATGACGTGTAAAAATGATATCCTTTAGATATATTGGTCGAGCAATGGACGGGCTGATTACGTATCCGAGATTTTGTTACGATAACTATTTGAAACGTTTCTAAAAACAGCCGATGGACCTGGGTGTTACTGTGATAAATACACGAAAGGCGAATCACGTTCGATATATTTTGCTTTGCAAGTAACTTCATCGGCTGAAGCGGACTGGAGGGAACGCGGGACGCATATCCTAACTCAGTGGCTGAGTCATTAGAGCCTCTGACTAATGCGCCGAGTAATGTTTCCTCAGGTTTTCAGATTCGCCACTCTAGCGCGCTGGCACCAGGAGGATGGGACGGCGCGTTGTCGGTAGCAGTCCGTGATGCGGTCGGCGTTGTATCCCGTTCCGACACGGCAGCCTGGTGCTGACCCAGCGGGGTATCCCGGAACACCAGCGACATCGCTCGGGCGGCATGGTAGGGCCGCCATACCGCGGAGACTGGTGTCGTTGTTTGTTGGCTATCGCCTCGACGACCCGTCGGTCGAGCGTCCTATGTCCTAGGTGGCGATGCGAGTCTGGTTGTAGTGTTGACTGCGGAAGCGCCCTTACTCTGACTGGGTTCTGATCCCGGGCGGAGACCAGACGTCGGGTGTAAAAGTTTAGTGCGGTAGGGCCCTAAAATATCATTGGGCCCGCGGTTCACAGTCGCGAACCAGTCCCACATACTCCGCGCGCCCTCTAGGCGTGGAGACCTCGCAGAAGGTTCGGCCCCCGGCACAAAAAAAAAGGTTGCCAGATTCGCAGATTTTGAAAAGACTTGCAACAACTGTGTCTGTATAATTTCTGTAACATGATTTTTATTATTCAGTATCTTCCGTTAGCGCTTGTAAAAATCATGACTATCTATGAGAAATACAAATTGTTGTTTGGTTCAGATAATTTAAAAATCGATGTGAAATCTTAATAATAATTTTGGCAATCGATCATTCGTATACTGATTATTCACATGTACTTTGCCGATTGTAAAATTTCTATTTACACATTTCACTAAATCTGAAGTTCAGATAGAAACATAACCGATTGAATCCCAAACATAACTGGTGCTAGGAGCCCTTGTGAGTCCGTACGGGTAGGTACCACCACCCTGCCTATTTCTGCCATGAATCAGTGATGCGCTTCGGTTTGAAGGGTGGGGCAGCAGTTGTAACTATACTTAGAACTTATATTTCAAGGTGGGTGGCGCATTTACGCTGTAGATGTCTATGGGCTCCAGTGACCACTTAACCCTAGGAGGGCTGTGAGGTCGTCCACCCATCTAAGCAAAAAAAAAAAACATAAAAAAACACACACAAAAACTTATATAAGAACGTAACCAAAATTCTACATTATTCATGTGTAATATAAGCAAAAGTGTTTTGGCTGCAGACTTAGATACGCTGATACGCTACCGACATCTAACCAAAGTGCCCATCCTGACCGGGTCGCGGTGGAATTACGTATAACTCAATAACGTGACCTCGGCCAAGCGTTGCGGACTCGAGACCCAATATATAGAACAACAATACATATAACCATAAAGGATAATTGACCTTTCAACCTTAAAGGGCGGTAACAAGCTTACAGTTTATCTGATGATCTTTTTATGGGAATTAAGTTTGCTAATAAAAAATGTGGATTTATTTCGATCGCTTTTATTTAGCCTTTGTCTGATCATAGCCGATCATATGACCTACTTGATCATGTGAGATCGCCATCGTTCGTGGAAAACGTTGTAGATCTTAAACGTCTAAAAAGCTATTTTACTGACTTCATCAAATAGAATACTAGCGACCCGCCCTCGCTTCGCTTCGGAAACTGTAATTTATTATTGATTTCTTCACTATTTAATGGATGTCATTATACATATAAACCTTCCTCTTCAATCACTCTATCTATTAAAAAAACCGCATCAAAATCCGTTGCGTAGTTTTAAAGATTTAAGCATACACAGGGATATAGGGACAGAGAAAGCGACTTTGTTTTAAACTATATAGTGAATACTTCTAAATCGCTCTAGGCTGCTTCGACCTTCCTTAGGGATTAAATTTCCCATGTTTTTACTAGTTCAACTAATATCTATTTCTATGCGATTAATTTTAAAACGTTCACTAAGTTCAAGAGGTTTGAATGAAACCTTGAAATTTTCCCGCTAGGGTCCCTTATGTATGCCCGATTTGTGGGACCAAACGGACCCCAATTTATCCTTATAATTAAATTTTACTATTTAAACATATGTGAGGTATGTTCGTGACTATGATAATTTCAAATATAACGCTTCTAATAAATAATTCATGTATGAATGAAAATGTTAGTACGTATCTCATCATCACGCATAATTAGTTATTCGAAGATTTATATTCAATAAACTATAGCTATGTTAGTTCAATTAAGTGACTAACTTAAGCTTAGTTAAATGAAGGAGTATTCCAACTCAGCGAATAGGATTAAATGTGTGCAAGTGCTATTATATGACGGACGTCTATTTTTTTTATTTTTTTTTATTGCTAGATGGGTGGACGAGCTCACAGCCCACCTGGGGTTTTTTTTTTTTTTTTTTTTTTTTTTTTTTTTTTTTTTTTTTTTTTTTTTTTTTTTTTTTTTTAATAAGACTCCCGTCATCACACGGCGTTACTGTTTCCCCTAACATAGGTCAGAGTCTTTTTACATCCGATTCGTATTTAAATTTTAACTTACACCCTATCCATTCTACTCCTTCTTTGGGAGATCCTACTTTGGCCTACTATCATTTATTTTATCTTTATTAATATTTCGTTACTGACTACTAACAATATTTCATCTTATTCTAATAAACCCCACCTGTCTTATATATATTTTATTATTAATCTATGTCCATTGTTGCCATATCCTTATTTCTCTTACTATTTCATTAACCTACTTATATCTATTACATGTTTTCTTGTTCTTTTTGCACATCTTACATTTTTATTGTTACTAATAATATATACTATTTTATTATATATTTTAGTAATCATTTACTGCTTATTTNGTTTCGAAAATTAGCAACATTTTAATTTGGTTTTGCAAATCCTGTCCCATCCCTCTCCGGCACTTTACCTACGGACGCGTGCGAGCGAGATCGTGTGGTGACATCGAGACGAAAAAATATGGCTGAACAACCGCGCGCGCGCTTCGTGTCTTTGTTATGTTAAATACGTAAATAAGTGAAATCGTTGGTGTTTCTCATCGCGAAGTGGTACGAGTTTGCAGTAAGGACTACATAATGGTATTGTGCATCCTTCCTTTAACGCAGAACTGCCGCTTCTTATCGTTTCTTCCCGCAGTCTGTGTCCTTCATTTGCAACGACCAAATTTCAAATATTTTTCGTAGTTTGCACATCTCGCGTCTACAGTATGTTTATAAGGGAAACTGGGTTCACGCTCCATTGAGATTATCGATATATGCTTTTTTTTATTTTTTTTTTATTGCTTAGATGGATGGACGAGCTCACAGCCCAGTTGGTGTTAAGTGGCTACTGGAGCCCATAGACATCTACAACGTAAATGCGCCACAACCCACCTTGAGATATAAGTTCTAAGGTCTCAGTATAGTTAGTTACAACGGCTGCCCCGCCCTTCAAACCGAAACGCATTACTGCTTCACGGCAGAAATAGGCAAAGTAGTGGTACCTATCCGCGCGGACTTACAAGATGTCCTACCACTAGTAATTACGCAAACTATAACTTTGCGGGTTTGATTTTTATTACACGATGTTATTCCTTCACCGTGGAAGTCAATCGTGAACATTTGTTAAGTACGTATTTCATTAGAAAAATTGGTACCCGTCTGCGGGATTCGAACACCGGTGCATCGCTTCAACACGAATACACCGGACGTCTTATCCTTTAGGCCACGATGACTTATTTAAGACGATTGTTGCGCTACGCTTCAGAATAATTCAAATTTGATTTAAAAAAGGATGAATAAATATATAACTCACTATATACTAACAACATACAGCTCATAAATATATTGATAACTCACCAAAAGATATGAGGCCGCTATTCAACATCGTAAGTTTGATGCTGTTGGGTATTGAGACCAAACTTGTTGTTCCCGATGTTCGCATGTCCTTCTTCTTCGGTTTCTTCTCCATATCATACCTGGTCGAAGACTTGGACCGATGCTTCCTCTGGCTAGTAGCCACCGAGGTGCCCCTGGGACCCGTCCGTGAAGACATCTCGAATCAAATTACGAATTCACTTTAACACGTTCAGCATAAGCACATTTCACGACACACACACTATACACGTGTATAAATAATTTTAATAAAGATCATATCAAAACTTCACTTTTGTATCATAAAGGTAGCATTCTCCGTAGGGTTTTTATTTTTGCAGAATTCACACCTGAAACAAACAAAATTATCTTTAAATAAACCGAAACGAAAAACGCTTTAAAGAATAAAGTTTGCAAAAGCTACTAAAGAATTTATTTCAGTTACTAGTTTTTCATACCCAGATTATTTTAGGAAGTAATTAAATTACTATTTTTAGATTAGACTAGCGACCCGCCCTCGCTTCGCTTCGGAAACATTAAATTTTATTACTGATAGCTGAGTCCCGCGATGTCACCCGCTGTTATTGTCATACCGCGGGTGACGCCGCGGGGCGAAGCTAGTCTAAAAAGTTGCCTACGTTACTCCTTATATTATCAGCTACATATCAGTGAAAGTCTCGTCATATTACAAACAGACAATCCAATTTTATTTATATGTATAGATGGTTATCTAATTCAGAGCCCATAGGCATGGCATCGTGCATGCTATCAATCACCTTGAAACGTGATGTCGAAATCTCAACTGCATTATATAAAAACTGTTCCGCCCTTTAAGCCGTGACGCATAACTGCTTCACGGCAAAAGTAGGTAGGGTGGTGGTACTTACCCGCGCGGACTCCGCAGAGGTCCTACCACCAGTAATTACGCAAATTATAGTTTTGCCGGTTTGATTTTTATTACACTATGTTATTCCTTCACCGTGGAAGTCAATCGTGAACATTTGTTGAATACGTATTTCATTAGAAAAATCGGTACCTGCTTGGGATTCGAAACCGGTGCATCACTCAACACGAATGCACCGGACGTCTTATCCCTTAGGCCACGACGACTTCAAATGTCTCCTGGCGGAAAGAAATGGATGAAAAGAGCCATAGACTGTGCTCAATTGTGCAAATTTGGAGAGGCGCAGTCGACTGTGGCCCGATGATGATGATAGTGATGATGCAATAAACAAACATGTTTAAATGAAAAGTTCGTTATACATATTATGCTTACAGTTCATACGGCCGTTTCTAAACCTTACACAATGTCAAAACCACGCCAATGCCAGCCGTAAAACGTGTTTATTTTGGTGTGTATATATGTACTATAGTATCTCTGCAATAATGTTCGGCTGTGAGCTGATGTCGGACGTCTTAAAATAAAACAATTGATTGGTCTCGTATTTGACCGATGCCTGTTTGTTATTCGTTCGTTTGTAATTTTAAAGTTTTTTTTTGTGATTCGGCACAAAAACCGATGACATAAATCGTTGTTTTTAAAGCTCTAATTCGTTTTCTTTATCGGTATTAAAGATTGCCGTAAAATAATTCAACAAAACTTTTTTTTTTCATATTTTGCACTAGCTCATTCCTAATTTTCCAAAGCGCACTACATATGCGTCTGAATACGTCGCTTAGGAAATTTTATTAGTATTCTTAGTATAAACCACTACATAGAACGCACTCACTGATCCGACGGATATAATAATAAGAAGTGCTCTGAGGAATTGTTCGAGATGATACCGGCATCTCGTTTTTACCATCGCACCGCCCGCCACCGGAATAGAGTTCATCCATACTACCTAGAGCCACTGCGGTCATCCACAATGCGTTTCCAGAGGACTTTTACCACGTACCATCCGGCTATGGAATGAGCTCCCCTCCACGGTGTTTCCCGAGCGCTATGACATGTCCTTCTTAAAACGAGGCTTGTGGAGAGTATTAAGCGGTAGGCAGCGGCTTGGCTCTGCCCCTGGCATTGCTGAAGTCCATGGGCGACGGTAACCACTCACCATCAGGTGAGCCGTATGCTCGTCTGCCTACAATAGCAATAAAAAAAAAGTCCCAATGCAAGAGCTTCCAAAAATATATATATACTTATATATAGCACAGAAAAACACAGAACAGATATTGTCATTGCGATTAATGCCAAGGACGTTTTCTTGATAATTAAATTATTGTTTGTGAAATAACAGAAAGTAATCGTCAGCTCTCCGGCATTAACGCTTTCGACTTGTAAATATAATACTTTAAAATTAAATGAAGAATGACAACGTAATTAATTGTGATGACTTTTACCCACTCGGCGTATGACACGCATTTTAATTTTTATCGATTAGTGGTTCGTAGATTAGTGGATTTATTTCAAACGACCTAGACGAGATGACATTTCGTTAATTTCTCGTCTTTTTTTTATGAATGAGGGATTACTGGTGGCCCGGAGGCCTTTACAGTTTCACCAGGACAGGTGGGCGAGCAAAGGCTCAGCCAGGAGGCGTGGGATTTGCTAACGTGAATTTCACGTCTAAAACTTGTGTTACTATGAAATTCATGCTATAAATTGTTACTTATAACTTAAAACATCCTGCTAAGTGTGCTAATTATTATTTGAATTGTCTATAACTATTCCCTAGGATCACCGGCGCATACTAACATCGAAGCTTGTCTTGTTCTGTGGTATTACATTGTTTTGTTGAAAGAATTTAGAGGAATACAAAGAAAGATCTCAAGCTTACAATCAGCACTAGATATCATTATTGCATGAAACAATACCAACAATATCGTTGACGTCATAAAAACGTTCTTCGTAATGTACCTAAATTAAATATGTCTGTGAACACAGCACTTAAATTCAAAATGTGATTCGCATTAAATGTTAAAAGAATACTTATATGATATTCTCATCGAGTAATTTCTAAAAAACATCCGCCCGAATGAGCACTTATTGAATTTGTGAAACCGGCAAATCGTTTTGTAAACAAAACACTTAAGACGTACTAAAAACATCGAAACGGATCTCCATTCTGATTTGCTCTAAACGCATTTTCTATCTACACGAAAGCGCTATCAAAGTATTTATAAGACAGTGTTGCTATTAAACAGAAACCAAAGAACAGATGGGGTTTTGCAAAGTAAATTCCAGAACGATTGTAATCATAGCTGCAAATAGACGCTGCATGCACATTGTTGCTGCATGTTCTTGACAAAATACATGTATCTAATAGAAATTATTTAATTTTGCCTGCCTTTTGTATGCCTTCGTAGGGTGCTAGAATTCTTCGGACATATTGCTCGTAAAGAGGGTCAAAATCTAGAACAGCTGATGGTGACAGGAAAGGTAGATGGCAAACGTCCCGGAGGACGCAGTCCCACGAGATGGTCGGACCAAATACGATCTTCTCTGAGCATCAATTTCCACAATGCCCTTCATGAAGCTAAGGATCGCAGCAGATGGAGGGAAATCGTACGGGAGAAATTGATGCAGCGGGGGAGTCACGAATTATCGAACATCAATTCATTTTTATATATAGAGATTACATAAATTAATCAGCATTTGTCATATTTGGCTCTGAATCAAAAGGACACAGCTAAGATCCTGTAGTTAGTCCTGCCTCTTAGGCACGTAGATTTTTCCTTGTTGAAATTCATTTTTTTCTTCATATCTTTTCATGTACTATCTCTAGCTAGCCCGTACATGTCCTTTGTCTGTAAGAGCGTAGGACAACGCAGAGCAGTACAAAAAAGAATTAGGAGAATTAAGTTTATATAGTAATCTCTTCGATTTTAGCGAGTAGTAAACATAATTAAAACTATTTTTGATGTTTAATTTCGGATTTTTATTGTTACTAGAGGTCCCGCAGTAGTCGAAATTCGACTATAATTAATTGGAATTGTAAGTTTGTACACTATTATGATTGTATTTTATACTTCTATAATCACAAATTTCGCCAAGACTACATTATAAAATCCGACAAAAAACTTGGAACATGAGTTCTAAGTTTCAGTTGTATAGTACAACTACCCCACCCTTTAAACCGTAACGCTTACTGTTTCACTGCAGGAATAGGCAGGATGGTGGTACTTAACCGTACAGGCTCACAACACACCCTGCCAAAAGTGTTGAGACAAATAGGGTTTACGTTAGAGCCAGTCACGAAATCTGTACAAGTATAAAGATTTTAAAGGGTAAAATTGAATATTATATACCAGGGACACAAAAAAACAAATAATATCGATTTGTATTATGAATGAGAGTTTCATGTTCCATTATTGCTTTCTTTTTGAAGTGAAACTTCTTTAGAATCGTTGTGATTTCAAACTCGATGAAACGAAAAAATAAGTCCATAGAGACACAAACACATAAATGTATAAGATTCAGCCGGCGAGAGAATGAGATAGAACACATTAAACGTTTGCGGTCTCCTCTTTATGCGACTCTTCGTAGCATCCCCACTATCGTCTACTAAACATTGTCCATAGGTATGTTCCTGTGTACTGGGATAGTCAGTATATATCTACATCTATATCTTATTTATAATTTTCACTTCTACCGTATGTGACTTGCACACACACACACACACACACTTTTTTTCTTTCAAAACTTCCGTTCACGTGAATTCGTGATGTTATTCAGATCACTGACGAATAAAATGCTCATGCAGTTGGCGAACGTTTTTGGAGCGACTACGTCACTAAGGCGTCACGTTTTTGGCAGCTGAGCCACGCGGGTTCGACGCGGGGACATTCCCCTGCACTGATTTGGGCATTATGCCCGGCCAGAACAATTGTACATACGCTCCGAAAGATCCTAAGAGACGCTGAATTAATTTCAGTATTGAGTATCTTTTAATAATTCGTCAATTTAGTGCTTTTAATATTCACGAATGCCGAATTTTATGTTTATTTCCGCTTGAACTCTGACGTAATCGAAAATATAAATTATTAATAGAGCATTCGTGTATTAGTTTGTTTAAATTAAGTGAATTGTTAAATTGACTAATAGTGAAGGCCGCTAGTGAATACCGAGCATTTTCATATTTATCCACCTTTTAAACCTTCTCTGGATTTCTACACATAATTCAAGACCAAAATTAGCCAAATCAGTCCAGCCGTTCTCGAGTTTTAGCGAGACTAACGAACAGCAATTCATTTTTATATAATATATATAGATTATAAATTACATTAGGCACTATCAACACACAATATATAAGAATAACCGAAATTTTTCCTGCTTTATTTTTTATGTTTAGTTAAAAAATTATATACACGAATATTTGAGATGTTTCATTCAGAAAAATTACTTTCCATTTTGTAGTGGCTTCTATTCTCATATAACACGGTTTCGCACAACACGATTCTTTGTAGGAACGTACATACCTACCGTGTTATAGGAAGGGTTATCTGTATTCCATTCGTATAAGGAATCTGAAACATCGCATGCAAGAAACCGAATGACCCAGATAGATATATTNATACACGAATATTTGAGATGTTTCATTCAGAAAAATTACTTTCCATTTTGTAGTGGCTTCTATTCTCATATAACACGGTTTCGCACAACACGATTCTTTGTAGGAACGTACATACCTACCGTGTTATAGGAAGGGTTATCTGTATTCCATTCGTATAAGGAATCTGAAACATCGCATGCAAGAAACCGAATGACCCAGATAGATATATTTGATTACTTGAATATGATCGTATTGGTCATGGAATGTCCCAGCCGTGACGTTTCTGGCACGATGCCCGTTCCTACCGGATCTTCGTAATCAAAACATTACATAAAACACTCGACTATTTAGTTACTTGGATTCATTTCAGTAATCAAACTGGAACTTGATTAAAGTGTGTTTTATTCAAGTTCAGATTAATCAATTCAAGATCAGAGTTTTAGAGATGACTAATGACAGAATTATTGCGGTGTGGTCACTGTTATCGTTCAAAATAATTAATAGTAAGCAAACAAATTATATTATGATTTTGCTTCAAAAAATACCCTTGCAAGCGCTCCAACTTTCCCGAAGTCATCGTGGCCTAAAGGATAGCATATAGAAGGAATAACATCGTGTAATAAAAATCAAACCCGCAAAATTATAATTTGCGTAATCACTGGTGGTTAGGACATCATGTGAGTCCGCGCGGGTAGGTACCACCCTGCCTATTTCTGCCGTGAAGCAGTAATGCGTTTCGGTTTGAAGGGTGGAGCAGCCGTTGTAACTATACTTGAGACCTTAGAACTTATATCTCAAGGTAGGAGGCGAATTTACGTCGTAGATGTCTATGGGCTCCAGTAACCACTTATCACCAGGTGGGTTGGGACAGGTGGGCTCGTCCACCCATCTAAGCAACAAAAAAAAACTAAGGCTTACATAGGCTACTGTAGGATGGTTCTTACCCATGAAGGCTTACATATCTCCTACCACTACTTTAATAAAATGGGGCCTAAATTGTACACATTCCAATCTTTTACGTAACTTCAGCGATTTAGTTGATAAAAGACACATTACGAAGCGCAGTAAAGACACTAATAAGTCCTTTAACTCTTAAACTATTAACGGAGATTGAGGTATTGCAGCATAATGGAAAAAATTTAATTCAAAAATAAGTTCCTTATCGTAAAAATAATGTTACCTCCTTCAGTATTTTTCTCATTTCTGTGAAATAGCGACTCTAATTGCTTTATTTGTCTCTTACTGTAGAAATCGGACAACTGCGGAGTCTCGTAAAACTTTAACTTCGGACTCTAAGATTGGTACATTATTTCATTAGTTGTCCATGGTATATGTTAACGACAGGGACATGTTAAATAATCAGTAAAATAAATTAAGTAAAACAATAAATTTGAAACATTTCCAGAAAATGTTGAGTTCAAAGAAAAATATATTTCAAATTCTTGCAAATTTCCGGCAAAATATTTCGATCGCATCTCATGAATGGAATCCGTAAACACTGAGTCACTGTGTTCTTCAATGAAAATATTTCGATGCAATCCAGAGCGGGAAAATGTTTATTTTCACAAAGCTTTTACGTTTCCTAGTTAGTAAAACCCACAGGCACTACAAATTACTGAATTTATATAGGAATTAAACATACATTATTCTCAACAACTTGCAAAACAACTTGCAACTTTCAGTCAAAAATTCTTACAAATGCCCCCATAAAAATTACCAAGGAATTCATTGTAAGATTACACGTTTTGGATTTGAAACAATTTTTTTTGTTGGTAAATTTACCGATCCAGAAGTTTCTGACATTTATGCCACCATAATGCACTACAGGTCTGCCTTCACGGAATTCTTCGTTTATCAGTCTTCCACCTCATCAAGATGAGTAATTAAAACAAAACAGAAGCTATATACTGCCTATGGACAGAAATAATTAAAGGTTCGCCGCCTCTGGCCTCATCTGATTACCATGGAGATTGACTTTCCAACGCAATTTAGTTTCAAATCAAATTCATTGCAAAGTCTAATAAATCTTAAGTCGCCGATGCGAATAAAAATTAATTTCGCTTCATTTAAATACAAATTATTTATTAAAAATCAAAGTTTGCGATATTTTGAAAATTTGCCAACGTTTATAAAATTATCGGGTCTCATATTTTTCTTGTTTATGATCGGTTTTAGTCTTGTCATAATGTTAGAGCTCTTTTTATGAGTTATTTAATAGCTGTATTATTGGCAGATGCTTTCGAGTCAGCCGGAAGCTTGACGCATTTCGTTCATTATGACAACGATTTTGGACAATGTCAATGGACTTGACCTTTTTCTCTTCGCCAGCTTGACACTGTACTGTAATATNGGTCTCATATTTTTCTTGTTTATGATCGGTTTTAGTCTTGTCATAATGTTAGAGCTCTTTTTATGAGTTATTTAATAGCTGTATTATTGGCAGATGCTTTCGAGTCAGCCGGAAGCTTGACGCATTTCGTTCATTATGACAACGATTTTGGACAATGTCAATGGACTTGACCTTTTTCTCTTCGCCAGCTTGACACTGTACTGTAATATTAATATAGTTTATGTAATGTATTACGCACTATAATATGAATATGTCATTTAGCATACACGCTATGCCATCTTATCCGTTTATGCGGTCATATAGACCGAAATGTCGCTTTATTTAAGCGTATCATAAGGTCCAATTAAGCGTTATAACAGAACTATTACTGGTGGTAGGACCTCTTGTGAGTCCGCGCGGGTAGGTACCACCGCCCTGCCTATTTCTGCCGTGAAGCAGTAATGCGTTCCGGTTTGAAGGGTGGGGCAGCCGTTGTAACTATACTGAGATCTTAGAACTTATATCTCAAGGTGGGTGGCGCATTTACGTCGTAGATGTCCATGGGCTCCAGTAGCCACTTAATATCAGGTGGGCTGTGAGCTCGTCCACCCATCTAAGGAATAAAAAAAAAAAACACTTTTCGCTTAAAATCTCCAAGATGCGTTTAGAATTTTTCATTTTAAAAGCAAAGGAGCAAACGATTGATACGCACTGAATGATATGATCATACTGCCTTACCCTTCGAACTAGAATGCATCACTGATTCGCGCTAGAAATACACAAGTTAGAAGCTAAGAAGTTACCCGTGAATACAAATCGAAGACATTGCGATAAATCTTGTAAATCTTAACAGGAACAAGATGATGTTAAAACACATTTTTTATTTTTTAGGTTAACATTATCCAGAATACGACATTACGAAAACATATTAATCGTGACCATTTAAAATACTGAGAAACAAAATTATTGGCGCATTTACGTCGTAGATTACTATGGGCTCCAGTAACCACTTAACAGCAGGTGGACTGTGAGCTCGTCCACCCGTCTAAGCAAAAAAATAATTCAAAAAATATAATACTGTAGTAAAATATACGGTATAATAAAAGGTACACTTACGAAGAGAGATTTATACAAAAAATTACCTAATGTCTTCTTGTTCTTACCGTAATAGAAAGTCATCATGTATTCTAGTTGGGAAAGGTTATTGCCCAATGGCAGCCCCTTTGGGTATGGAAGACAACACTTTCTAAGTATTAATAGTATGATGGTGGTAGGGCATCTTGTGAGCACGCATGGATAGATACCACTACCTTTTTTTTTCGGGCCGGTGCCGAACTTCCTATGAGGGGCCCACGCCTGGGGGCGCACGGGTATTGTGGGACTTGACAGTTTGTAGATGTTGAGTTGAGAGCAGACTGCGAGCCCACAAAGGCCGTTTTAGCGCCCTACCCACCAAACGACTCGCCTTGCACTCTCACTCGACGTCCGATTTCCACCCAGGGTCAGAACCCAGAGAGAGTAGGGGGGCTCCCGCGATCAACACTACAACCGGACTCACGATGCCACCCCTAGGACGCCCGACCGACGGGACGTTGAAGCGATAGTCGACGACTCAAGTACCACTAGCCTGCCCATTTCTGCATTAAGCAGTAATGCGTCTCCGTTTGAAGGTTGAGGCAGTCGTTATATTGAGAAACTGAGACTTAGAACTCAAGTCTGAAGTTGGATGACGGTATTTACGCTGTTTATGTCAATGGGCATCGATGATCACTTAATTATAATAACTAGAGGTCCCGCAGTAGTCGAAATTCGACTATAATTAATTGGAATTGTAAGTTTGTACACTATTATGATTGTATTTTATACTTCTATAATCACAAATTTCGCCAAGACTACACTATAAAAAATATTAACAAAGACAAACAATATTTAATCTATTCTCAATTTGACAACAGACGTCAAGAACAAAACTTTGACAATAAATAGTATGCGTGCGTGTGTGCGTCAAATACATGGTATGTAGTGTGTGTAATGATTTCTTTATTGATTTAATGTATCTTTTATGCATTATTTAAAAAAAATATTTGCATTGTGCACTTCTTCTCTATATTCTCTATAAGTGTGGAAAATTTCATACTCTTCCGTCCGCGCAATTTTCCTTAAAAGGGATACAAAGTTTTTGCTTCACGTATTAATATATAGATCCCTAATAATCACTAAAGAATTATAATAATCCTTACGTAGCAACATTGTGCTTTATTCATAAATAAACAATGACATAATGTAAGTAAATGCAAGAGACATAATAAAATCGAGTTTCCGCAAGTGGTCGAATTTATCTCTTAATACAAGTGAAGCTCGTGGGAAATCCGGGGTATCTCGTAACTCGCGGCCTCAGGGATTAGACGAAAGTTCACAAGGAACCCTGATTTGATTGTCCTCTTTGCTTATATCGGTTAAATGGCTTTTGTATCAATTGGACTAATGCATAGCAGCCAAGTTGAAATTTTAATTGTGTGGTCGCAGACATCACGAAAACAGTAACTATAAATTTTGTTGCAATAAAACTGCGTTTGAAACATCGGAAAATTCAAGATGAATTCGATTTTGTTCGAGAATTTTTATTACTTTCTTTTGTTAACAACTAGCGACCCGCCCTCGCTTCGCTTCGGAAACTGTTATTTATTATTGATTTCTCCTCTATTTAATGGATGTTATTATACATATAAACCTTCCTCTTTAATCACTCTATCTATTAAAAAAAACCGCATCAAAATCCGTTGCGTAGTTTTAAAGATTTAAGCATACATAGGGACAGATATAGGGACAGAGAAAGCGACTTTGTTTTATACTATTTAGTGATGAAAAAGATCCTCCTGGTTTGATGTGCTCATATTATAAAATATTATAGTATAAGCGTGGATTTTATGACTTTTATTGTTATTGTATAAAAATTTTGCTTTTGTATTTAATATTTCAAGATGTTTTTGTTTGTACCTATAATTGAGGTGATATTATACTTACAAGCTAAGCTGAGCTTTCGCTGAATGAATGCAATGCAGGAGACGTGAAATTTTTAATTTAATAGGAATTCTCTCTTTCGAATCTCGGCCAATAGAGTATTTATTCAGTGGAGATTGGAGGCCAGCCCAAGTCTACGACCACCATGCCTACCTTTGAGGCAGAGTAGTCATTAGTTCCGGTTAAGGGTGGACGTTGTACAATTAGGATTTCGACCTCACGTTTCAAGGCCGGTGACAATATTAACGCTGTGATGTCTATTCGGTTTGGTAAGAAGTGGTTACCAGAAGGACTATAACTTTCTGCACTCAATTACGCGATAATTCATTTTTCCTTGAATATTCTGTAATTGGGCGAAGAATAAAATAGGGTAACTTTTTTGGTTGTTTTTTTTACAATTATTTTATTTATTTATATAATTATCAACTGTAGACGAAGGAGCTTTATTGGTATTTTTAAAAAATCTTTTAAAAACAGTTTTCTGCTATTATCATTTACTGCAATTGATATAACTATTACATCGCTGCATTTCTATTTATGTATGAACATACGGAAGAAAGTAAAGACGAAAAATATTTTTTCGTAAAACATAAAAAATATTTAAATGTCCGCACAGTCAAAGTAAAGTTTGTAAATAAAAAGTTAACAAGTTTATTCTTTCTAGCTCGAAGCGAAGGCGGCGAATGAAATGTGCCGACAAAAACAAGCTGTTCACAGAATCTTATAAAAAGGGGTATCCAATTAGATTGAAGACCAGCAAAGTAAAGAAAAAATTGTAAAACTTATCTCGCAATGATTAACGTTGGTTCAAATAGCCTTTATTTTTTAAAGAAGCGTGGAGTTTATTGGTCTTATTACAGTGTGGTTGATATAGTGGGCATTTAGATTTACTACATTTTCATAAATTTTAATCTATATATATAAAAATGAATTGCCCTTCGTTAGTTTCGCTAAAACTCGAGAACGTTTGGACCGATTTGGCTAATTTTGATCTTGAATTACTTGTGGAAGTCCAGAGAAGGTTTAAAAGGTAGATAAATATGAAAATGCTAGGAATTTAATAAAAATAACAATTTTGTTTTTCCTTTGATGTGTCCCCGTCGGACGGATTCCTTTTGTTTGTTTTAAGTTTATTTGATACAAAAGTTTAGGTCTTTTATTTTTCGATTGAGGCACTACGAAATCTGACGGTTCAGCTAGTTTTTAAATAAATTCTTCTTAAAATTTTCACTCATATTTTAAGAATTTTTATTATTCTCAATTTAATAATACTTGAACATTTACTAGTTCGTTCTCCCTTAAGTGATTAGTTATATTAACCTGTATTCCATTAAAGTTGTTGTTATCAACAGCCTAATGCTACACTAGCCAACATTAAAAAAAAAAAACAATTTTGGCATAATTATTATTCATTTATTATTAACGTTCCCTGTACTTTGGGAACCAGAGACTGATATGTATAATGATATGCGTTTAAATATATAGAAGTATATGTATATATATATATACATTTGCATAAATTTTCTGATTCCAAGCCAAACTATGATTCTAATCAACCTTCAGATGACGCTTATTGATAAAACCCGTATACCAAGATATTTAAATAGACTGGATACGTCATGAGAGGTATTTTTTTAAACGATCTATGTGAAGACTTGCCTGAAATAATCGCATGACACAGAGTTAAATATTTTGCACTTTTTTCTTTGGACTAGAGTTCGACTCTCCTACGATATTTCCGCGCCGAGTACTAATTTTTTTAATGTTTGAAGTGTTACTGGAGGCCTTTTCAGTTTCACCACGACCGGTGGGCAAGCAAAGGCTCAGGCAGCAGGGGTGGGATTTGCTAAAAGCTCCAAATGAGACCTAACAACTCAAGAGCAGCTGCTTCGCGAATTGATCTATTACCGGATGGGAATCGCGACCCGCTGAGAAGATCCGGCGAGAAAGTCAGCGAGCTGATGTTTAGGTTAGGCTGCACGTCGAACTCTTTGTCAAGTTCGACGAGTACGGCTACTGAGGTCCCTAAGCCTTCTTCTAATGTTAGAGCTAGTCTAGTCTCAGAGCTAGCACTAACCACTGCACCAACGAGTCTATAAATGTAATTAAAAAAAACTTGATTTTTCTTTTTTTTTTGGGCCGGATGCCGAACCTCCTAAGAGGTATGTGGGACTTGACGATCTCCTGATATTGGGAGCAGACCGCAGGCCCAAGGAGTTTTAGGGCCCTACCGCACTAAACGACTGCCTTGCACTCTTACACCCGACGTCCGATCTCCGTCCGGGGTCAGAGCCCGGTCAGAGTAGGGGGGTTCCTGCGGTCAACACTACAACCAGACTCGCGGCGCCAAACCGAGGTCGCCCGACCGACGGGTCGTCGAGGCCATAGTCGGCGACCAACGATGCCGGTCTCCGCGAAAACAAACTTGACCTGCCTGAACGTGATGTGAACTTCGGTTACTTCATAGTACGAAACAAACCATAGTCTGTCTATTTACATGAATAAAAAATAATTTCTCAACTTTAATCATTTCTTATGACTAACTATGAAGCCAGTTTGTCCGTGACCACGAAAACTGCAAAGTGTTTGACTTGTCGGAAATAATACAATGACAATAAGAAAGGCTATATTAAATCGTAAAAGCAGTTTTAATTATGTTCACGTCTAGCAAAAACCGAAAAAAATATTGTGTTTAACCATCGTTACGTCTTTTTAGTGATAAAAACCTACGTTGAGAATTCAAATGAAGCGTACTTTGAACATCTATATATAAATACGTGAAGCAAAAACTTTGTATCCCTTTTTACGAAAATTGCGCGGACGGAGGAGTATGAAATTTGCCACACTTATAGAGAATATAGAGAAGAAGTGCACAATGCTAATATTTTTTTTAAAATAATGCATAAAAGATACATTAAAACAATAAAGAAAACATTACACACACTACATACCATGTATTTGACGCACACACGCATGCATACTATTTATTGTCAAACTTTTGTTCTGGACGTCTGTTGTCAAATTGAGAATAGATTAAATATTGTTTGTCTTTGTTAATATTTTTTATAGTGTAGTCTTGGCGAAATTTGTGATTATAGAAGTATAAAATACAATCATAATAGTGTACAAACTTACAATTCCAATTAATTATAGTCGAATTTCGACTACTGCGGGACCTCTAGTATTTACAATTCTCTGACTCAACAAACACCATTTTCTATTTCACGAGCTATACGATACGATACGTGTTGTGTTCCGTGAACCGAAAATGGTTTTTGGCAGTTCTTGGCTATGACGTATCGTGAATAAGTGCGATTCATCCAAAGCACTTTCTTCATTTCGATTCATTGCATTTTATTACAGCCCACTTCTTTCGTAATGGAAAAGTTCAATAGCTTCTAATCTTTAGTTGCTCAGGCCTAATTCTATCAAAATGCGTTTCGGTTTTATCTTCGACTGTCAATCAACAATACAGGATTTCTGCCTCCAGCTTTGAGGCGAGTCCATTGTCTTTCTCGTAAACTGGTCTCCTCAATCAGAATAATGTAATATACGTTCCTATCTAAGTAGTAGATCAATACTATGTGGCACGTGTTGTTGAGTTGGTAATAACATATTGTGGCGGTCAGTTACTTCGAGTCTTAGATTCCAGAATGTAAATGCCACTTTGAGGCGTAAGTCTAACTCAGTATGCAGAAATAGACCGACCAGAGTGCCTTTAAAATGCCCTTAAAAAATGGCAAAATATATTATAAAAACTTATAAAGTCACAAGTATATAGTCGTTCGTTGCCACAAAAGCTATAAAGTATTCTAAATGTCGCAAATAATAAAATGACGATAAAGAACACAAGATTAAACGCTAAATGTAGTTTCAGTTATCTATGCATAACCATTTGTTAAATTTATTTTAATATATGTCATAGCTAAAACGTTAGACTAAAATCGCATTTGACTGCATAGAAATAAAGCAAGTTTTCGACGGAGCACGTCCATCTCAACTCGTTTATTAGTAGAGTTGTGTGTCCGTATAATATGGGTATGTCCGCTTTGATGGATCGTTGGGGTTCCCAGACCGCTACCCACTCAAATTAGTTTCACCCAACCAGTGGGTGGAGAATGGTATGGGTACACAGGAATTGTTCCTTTTGTGTTTTTATTGTCCAACTATTTCCCGTTCTAAGTACTGGTGGTGAAGCTGTGAGTATTAGTGTCGCAGTTTCATTTATTTCACAGCAGACATTCCAGTTTGAAGTTCGGTTTGACTAATGCAACTAGAACTACTTGACTGTGCCCCTGGCATTGCTAAGTTTACGAGCAACGGTTACCATTCACCATCAGATAGGCCGTACATTTGTCTCAGGGCGCTCCAAGAGCCACGACAGCGTGCACGGACGTCAAAAATACATTGAACTAGTCGGGGACGCGAGACCGTGTGGAGCGCTTCGTGATTTGTCGGCGCCGTTCGGAGCCGCTTCGGCAAGCCAATCGTGGCACAGTAATTTTTTCGTTTCGTTTCATCGAGTTTGAAATCACATCACAACGATTCTAGAGAAGTTTTACTTCAAAAATCTCTCAAGGGAACCAGCAGTTCCATATTGAATTGTCAACGGGTTTTAGTCACCCATAACATCAGATAAGGTGCGAACTTACCTACTTATGTACTCTTAAAGTGACAGTTAAATTTATTTTTAAATCTCTTCAGTATAGTGAAGGAAATGCGAAAGTTCACTCAACACGGAGACGTGCAAACACAAAAATGAGAACCACATACATTATTGTGGCACTTTTCCGCAGCGTCTCATAATCTGAATGATTTATGAGTTCTCTAGGTCGGGTTCTTAGCGCCGTCACATCTTCCCATTCACTTCACGTGTAAAAAATATGTTTTCTCACGAAAATTCTCTGCTACACTGTAATTTATTGCATGCTATATCACATTTACATACGTGCTTGCTTTTAAAACATGCGAAAGAGAGTGTCGCGTATCATAAAATTTTATTTTTATGGATTAAATTTTGCAGATAGTGTAAAGATTTAGATAGTCTCTTCATAGAAATGAGCTAGAGCCGAAGAAAAGAATGATCGATTCAGTGAAATATTTATACGCGAAAAAATGAATGACATAATATTGGGGTGGCACTATTATCACCTAAAGTTATTGCGTAGCAATGTTTAGATAATTTAGTTCACATTTTAAGGTAAGATTCGTTGTGATATCTATGGGCTCTGATAACCACTAAGTGTCACGGGGGCCGTCAGATCATTCATCTACTTATAGTTCATTAAAGGCCTAGGAAATCTATACGTAATTTTAGAAGTTATTTGTAGTGTAAGAGTAGTTAAATTTTGTAACACTATTCTTTGTTTCTATTGTTAATTAATGTTATGATAATCAAAGATGAACGACGATTTATGATAGTATGTAAGCTTACTTAGGTAGGATCAAACCTCACAGTTTTCACCACGCGATAAAAAAAAAAGAGAAGAATAATATTATAATAAGAATAATCTCTACTAATTCAAAGTGCAATTGGGAGTAGACAAGCAAAACTATTATAGTATACATGAAGTTATATTTACATTAGAATTTATTACAGTTACATTAGAAATAATATGAAAACAATATTTTTTATTTGTGTCCGAAAGTCGTCGTGGCCTACAGAATAAAACGTCCGGTGCATTCGTGTCGAGCGATGCAACGGTGTTCGAATCCCGCGGGCGGGACCAATTTTTCTAATGAAATACGTACTAAGCAAATGTTCACGATTGACTTCCACGGTGAAAGAATATAACATCGTGTAATAAAAATCAAACCCGCAAAATTATAATTTGCGTAATTACTGGTGGTAGGACCTCTTGTGAGTCCGCACGGGTAGGTACCACCACCCCGCCTGTTTCTGCAGTGAAGCAGTAATGCATTTCGGTTTGAAGGGTAGGGCAGCCGTTTATACTGAGACCTTAGAACTCATGTCTCAAGATGCGTGGCAGCATTTACATTGCATTGTCGTCGTGACGGTTCATTGATGTGATTGCTCGACGTTTAGACCAATATAAAATAGCGCATACAAATTTCAGTATCGTGCTGTGTATTCAGATTGCTTTCGTAAAAAAATATAAAATGATTTTTTAAACATCGCTCCGAAGGGAGCCAGACAAACCGATTACTGTCCAACACTAAGCCCCCGCCCGCAACTCGAGGCCTATTTCCCTGGACATTGATTGGTTTAGTCGCCCGTTGAAGCTCGACGCTTTTTCTATTTTCATTTGGAAGTCCTATTGAACGTTGGGCGCTGGACTGGAATTTCATTTGCGACAGATGGCGGCGAGTTCTTTTTATAGGAAAAACCATGCGAAATTGCGGTTAGAAATAAACCCCGCTTAATTGCATTTTAGCGGTAGGCAGCGGCTTGGCTCTGCCCCTGGCATTGCTGAAGTCCATGGGCGATGGTAACCACTCACCATCAGGTGGGCCGTATGCCCGTCTGCCTACAAGGGCAATAAAAAAAAAAGTTTCTCGTTATTTTTATATTGCATGAATATAAATTCTTCTTGTAAAGGCTAAGCGAAAAAGGATCAGGGATGTGGAATATCATGATCTCTTTTGCGATTTGTTCCCACGACCTCTTTTGCTTTGTATCTTGATTGTTATTTTGTGTTATATATATTTTTTTAATACCCTCGTTTCCTTTTTGGTATGTTCTCGTATTTTTATAAATTAATTCGTATTTAAATGGATTGTTTAGTTAAATAATATAAAAGGTAATTAAGAAAAACCAGTTTGCGCTTCTGAAATATTTAAAATATAAACTCGTAAGGCATCAAAAAAATACCTACATAATGTTTTCTCCCTAGCAAACTAAACAACCAGTAACCCTACGTGGTTATTAAACAAAGCATTTTAATTAAAATTCGTTCATTTCTCTCTAGAGATTTTTAGCTTTGAAGAGTCGAAAGTTTGAAACAGTAAAAAAGGTGAAGTATTTGTAAAGTTTCTTACTTCCGCTGCTACTTTATTTAGCTTTACCGAAAGTTCGAGTGCAGATCTCTAAGCTCGTTTCTCCGCGGAATGGTCAAGTTTCAAGAAAAGTAAATTGTAAGGATTTTTGCCTTTGCGTAATCTCAAAATTATTTTATTAATTAAATCGATGAGACGAAAAGGTGAAGTTCAGTGGCGCATATTAGAAGAGGCCTATCGAAGAGCTTCAACAGAAAAAAAAACAAATTTTAATATCATATAAAAATGAAATATTCCTAACTCTGTTTTAGAATCAACAACAATACTTCATTCATGTATACATGTTACATATCATCTGTTCACGAATTAACCTAACCTAATATATCTTAAGAAGGAGGGAGCCTGGAGATCAGTAATACAGGTCTTTGAACCTAGTACAGACTTCAGCTCTTTCAAAGGCTTACAAAATAAATTATAAGGTTAATTAACATGTATGTGTATATCTAGCAATTTACAAGGTAGACTTATTATAACGGTTAGAATATTTTTTTCAAACAAAGATTTTGTTTAATTTACGTGTTTTTATTTACACTAGTGAAATAGGTTGGGGAAACAGTTTCTTCGCAGTTTTAAAAAAAATTAACAATTTTTTTTTAATATTGTTTATTTACATTTAACTAAAGTAGGTACCATTTTGTTCGATATTTTTTTGCCATCTTGTCGGTAGGGACATGATTCTATTGCTATAGAAATTTGGAGCTTCTGATCAAAATACCACGACAATTGGTTTTGGCAGTCCTCTCGTGATGTTAACCTGACATTGCCTAAAGATTTCTGAAGAGACCGAAACAGGTGGAAATCTGAAGGTGCAAGATCAGGGCTATACGGCGGATGCATTAACACTTCCCGCCCAAGCTCTCTTAATTTTTGCTGAGTGGTAAGGATGTGTGAAGTCTAGCGTTATCATGATGAAAAACCACACCCCTTCTGTTGATTGATTCCGGCCGCTTTCTCTTAGCTTCTTGCTTTAATCTCATCAGTTGTTCGCAGTAGAGTTCAGAATCGATGGTCCTGCTTGGCGGTAAGACAAAAATGGCGTGAATGACTAGTGAATTTTTGTTAACTAATAGTCAAAGTATGACGTCCACACATTTCTTGAAAGTACTCGCACGTTCCCTTTCAGATTTAAATTAGATACGAGATAGCTTTTCAATGATGTCACAAAAACAACTCTACTACTTTTTCACTCGATCGAACTTAGGCCGTGGAAACAAACACATACAAGTTAGAAACATATTAGGTATTAGTTATCAGAACTAGTAAGAACTCGTAATACGTTAGGTAAGGGACTTAGCGATTACACGTATACATTTATGAACAGATTCATGATGGTACAAGGAGCCTAATCCGACGACCGCCGAATGTCACCGACTAAATCCGATTGCCGTTTCGTATGAAAACAACAACACAATTAATCTCAGTGATTGATTATTCACGATTCCTGGAGCATTCGAATGTAGTCGTAGAAACTCAATCGCCATTGCCACAACAAACACGGCAGTAAAACAATGGATGCGAGATTTCGTTCTCGAAATAAAATTATTTGTTTGAATAGACGATAAAACGCGTGTGCCGACTATTCTTTTGCCATTTCGAATGTACACAAACACAATTTATTGTGTTTCCTTCCGAATCACACTTTGAAGCCAGCTACCGAGCATTCCCGTGACTATAGTAAAGTATAAGTAGTATTAACACGTAAACCAAGAACAATGCACAGGAGCTATGTCAGAGATGCCTGTTACTTTATTGTTAGATCCTCCAGTTATTTGTGTCAAACATAAAGAAATCTATATATAAATGAATTGCTGTTCGTTAGTCTCGCTAAAACTCGAGAACGGCTGGACAGATTTGGCTAATTTTGGTCTTGAATTATTTATGGAAGTCCAGAGAAGGTTTAAAAGGTAGATAAATATGAAAATGCTCGGAATTAAATAAAAATAACAATTTTGTTTTTCCTTTGACGTGTCCCCCGTCGGACGGATTCCTTTTGTTTGTTTTAAGTTTTTTTTATACAAAAGTTTAGGTCTTTTATTTACCGATTGAGGCACTACGAAGTCTGCCGGGTCAGCTAGTCATATATATTTTGAAATGACTCGAGAAGATGTGAAATACTTTTTTTTTCTTTTTCTTTTCAAACATTTTTCAATAGTTTGATTGCAAACGTTTTCGGAGGTATTGGCACTTCTTGTGTGCGTTTTCCCTGGGTTGTTTGAAAAATATTTAAGTAGTAATAATTTAATCCATTTATATCTAATGTTATACACCACATATTAACCCAAAAAAATAGTATTTACGCTAATAAAGAAGACAAAAAGTGCGTTCGCAATAAATTAAATTATTTTGGGTCCGAAAATGGCAACATTTGAAAACCATTTCGGTCTTATATAATGACGAAGCGTTAATCATGATTAGCATCACTGCACACTTATAATATCTCTTTCATTTACAATTAGCTTCAAACATGAACGAAAGAGATAAAAGAGTATGTATGTACCACTTTTTTAATAGCAGACCTAAGAAGTAATCAAGCCAACTTTTGTCTATCTATACTAATATTTATAATCTATACTTCTATACTAATATTATAAAGAGGAAAGATTTGTTTGTTTGTTTGTTTCGAATAGGCTTCGAAACTACTGGACCGATTTGAAAAATTCTTTTTCCATTAGAAGCCGACATTGTTCCTGATGAACATAGGCTACTTTTTTTTTTTTTTTTTTTT